>JAOTAV010000027.1:3632103-3667718 GCA_026546445.1 Cyclargus thomasi | reverse complement strand
TCAGCCAAATCTGTTCTGCCGTTCTTGAGTTATAAGTGGTGTAACTAACACGACTTTCTTTTATATATATAGATAACGTCTTGTAACTAGAACAAATGAGATGATTGGAATCCTACAAAATCTTTCCTTTTACAAAATAGAGGTAACAAGTTCTATAAATTCCCGAATTGGGAGGCACTGCCGGCTCTGTGTGATGTGTTAATTCCCCCGATAAAAAAGGGGAGTGTTCTAGGTCTGGCTTCATCGAGTGTGGTCCAGCTAAAGTCGGACCACCACTGAAGAAAGGACTTGCGTTAGCTTCGTCTTAGGCGGCGAAAGAAACGCTGCAGGATTTTAGTGGCTAGGGCAGCGACCACCCGGCCGCAGCGAGTCCCACTTATGCTCAATGGACATAGCCCCCTTGAGAATGAAGCGTTTGCATTTTGTTTTTTGGCAAACTATTATTTTTAGATATTTGTTTAAAAAACCACTGAGCCCGTTTTAACTTGTGGGGGAATAAAAGAGAGAAAGAGCCGATTGCTTGCAACTCTACTCTGTGTCGTTTTATTTTTAATTTGAAATTCTTGTGTATTGTTTTATTTGTTCGTTCATCGTCGTTGCTAATACGTTGTAACAATCACGTGTGCGTCGTTATCGGGTGCAATTCGCGTTGCGCGTGCGCAGTCGGCGAGTGAACGACCTGCGATAACGACCACGCGCCGATTTTACTACACGTAGGTAGTAAGTATTTATTAGGTAGTGGTTTATACTATTATTTGTTCTGTTGTAGTAGCTAGTAGGTACATGCGTAGTGTACTCCATTGTGTAGTACGCAATAGATGTTAATTTGTGTTTAGTACGTGTAACAGTTGAAGAGCTAGGTGTACTTTTTTTATTTTATTTTATTTAATGAAAACACTAGAGGCCGCCCTTTGGTAGACATTCGACCTTAAATATTAAAAATAATAAGTTTTATAGCAGCTATAAAAAACTTAAATCTATCGCAGACGTTGTTTTGCCATATAAATAATTTCCCCTAACATTCAGGGGGATGAAAAATAGATGTTAGCCGATTCCCAGACCTACTGAATATACATGCAAAATTTGGTTAAAATCGGTAAAGCCATTTCGGAGGAGTACGAAGACAAACATTGTGACACGACAATTTTATATATCAGATATGAATACAACAGTTTCTCAGAAACTATTTCTGGTTTTTCCTCACACTGTTGCCAGTCGTCTCTGACGGCACTTTGGATACAATACTGAAGAAAGGTTGAATTTTGTATAATCTTCGTATTTCTTTGTATCACGCCAAACCTACCAAACGGATTTGGGTAAAATTTGGTGTTGAGAGAGCGGTAATAGCTGAAATAGACTGAAAACCCCCTCAGTGAGTGAGTTTACCGGTAGCCAAACTTCCCTAATCCCTTATCCCCATTCCCTATTCCCTCATAGGGGCCGGCAATGCACTTGCGACTCTTCGGATGTCGCGAGTGTCCATGGACGACGGCTGTTGCCCGCTTGCCCACTAAATATCATCCCAAAAAAATCCCATATAAAATCTAGTTTATGGTTAACGCAGATTAATTTCTATGTGTGTGCTAAGAGCTGATCCATCTAATGCTTTATTTGATATCAACACAACTAAACTAGGTCTGTGCGAAGCGCATACAAGTTAATAATTACGTTATCGCTACTAAGTACTAACACAATCTCGCCTATTGTTCAGGTAAGCGATATAGGCGATCAGAGCTCTTTTACTAGCCGAGTAGCCACACGTGACACGACACATTTCCGTCTATGAATCGAAGTTGGACAGTGACTTGTAAGAAATTAATTAGTAGAAGTAATTCTAGATAAGTCTTTCCCAGATAGTTTTTGGCGCAGCGGCGTTGCGACTTGCGAATTTTATATAGTACACGCTTGTGTCTTGTGATGCTTCGTCACTTGTCCTGATTTATTAGCGGTATTCGCGTCCCCTTCTGACGTCCTCCCTCTAGAGATTGATGTCTCGTCGGTCGTGGATCTATAAGTGCATCTGCCCGGACCTTTCGTCCTCGAGTCTCGACAGTGCTCCATGCTAGGAGCATAACGTTATTTGTTATTTGTCACGCTAGTTTGTAATGGATTAATCGTCGATTTGTATGGTAAGACGATGCATCAAATGTTTTATGTGTCGGACATGTTTATCCACATAGGCCGCCGACTTGCACTTTGTGCCGACGACACGCGTTGTCGGCGGTCTAGGTGTGTAGAGCGTTTATTGCTTAACTTTATATTGTGTCACAAAATACCCTATTTGTGTATTACCTCACTGCAGTTATTAACAGAGTGATGGTCTTAAATTTAAGTCGTGGAGTTTTTTTAACACCCAATAAAAGAGGAGCAAAAAGAGAATAAAAGTTGCCAACGTTACATCTATACTTGATAGAAGTAGTTCAGTTTTTCTTCTAAAATCGTGTCTTGAACGATTAGTAAGCAGGATTGCAAATGCCCAAATAAGGTAGTCCTGTAACTTGCGTCACGCCCGCATCTGATTTGAATATGGAACAACGTGTACTTGTATGGAGCGTGTACTGTGGAGTTGTACGTAACGCAGTAATGAATAGTAATGGCTGGTAATGGCATTATGACGTCACGGCAGCAGGCGAAATACCGCCTATTTATACACGGGGCTCAGTTGGGACTCGCATCGAAATATGTATTTCCATAAGGGAGTTGTAACAGAGCCTGTTGTCGGACCAACGTCATTTGGTCGGGATGTCAATTCCATGTGAGTCGTGATCTGTCGGCTGGGTTTGACATTGTGATCCACGGAGATCCACAATCTGTCTCTGTTTCGCCTTCCCCCGTTGTACCACGTTGCAGCATACCGATTTATTATCTAATTCGCAATGCTGTCAAATTCATTATAACGTTAATTCTAAGTGTCTAAACTAACAAATTATTTATCATCTCTGCCATATACATAAACGAAATACATCACGTATTTAGTTTTCGATCTTCATATTTAAGTTGGAATTCTCACACACCACCTCATTTCCTTTTTCATAGCCTAATTCCTTCATTAAAAGGCAACGCACTTGCAAAGTTTTTCTTGTTTTAACACTTGAAACTTGAAAACAATACTTAAAAGAACCGCTCGCTTGTTACCTAAATGTATATTAACTATATCTACACTAATAATATACAGGCTACAACAGAAGAGTTTGTTTGTTTGATCGCGCTTATCTCGGGAACTGCTGGCCGGAAATTTCTTTTTGTGATAGTTAGTCCATTTGCCGAGGAAGGCTACCTACCATAGGCTATATACCATCACGTTACGACTAATAGGATCCGAGCAGTAATAAATATTGAAAAAACAGTTTCATGAAAAGAAATTACAAATTCAAACATTTGGTAACAAAGTCTTACAAGAATTGGGTAAAAGATACACATGACATTGTTATATTAACGTGACTGGTAACGTTACAGCAAGTAACGGGAAACGTACGAAATGTGATTTGTACTCGTCAGTCGTCGGCCGTCGACGATCGGTATACAATTACTAATGCCTTTCGAAAAGCTGAGCAAACACCGACGAGCTCCGTGTAACAACGAGGGGGTACGGTTACGACTTACGACATTAAAGACGAGACGACTGAAATTGCGGTTGAACACTCTCGGCGAGACCGCCCGAGTACGGAAGCGTAAATAGGTGCGCACGCCTCGTCTCCCCTGTCAGCCGCGTACGAGACTCTCGCCCGAGAGCTTTCGACGAGTGTACAGCTGACATTAAAAGTGGCAAATTAAATGCCACTATACTAAACCTAAGGTTTCTTCTCCGTCTTCGGCCCAACGAAAGATGCTGCCACTACATGCACGTAGCAGGAGTAGAAACTAAGTGCAAGTTTTCGGCTTTCAGCGCTGCTACTTTCAAAGTTTTATAACTTTTGTTACACCTATACACTGAGTGTGTAAAGTACGAAGTATGATCATTGCCGTATAAAGTATAATTATTGTTTGCAAATGTGTTATAATAAGGGGCTCTCGGCGATATCGCAGACACCAGCGATGTATCGACTCGGGTGATGGATGGAGCGAGTAGCGATGTAGCGATACTTGTAGCGTGATGTTACTTGTACCAGTTGTAACAGTCGACCATCAATCGTGTCTGTCGTGCTCACGTGAGAACCTCTAGTTTTTATAAAGGACAATAATAATATTGTCTTAATATCATGTGTTGTGGCATGTAATTATGTATCATGTAATAGGGAATATGCATGATTTTTATTCTTTGTTTAAATAAATATATCGTTATTGAAAAACGATGTAATTTTTTTGATAACATTATAAACAAGAAAGTTGTAAGCCTTTAAAATAGTCACTTAAAAGGGAGATCCGATATTGACTGACCTCAAAGTAAGCTGCATTCAAAGTTTACACTAAATTACGTTTTTAAGAGAAAGAAATGGGTAAAAAAATTATATCGCTAATATCTTAGTTATTTCTCAACAGAATTCAGAGATTTTTTGTGATTCTGTATATCTTTTAGCCCACTATTATTATCTTCTCTATTCTGGCATATTAAACTTAAAAATATTGTAAATTCTTTAATGCTCAAAAACCCGAAAATGTTGTTTAAAACATATAAAGTCAGTACAAGCTCACTGGTCTAGTCAGTTATTTCGCAGAAAAGCGTCCCAAGAACGATCAGCGAACATATTCAATTGAAACGATACTAAATAGTAGTTACAAAAATGTCGTAGACCCCTAAGAGATATGATAGAGAGAGAGAGACAAGAACTAACAGTATATTTACGTTACAGGTAGAGCAGCGAGATGTTCCGGGCATCGACTGCGCTCACCTCGCGATGGACACTGAAGAGGGCGTCGAAGTGGTGTGGAACGAGGTGCAGTTCTCAGAGAGGAAGAACTTCAAGGCCCAAGAGGACAAGATACAGACGGTGTTCGACAGCCTGACCCGCCTCGAGCACCCCAACATCGTCAAGTTCCACCGCTACTGGACCGACACACACAACGATAAGCCCAGGGTGAGTGATGCTGACTTGAGCGGTGCCAGTGCCGATAACCAGTACGCTTAATGTTATCAGTATAAAGTAGAGCGTTGATTATCCGATCTAATAGGCATAGGTGTCTTCGGACAACCGTTGTTTTTTTCGGATAATCGAACAGTTATGATGTAGCCATACATATTGATTAATCAATGGGTGAATAAAAGCCTTAAAGACATATGCAAATATAAACTGCAATGTTTACATCGAAACATTACTATGAAGTGCGATATTAGCAAAAATCGAAGGTATTTAAGTGTTCCATCTCCTAACGGTGTTCGGATAAGCGGTCGTGCGGTTTATCGACGTTCGGAAAATCGACGGTCCCTGTATATTGATTTTCCAATGATGTATTTTTGCGTGGGAGAGCCATGCTTCGGCGCAATTGGTCCTGCTTCACAGGAGAAATACCACCGTCTTACCAAAAATTTGCTTTCCAATATGTGACCTGTGCGCTCGTTTGCCCGTTAATTTGAAAAAAAAACATGGGTAGACACAAAAATACCTCATATTGACCTTGCAGTATGTACTTAATATCTACGAATTTTCTTTAATGTGGTGATGCATGGCAAGGCAAAAAATTTTTTTCGGTAATGCTAAGCCTGCCGATGTATCTTTTCCGGTAATTTTAGTGTAATAAATATTACCGGGTTATTACAGGTGATCTTCATTACGGAGTACATGTCGTGCGGGTCGTTGAAGCAGTTCCTTAAGCGCACGAAGCGCAACGTCAAGCGACTGCCGCTGCAAGCGTGGAAGCGGTGGTGCACGCAGATTCTGTCGGCGCTCAGGTAACATGGGGGAGATTTAAACAGAACTAGTTGGAAGACGAATACGTCAATTACATGTAAGTCGCCATCTGTTCGCTGGGTTTGCCATAACTTGACCAACTTACTTAGATCCGCAATCTGGCTCCGTTTCAATTGTCCTGACCTCACAATGAGAACTAGTCTGAAGGGAGTGCCAATTCAAAAGAATAACGCAGGATCTTATGTTCTCTGTTACCTAACTGCTGATAAAGGAAAGAGCCACAAAATATATGAACAGATTACGTTTAAGCGGGCCGTCTGAATTTTTCTGTTCAGGAATCGGTAAAATGTGTAGCTGGACTCGAAGTATATGTTACAGAAATGGTTACACTTTATGCACATTAATGTCTAAATTAGTTTAATCCATAAAGAGCTCGCTGACTTTGGCCACCCTTGTTCATATTCTTATTGGTATAACCACCCTTCCAGCTACCTCCACGAGTGCGTCCCACCAATCGTCCACGGTAACCTGACCTGCGACACCATCTTCATCCAACACAACGGCCTGGTGAAGATCGGCTCGGTGGCTCCCGACGCCATACACCATCATGTCAAGACGTGCCGGGAGAACATGAAGAATATGCATCTCATCGCGCCGGAGTATGGATGTAAGTTTTATTGACCACCTCTGGCTCAGTTTGTTGAGCGCGTTGGTAGTACACGCCGGGGGTCGCGGGTTTGAATTCCGTCGACGCAACGGAACATAAAGTTTTTCAATGTTCTGGGGTCTTGTATGTGTATTAAATTGACATAGTTAAGCAGAAAGGACTAAACCCCCACACTAACTGAATGGGGGTTAAGTCCTTTCTGCTTAACTGCGTCCATTATATGCGTATCATATAATAAAAATCCTAAATGTGTGTATAGTATAAAAGTATTAAATAACGTTCTGTTTTTGGTACACACAACACAAGTCATTTAGTTAGACTTACGTGGTGTAAATCGTCCATAAATATTATTATTATTATTCATGCCTATTTTTTAGTTTAGTTATCACATACTTTTTCGTTTTGCTAAAGGATATGAAAAATACTACTATGGCATTGCTCTTGGCAAAAATCTGGAAAAGTATTTTTTTATGCAAATTTTGTCAAAACCAATGCTTAAATGCAGTGTAGTACCATGCCGTGCCGCCTTACGTACGTACTACGTTCCATTTGCAGCATTAATTCTACTCTTATTTTATAATATATGTCTCTAAGGCCTAACATAATTTGTTCCTGGCTGCGGTATTCATGCACCCAGTGAAATGGTCATAATAAAAGTGACCTTTCGTAACCAACATTTTTAATAAAAAACAAAACTTTGGACCCAAAACTTACGGTAATTTATTTACCGTAACTGGAAAGTTTTGATAAAAGGTCTGGCCTTATATCAAAATTTTCTAATTGACCGTCTCTCCAGCGTCCCAAATGGTGACCCCTGCGATGGACATCTACTCGTTCGGCATGTGCGCGCTAGAGACTGCGGCCCTAGAGATACAGGGGAACGGTGACTCGGGCGCCCACGTCACAGACGACCACATAGCGCGGACCGTCGAGTCGCTCGAGGAGCCCAGGCAGAAGGACTTCATATACAGGTACGCTCGACTCGAGGTTCGAATCTCGCCGACTGTAGGTAAAATTTTTCAATGTTCCTAACTGTGTATTAAACAAAATGTGTATGGCATACACAGGTTTTTAAATATCAATCCGCAAGAAAAGTGTGTACGCAGTACACAATAGCACTTAACTCTCTTAGCTCAGTGAGACGGATGACCGACACGACTGGCGAGATATCAGCTACAGGACGCATGGATCATCTTTTTCCTCAGACAATCAGGCGATCAGCCTGCATTGTCCTAACTATTTACTTAAAAATGACACGTTTCCCACGCGGAAATAGAACCCACGACGTCCTCGTCAAGAGCCGATCATAGGCGTCTAAATCCAGCAGCATCCATAGTGACGTGGTGTGGTTACAGATGTATCCACGCGGACCCGGCGCGGCGGCCGACGGCGCGCGAGCTGCTGTTCCACCCCCTACTGTTCGAGGTGCACTCGCTCAAGCTCCTAGCCGCACACACCCTCGTCAATACTAACGGTAACTTATCTGCTATGAGCATTTTGCGAAGTCAGCTTGTGTTAAGCTGCTCCTACATTGTCGCTTTTATTTTTGTTTTTAACGACATTGCGTGAGCACCATTCGCAGTTGCAGGTGTATATGTGACAATAGTTGGCGTTGTTGGGCTACATCGCGCTGACATTTCACAAGGAGATTTTACTAATGCTGACTAGTGACCTGACGCAACGGATGATGTTATGGAATTTTATTAAATTCAGTGTTTGCTGTGACAGTCGTCGGTCGCCTTCGTGAAGCAATTAACTTCTTTGGGGCCTCTTTCTGAATCTCAGCGATCTGCGGGTCGGCGGCGACTGCGAGCCAGTTCACTTTCAATAGGAATCCATGAGTAATGCGCCGTCGCGCCGCAGATCACAGGCCGTGTTCGGTAGCGTTTTTGACGCATGCGCTGTGAAGTTTTATACTGCGCAGACCATAGAGAAAGAGTCTGGGCAGTATAAAATTCATAGATAAAATTTCACAGCGCATGCGTCAAAAAACGCTACCGAACACGGCCACTGCGATCCAGTTCGAAGCCTTATGGTGGTGAATCGCTCTGCGTGTGCACCGTTGTAGAAGCTGCCCGCACTTTATTTTGTATCTGAATGTTCTAGCGAACGTGTCGGAGACGATAACGGACGAGGTGATGAGTGCGAGCGGCGCGCTGGCGTGGTGCGTGCGCGGCGGACAGCGGGTGGAGCTGGCGGCGCGGGACCTCGCGCATGCCGAGAAGCTCGACAAGTTCGTCGAGGACGTGCGGTGAGTACCGGGGGTAGTACCGTCGTCGCACGATCACGACTAGATGGTGATGAGAATCGATCATGGATGACGAAGCTGGCCGATAGGTACCTTAGGTCAGTATACAATGAGGAGATATATAGTCAAAAGCGTAAGACGAAACACTGACATTTCTACTTTGTTCTGGGCGGTTTTCACGCATTGCGCCTTTCTTTAGCGTGCCATCACAGAAACCGCTACAGAGTCAATTGACGGACCTACGTCATTTGGTCGGATATGTCAATTTCATGCTAAGTCGTGAGCTTTCGGCTGGGTTTGACAAAGCGCGACCAACTTACCACGATCCGCAATCTGGCTCCTTTTTAACTTTATCCCTAATAAACGTATAATAAGTCCTTACTAATAAAAAATATTTACACAGCGTGTAACTAATTAAGGTTCACTGTCTTATTCTGGCATATTAAAATCGTCACAAGACAAAAAAGCGAACCTTGAACGTTTATACACTGTATAAATATTTTTGTTGGGGATTATTGTTAAAAAAATAAATAACACGTCGCTATCTCTTTTCAGGTACGGCATCTACCCGCTGACGGCGTACGGCGGCGGGCGACGTGCGGCGTCGCCGGAGCAGCAGGCGTCGCCGCCGTCGCCGCCGCGTGAGCGCGAGTGCCGGCGCGTTGTGCACGTCATGTGTAGTGTTAAGGTCAATTATATTCTGTATTGATCTCGTAAAAACCTGTATTGTAAGTTGTACCACGGGCGTAGTAACAATTGAGCTTAACTTTAGCAATAACTTTAACGATGACCACAGAACTTTATAAACGTTAATTGCATCGTATGGTTGAAAACCCTGCCATAAAAGATCCTTGCACCACTGTTAAAATTAGTTATACCTCCAGCCCGCCGCACCGGCTCCGGCGGCGGAGCGGGAGCTGCTGCTGACGGTGCTGCTGCGGATGGACGACAAGATGAACCGCCAGCTGGTGTGCGCTGTCTCACCGCGCGACGCCGCTGCCGACCTCGCCGCGGACCTCGTGCAGCTGGGCTTCATACACGAGGTAGGTGGACTGGGCTATGCTAGTGGAGCAACATCAGAAGGATTAAGAGAACCGGTAGTAGGCACCGAGGTTTTGAATTTCAAAAGGTGTAAGCTGGTACGTAATTTTAACGTAATTTTTAAACGAAATGAAATCGTTGCAAATATTTTACCGGTCTTTTAAGAGGAAATAAGCTACGTCGAGGGAAAGGGATTAGGGGAAGAGGGGAGAGGCTTTCGATAAGCTCACTTAAGAAAATACGTTTATACCTCTTTGTTATTGTGTTCCAGGGCGACCAGGACAAGGTGTGCCGGCTGATGGAGGAGTCGCTGCGCGGCAGCTTTGGCGCGGCGGCCAGCTAGTGCGCGCCGTGACGACAACAGGCATTTATACAGTAGCGGTCCCGCTTTGGAACCCTGCGGAACCCCATATGTATAGCTTACTATATTTTTTTTTAAACCGAGCGACGTGGCGCGCGCATACGCAACGTGCATACATGTCTTACGTATACGCAACGGCGTGCGTACAAGCCAGCTTGCGTACAGAGCGTACGTAAACGTACGTGTGCGCGTGCCTCGCGAGCGGGCGCGAGGCGCCCTAGGTAATTAGATATAGAAGTGGTCTTATGAAAGAGATTTAACTACGTACCGGTATTTTTGCAATGTGAATACTATTCGAGTGTAACTTTGTTAGTATAGACACTTTGTGATTTGATGAGTTGAGCTTTACGACGTTAGGGCGAGAGTCACGTAGACAAATATATTCGTTCCGCCGACGGAACATAGTGCTAGTCGAAAATGAATCTTACTCCGAGCGACCACGGCTCACTGGCGGGCTCAGCAAAAAAATTTTGATTGGATTTTACAAATTTTAGTTTTGCATATTTAACTTTGCATATGTAAATCACATTAAGAAGGTCTTAATGTGATTTACATATGCAAAGGTTTTTGGGTATGTTTTCACCAAACTTTATTTATCATATAAAAGTTTCTTAAGTTTTCCGGTAGACGGAATGTCTTTGATAAAATTATTTTCTTAAAATGTTTTTTTTTTAAACCATTATTTTAGTTCAAAATATGCCTATTATTATATTAATGTTGCGTAACTTTTTGATTTAGTAAAGCATATTTTTATTTGAATAGTTTTTTTTTACCTTTACATAACTCTTAATGAAGCACTTTTTCGTGTATAATTTTAATAAGGAAATAGTTAACTCGGTATCATTTTGCTGGGCGCTCCAGTGGGTCTAAGGTTGAAATTGTTAAAGTCACATTATCGTTTTAAGTTGTCGGATGTGGTCGGTTCGGACTCGGAGGTCGCTTTAGTGTAGTGTTTGTATGAATGTGTAAATGTAACGAAATGATATTTAAATATATTTAATTAGATATATGTATAGCGAGGCTTCCTCTAGGTACGGATATGGTTAAGTATACGCAGATATAGACATACTCACTGTTACTGTTTGTACGAGAACCTAGATTTATCTACATAACGCTCGTCCGAATACGAATATAATTTTATCGTATACGTTACATGTTTCGTTTTTATTAGTTTTAGTGCGAAGATATAAAAGCATTTAACACATCACTACAATCTTATGTTATTCTATATTTTATTTTAATGAGCGATTTTAAAATTCGTGAATATCATAGAGAGTCAATTAATAAGTAGTTCGGACGAGTGCAGCATTTGACAGACGTTATTTATGTTGCCAGAACAAATACATTTGCATTTAGTGTTGCCAGACGAGAAATATAAAAAGACCCGTCTTCTTCGCACAGATTTTTTGACACAAAAAACAATGATTTTCATTCCAAACAAATTCCATCTTCTATTCTGCAACAGTTTTGTTACACATTTATTTCAAAATTTTTTTTACAAATTAGCGACTTTTTTTATATTTGTCGTCGGGATATCAATCCGATATATCGTGTCGTCGGGTATGAGGCAGGTGCTAGCGCCGTATAGGGGGGTGTTATGTTCCTAATTTTCGTTTGGGTGCTTAACCCGACATACTAAATCCGGATTGCGACGGTGCAGTTTTACTCGCTATACTAGAGTATAGCGGGCTTAAACTTTACCGAACCTTCGAATCGAGTTTCAATCGAATTTTTACCCGTCAAATTATAGTTTTACGAGCATCACAGATTATGAAAATATAGAAACAAATAATATAAGTATGCAATACTGAACCTAAGAAATCGGTCAGTTCGGACGAGGTTTTCGGGTCGAGCGGTGCCAAAAGTGGGTGCCAACGTTGGTTTTTTAGGTCACGAGCTACGTCCAAACTTCCGGTTGAAAAAAAAAATATAAAATTGAAAAAAAAAGTTTGAATGAACACTGGTTTCTGCTCCGCTTCGGACCATATCCGCGTATAGTACGATTTGAAATAGCCGTCGGTAAATTTATAGTTCTGTCTCTGCTAACTTATAAAGAAGAAAAGATACAGAAATATTCCGTTAACCTTTCCCCCTTTCTTATAAAAAGAATAACTTTTTATGTAACATTTTTTTTAATAAAAATTGAACATAACAATAACGTCTTTACTGACCATGTTTTGCTCCCTGACAACCTATTGTAGGTTCTTACGTATCTGTCAATCATTACAATTTATACATATATTTCCTGTCCGATTTAACTAGGCCCATGACCTTGACAAAGTCATTTTGAAAAATTGTTACTGATACAAGCATCAATATTTTAACTAGTGTTTTGTTGCTGTTTTTGGGCATTTTGTTATAATTTTTTTTTACATTTTTCCAAAATGACTTTGTCAAGGCCCTGTGCCTTGTCGCACAGATAATAATAACTAATAAAGAGGACCGAGTGTCTGACTGAAGTGGTCATTGCAAATTGTGCCTCTGTTCACAATATTACTCTACGTCTACAATATTTATCCCATAAGTATCCAAATCCCCAAAGAAAGCTTCCATGATGACATTTAAATTTTTAACTCTTTTTTTACCGACTGCTATTACAAATCATTGTGTAGTGTAGTGGAAACGAAAGACTGGCTAATGTAACGGTGCGGGCTCGTGGCGGCCCGGGCTCGGGGGAGGGGAGAGAGAAAGATAAGGGAGGTTTGCCAAAATTAAGGGGGTCTGACAGTTGAATTGATATGAGTTTGCCAAGTTTTTTATATATAATGTATTTCCATTTTTTTTATACATCTAAATGGTATGGCGGAGTTTATATAGATTATAATGCGCTATACATTTATCTCTCTTGATATAGACAGTTTGTCAGTGCGTCCATTGAAAATATTTTCCAAAGTTTTATTTCGGTATTTAATTTAAAATAGTGGTGACACCAATTTCACTGTCAGCGCCATTATAATTTTATTTTCTAGTGAGTGGTAAGACCGTTTGTCCACCGCAGTCGCCAACTGCGAACATTATTTCAGGCTTTTAAAATTCCTCTTTATTACATAGACTTTTTTCATTTAGCTCTACACCACTACAGGCCAGCGGCCACGTGAGCGCTAGAACAATGCCGGGAGAAAATCTCTCATTTAGCCTAGGTCTTAAAGCTTAGTCTAATCGGGCCGAAATGATCTCGTTGTCGGTTGTCGGCGGCGGTGGACAAACGGCCTAAGGGTCGGTAACAACTGGCTGTGCGGTACAGGTATACAGGTATAGGTTATTGTTTGCTCAACGGCCCGGGCAGCGGACGGCGCGGTGTGCCCCGAGCATTAACACTGGAATAACTTTATTCGGGGACAAATTTGACTGCATTGAAGTTTATCTCCACTAGAGGGCGCCAGCAGTATGTTGCAAAGGCAATTTGGCGCGAAACGTCGAGTGATATTCCGGAGTAAAGTTATTGTCGTGCAGTGCAGTGTATATAGCTTGTAGAGTGGCGGCGTGGCGCTGTTATGTGCTTTATTTATTACGTTTACATCGTGTTTATCGTTTAGTTACTATTGTTATATTCGACGAATTACAAAAACGACATCTTCTTATACCCTCCGCTGCGTGTGCCCGCGACGGGTGGCCGCGCGGCGTGTTATATTAGATATATTAGAGTAACGCTGCGTTAGGCGGGTCGTCCGTCTTGCGGGCGAAACCTCAAAATATATGGAACGAGTAGGTCTCGCCACCCGTCGCGGGCACACGCAGCGGAGGGTCTTAGTGAGACCGTTCATTTTCTATGTTATGTTTTTTGGGAATTTGAAGTAAGTGAAATTCTGGTCTAAAAGTGCGTAAATGTTATTAGAAATATATTACTTTTACACGCCTCCCCAATACATAAGGTACGCAGAATGTATAGTTAATTAGGTCTAAATTGTAACCTATTCAAATACTAAACTTACAGTAGTTATTCTTTTTACGAGGGCTCTGTGATCGGAAGATGAAACCGCATAGCTTAAACTACGTATAATTAATATACTGGCCTTGTCGATAGCTCTTAGTCCAAATGTATAGTCGATATTTTCACTGTGTGTATGGATTTTAACAAAGAAAATATTAAATTTCATTTTTTTTTTGTTACAATCATTACATACTTGGTGTTCTTATTTGGGCAAAAATAACATATAGAGCGAATAAAGCGTTCACAGCAATGCGCCTCGGTTCTCTATATTATTCTACTTCTGTGGTATTTTTGCCTAAAACAAACATCTACTGATAACACCTAGCGCTGACGTATTATCGGATTGCAACGAAACGAGCGAGCGAGACGGCTAGATGTTCGTCCACTCTGTAGTTCTGTCTCGCTCGCACGTTCCGCCGCTTCTCGATTCCTTAGCAATTGTACGTGAGTGAGCTTTAACATATAATCGAATAGGACATATCGGTGGAGTTATATGCTAGTATATGTTGACGTATGTTACCAGTCGGAGACAATAGCTACAGCTCGATCGTATTACACATAATATGTTTTGTATTTGCTGCAATTTTGTATATTTACTATCGGAGAGTTTGATTTGTAGATGGCGAAATTAATGCGACCAAATTAAATAGGTCCGATGTCTATTTATGAATTAATATCTCTGATAGTTTACTCTAATAGTATACAACTAGGCCTATGTCTGCTAAGTCGGCGCGAGTTGTTCATAATATTGTTTGATTGTTCAACAAAGGACATGTTTTTTCTCGACTTCCGACGTTCTGGTAGTTTTATACTCCGATATCAATGACTGTAATACACTTTCGATCGAATATTGTTATTGGTTTGTGAACTTTTGTTGTATTTTAAGGTTATAATCTCGTGAGAATTGCAGGTACGATTCTACTTGTATGTATTATGTATAAATGTATATATCTTGTATATTATACAATATATGAACAGCCCGCGCTCGCGCCTCTGCAATATAATATACCTCTGTTTCGTCCCTTCACTTTTGTTATATTTTATTTTGTTGCAAAATGGACACATCAGTGGTGTATATAATCTGACTTCTTGTTTATCCAAAGAGCTATGTGTTCATTTTTTAAATTTGTCTTTTTATTTTGAGATCTTTTTTTAAATAAAATTGTATTATTTATTGGATCCAGAATGCATTTACACTCGATGTGAGTGGCGGCGGGATATACGGTCGCTATCAACTTTTAATTTACTAATTTTTCCCCATTTTTTTGGTACATCAATAATTTGACATTTGACGTTTATTTTTTTTTTACTCGGTGAGGCCAAATGCCTGTATGTCCCGCAGCCAACGTCAGTCCAGTAGTTCCCCCGCCCGCTGCGGCGTCGAGTGCTGTTGCATTGCATACTTTACTGAAATGTCAATAAAATGGTATTTTAAAACGCTCAACTATGGTTTTTTATTTCTGATTTACTTAACGAAAAAAAACTTTTTCTTTAAACATAACCCAATCGTAAGGTTATTATGTCGGTTAATGTAGACAGACATAAAATATCTACTTAACGGATATGGTAAAAAAGAAGACCAAAAGCTTCATATTGAAACAGGCGTGGTTTAGTAGCTGAAATAACAAGATTCAAATTGACCAAGATAAGGTCACGACTTAGAACATGATATAAAACATTGAACAGTGTTAAGACTAACGGCCTCTAAGAAAAATAATATTTTGATTTAATATAAGATCAATAAGTATCTTAGGATTTTGTACCGGGAGGGTACAAACGGAACCCTATTACTATGACTTCGAAGTGTCCGTCTGTCTGTCTCCAGGCGGTAACTCAAGAACGGAAATAGCTTAATTTCTACAGAATAGGTGTTTCTGTTGCCGCTATAACAACAAAAACAAAATAAATATTTAAGGGAGGTTCTCGTACAACAAACGGGTTTTGGCCAGTTTCATCCTTCTGATACTAGATGGCGCTGCTGAACCACAACATCGCTATATCGGTTGCACTCCGTGGTTATTTAACTTCTAATAAATACGTTTCCCAATTTTTTGTTATTATATACTGGTACAGAACAACGGCCACAAGTCCAACTCGCCCTTGGCCTTTTTTTTAAAAAAAACTTCTACGAAATATATTTTAAGTGTATAAACCTTTGAGTGTGGACTTAAACGTATATGTACAAGGTTTACAACTAATTCTTTTGTTTCTATTAAAATAATTGGTCTATGGTTTCTATTCTCGACCTATATTCTCTTAGTAGAGTTTAAAGATAGTGACACTTAAAGCTCGTGTCAATATAGTATAGGGCAGATCCAGATATTCCTAGCCTAGGTAAAATACTACCTAATTAAAATCGCATCTATTTTGCAAAATTACTAATATTGCAAAATTCGCAACGCAAATTAGATAACTCTTCATAGTACTAGCCTCAAGGTGTATCTTAATAGGACGGGGTGTATGTAGGTAATAAAAATTCATCGTTGGTACATTTATTTATTAAACACTTCGCTCGCACAGGAGCCCACGCGAGGGTAACTTATCCAACAAGTTACTAGCATGCTAGCACTGGACGGGTTAACATATACAAACTTATCGCAATCTCGTATTACAAACGCATGACGAAAATATGATAATTCCGCAAACAATGCAACCGTAGGCTAATGAAACAAAAATTACATCGGAACCTAACAATGTCTCGTAACGGCTTCTCCCAGCGCTTTCTAAACGAATTTATATTTAAATAACCCGAGCGACGTATGTTAAACAGAACATTTAATACCCAATCTGATATAACGATTAGATCACACATTTACATAGAAAGATGTTTCGGATTATTGATGCCAACGACTCGTCGGGTATTGATGCCTTATTGCCTCGACCTCGTATTTTAAAAATGGCTACATTTCTGGAGACAAAAAAACTGATTATATATTTTTTCTTAGTAA
Organism: Cyclargus thomasi; assembly: GCA_026546445.1. NCBI lineage: Eukaryota > Metazoa > Arthropoda > Insecta > Lepidoptera > Lycaenidae > Cyclargus > Cyclargus thomasi. Next base: position 3,650,736 of record JAOTAV010000027.1, on the reverse strand, counting down.
TTGTACAGAACGATATGAGGTTTAGGTTATAAGTAACAATTTACTTATCAAATAACCTCCTATCTAGTCCTGTACAATTACTAAGACAAAAAATATAATCAGTTTTTTTTGTCTCCTGAAATGTAGCCATTTTTAAGATACGAGGTCGAGGCAGTAAAGCATCGATATGCGTCTTAAAAGGTCTTCGCCACTGCTTGACTGCGGCCAAGCGGCAAGCACATGTTATATTTTGTATTCTTAGGACCCGTTTCACCGCTTACTGATAAGTGTCGGATATTCTATCAACAACTTTTTTGACAGATGTTGATCATGTATGGAGAATCTGCCAAAAAAGTTGTGGATAGACTATTAGGAAGCGGTTAAACAAGCCCTAAAAGTACAATAGCGACTGCGATATGTAGTCTGCCCTTTAGTAAGAAGGCAAACCGAATAATCACGAGTTACATGAAATCGGCATATTCCTGAGTCTTCCTTGTTCGCTGAGTGGTTATGAATCGCTTTCTTCGATGGTACAACATTGTTGCAGTGGATTGACGCCAAAATTTGCTAAATAAAACTGTATTAGTTAAACTTAAGATGTAATTACAAATGTTCCGACTTTACTACTCGGGTACGGTTAATAAGTCCAAATCGGGACTATTATAAAAACGCTGCGACGCATCGGGTCTCTATATGAGGTGACCATAATTCCGAAACACAGACAACGGGCCATCCATAATTTTAGCATATTAAATCATAATAACACCATTAGGTTTCGAAATCAAATTTAAAAGCCGTATAAACGTTCTGCCGGACCGTTCAGATAAGATCGTTCGATATCACAAATTTATGTCTTCCTTAAACTAAAGCGTGATATATTATTGTAAACGTTCGAGAAACGACATGCCTTGATGATTTCGCTCCACTTAATCCTTTTAATATTTATAAGCGAGAATGATTTTATTATTTACCTACGACGATCGAGCCTCTGGGGGAACTAGGTCGACAACTAAATTGATACAGCGAGGATCTCGGACACGCGAACCGACAATTATTTAACCTCGCATAAATCAGCAAGACAATATCTTAAACGGATTTCACTTTTACTCGTCCGCCCGATATCTTAAAACGAAATCAATAAATACTACGAAGTACAGAGCTATATTACATAAATTACTTAACGCTAAAATCGGAGTTACATCAGTCGATAATTACAATTATTAACCTAAAAGTCTTGAAGAACTACTCGTGCCTTTGGGCCGTGTAATTTTAGTTATGTGGACTACTATTAGCTACTGCTGGCGTGACTGAGACTGCACCGTCGATCATAACTTGTACCGAGCGTCTCTGTCGTCCTGGTTCGGCATAAAATAGTGGAACTCGTACGTGGGGGGGAGTTCTGCGGTCGTGTTGACCTGGTTTATATCGTACAGATTGTACTTCTTGTTCTGTCTCCTGGAGGGCCCGTGTAGGCCTCTCAGGAAGGCCCGGGACGAGGCCACCTCCTTGCCGTCACCGGTAGCGTCGTGGACGATGCTACTGTTGAATATGATCGGGAACTCCGACTTGAACTTCGCCGTGTTCCTGTTGAAGTTCTCGACGAATCTGTTGATGACGTCCTTCCGGAACTTGGTGTCGTAGTCCAAGTCCTCGTTGATTGGATCACTGGGCTTGACCAGCTCGTCTGTCGTGACGGTCTCCGAGGTCGCCTCCGTGTACGGCCCGTACTCCAGTTGGCTATCGAACTCGTTCTGCTTCTCGGCTTCGTTGATGAAATCGTCGTAGCTCTTGATGACGTAGGATCCTCGGTTCTGGTTTCCTTCGTCGCTGATTACTTTGAACCGGTTTACGGGCTCCTCTATTCTCGGAACTTCTATTCTCGGTACGTCTATTCTGGGCTCGTCTATTCTATGATCTCTGATCCTTTGCTCGCCCAATCTACGTTCCTCTAGTCTCTGTTCGTCAATTCTATCTTCCTCTATTCTCGGGGGCTGCCTCAGATATATATCGTTGCCGACCGTAGTCGGTTTGTTCGTAACCGGAAGCTCGTCGAAAGTGTCCACGCCGTACGGCGAGTACTTGTCATGGAACGGTGCGTTTTTTTCGGGGTATGACACTGGAACATAATTCGTGGTGGGTTTCCTAGTGGAGTCGAAGTTAGCCTGATCTATGGGATTGATGTACTTGTTTATTTCCTCCCTCGGAGCATTGTACTTGACGATGCTAATTTTTTTGTTTCTCATCGGCGGGAAGTACTGGAGGTTGGGCTTGCGTTCAGGAGGATTGCCATCAGTATTCCTGTAGGTGGTGACTGGCCACGTCGAGGTGTCGAACGGTGACTGCGTAGTCTTCTGTGTGGTGAATTTCTTTATATCTATCTTAGCCAGATCCAAGTAATCTAGATCCTCGTCCTCGGAACTCTCGTAGTAATCCGGTATGTTGTAGTTTTTCTTGGGTTTTCTAGCCTTCGCGGTGGTTTCTCTGTTGATACTCGTCCCGATTGTTGTCGTGAAGGGATCAGTTTTTGACAGATCTGACAGCGTGGAGTCGGGTAGTTTCGGACCGGTCAAGAGGAATTGAGGGTCAAAGCTTAGAAGAGGAATGATTATGTCGCCTTGAAGAGGATTGCTATTTTCATTAGAATTATTATTTTCGTTGGTGTTTTCGTTAGAGGTGACGTTCTCCTCGTAGTCAACATAAACGACGTTTCCCAGCGAATCGATTTTCTTTCGTTTAGTTTTTCTCATTTTAGCCATTTGTTCTAGCCTTTCTCTTAAATCGGGTAGGTCGTTCTTCCGTTCCTTCTCCAACAAGCTGTTCCATTCCGACTCTGTCTTGTTCTTCAAGACCTCAGTAAATGCTTTCGACGAGTTTTTAGGCTTGAATACGATTCCCAATGAGCTGATGCTCTCGTTTCTCCAACTGTTATCGTCAGGATCTCTGACGAACGGCTTCGGTGGCTGAACTTCTAATTTCTTAAGAGGTTTATAGTTAGGGCTTACCGTATACAGAGAGGCATTTTTAGACTTCTCGATGTTAGTTTGTTTCTCGTTTTTCTCCGTGATGGAGGTTTGCGTCGCTAATTGTAATTTATCCTGTTTATCTTCTTGTCCTTTTCTAACATTGTTATCGACACTTTCCGTCAGTAAAATCTCTTTGATTAGTGAGTCTTTAATCTGAAATAAAGAAATACGGTTAGTCTCTGCTTATGATTTAAAAATATTTAAAGCTTACAAACTTTAAAAATATTTAAAGCATTATTATATTCGTTTATTTAGAATTACCTGTTGGTTTGGTGACTCTTGTTTAGTGCTGGGTGATCTTTCGACATTGGTTGTAGTAGATTTTGAATTATCCGTTTCCATTTCTTTATTTTTTTCCGTATAATCTAAGTAACCCGCTCGTTTTGACTCTACACTCAATTTGGAATTATCGTTTCCCTTCGACTCCAAAAGCGTTTTTGTGGGAGACGATTGTTTCTGGCCCGCAGATTTCAATTTACTATTACTATTTGTGGGAAGCAAATCGTTTTTTAATTTTTCGAGTGATGGTATATCAGACGTTATTGTGTCTCGTAAAGATGAGGCCGAATGTAGAACTTCAGGTGCGTCTACTCTTACGACTGTATCTTTAGTACTCGGAGCGGCATCTTCGACTTTATTTCTATTAATGAAGGTATATTTCTTCCAAGAAGGCAGTGGCACCGCCTGCTTCTCGTAAACTTTTTCTCTAGTTTTTTCGTTCGATATTAATTCCGTGCTCTTATTCGGGGTATTTTTGTTTTGTAAATGCGGTGTCTTCTTGTTAAATGACTTCGAACCTACGTCGACTGATACTTTAACGGCTTTATTATTGACGTCCCTGTCCCCAGACTTAGCTGCGGGTCTGTAGGTCGTCACAGCAGCTTGGAAGGTCTTCTTTTTCGGTGGCGCTGCCGGTGCTTCGTTAGTCCTTTTCTTTCCTGAAGTCTTGTTACTTACATTAAGTGTGTTTTCAGTTCTGTTTCTGTCGTAAGCGACGTTGCCGTTGTGTGCGTTCGTCACTCGACTATCTCTGACGTCCGATGCTCTGGTCTCGTCCGGAGAGAGGTCAGCCGACCTCCGAAGGGTCGTGGTCCTTCGATATGAGAAACCCTCGGCGTCGTGGATGAGGACCACCAGTGCCACGCTCACCGCAAGAAGCCTGCAACAGAACAGATTTCACGTTACGTCGATTAATGTTTAATTGATTTATTGTTTCTATAAGCGGAACTTGGGCAATTGTTTGTTTTTATTATCCATTAAACCTAGTGAAACGTGCAGTTCACCAGCAATTACGACGCTTTACAACATTGTATAAAAATAAATCTTGTCTCATTGTTTTAAATTAATTATATATTTTATTTATAACTCGCTTATGTGTAGCCTACATAACTGCTCTATTACGTACTACAACAGTAGACTATGTAATAATATATTAATAAAAATAAAAAATAAAAAAGCCTTTTATTTCCAGTTTCTTACAAGTAACACAATAATTTTTGAGAGTAGTTAAACAAAAGATATACTGTATTTTTAACAAATAAATTAAAGAATAAAAAATAGGTTAAAATTGTTAAATTCAAGATTAAAAAATAGTTAATAAATTAGCATTAACAATATCTATTTTTTAATCTTTAATTTAACAATTTTAACCTATTTTTTATTCTTTAATTTATTATTATGACCGTTACAAACCTGCATGGTTTCAGGCAATTCAATAAACGGCTAACAATTTGCCTTGTTCTTTTTTCTTATTACAATGTCTTATTAGAATAATAACTGAATTAATACTAGTTTGGTTGTCTACGAATGGATTTTAAACATGTTAGTGACAGTTAGGAAACGTCAAACGTCACGTGACTGGCTGGAACTTGGCTGGGAATAAGAGGTCATAATAACCCCCCAGAACCCCGAATCAACAGGTGAAGGCCTCTACCAATTCTTTCCAATTTTTTTTATCCCGGGCTATCTGTATCCAGTTTAGGCCAGCGATATTTTTTATGTTATCGTCCCATCTAGTTGTGGGACGTCCTTTCTTTCTTTTCCTTCCTTTATTTTTCAATACATTATGTGTAAAAAAAAAACGCGAAGGACCTTAACCTGATCCGATTTTTGGATTAGCCCATAAGTGTACATCCATTCATTCAAGAATATTATTTAATACCAAACAAAGAGCATGGGATAGATTGTTTTGAGCCATTAGACAATAGACAATGCTCGGGGCGTTATGTATATAACGTAACTGTTTGAAATACCTTCATCTATTGTTCTCCAGGTGCTATATCCAATGACCTTTACATTGAAGTAAGCTCCTTGGACCTAATTAGGCACAAGGCGTAATGGTCAAGAATTAAGATACTCATTTCAATGAGATTCCTAAAAGGCTACCCGTCGAACTTTTTCTTTAAGAGAGACAAATGTTGTGACGCATTCGGCATTGGAATTCGCATTGGGCTCCCACTGCGGATATGTAGGACTCACTAGGCTGGCTCGACCGGAGTGATACCACGGCCTCACAGAAGAAACTGGCGTGAAACGGCATTGTGCTGTGTTTCGTTCAGTGAGGGTGTTTACCGGTGGCCCAACTTCCCTAATCCCTATCCCTATTCCCTCATAAAAGCCGGCAACGCACTTGCGACTCTTGGAATGGTACGAGTGTCCATGGGCGACGGCAGTTGCTTTCCATCAGTAACCCGTCTGCTCGCTTTTGACTGTTCTTCTGTCTGTCCCCAGGGAGTTCTAGAGTTGAAATTTTCATAGATTGTATCTCTATTGCCGCTTTATCAACAAACTCTAAAAACAAAATAAATTCAATATTTAAGGGGAAGCACTTATTGAAGAAAAGTGATTTTTGGCAAGTTTTTTTGTTTTCTAATAGCTTTTTGATAGCTTCTCAATTTTCGATCTCTACTGGTACGGAACCCTGCGTGCGGGAATCCAACACTTGGCCGATTTATTTTCAAGTTCATCATTTGTATTTTTTCGCGTTACGTACAAACACTATAATTGATAGAGAAATGATGAAAATGATTTGAGGTCGCGTCAATAAGCATGTTGTATGTTCCGGTCAAGTTGAGTCGATGAAGCCCGACCTGTTAGCCCTGTCTGTATGTCGGTCGCTTATATAACGTCTCGTTAGTGCTAAATGGTGATTGTGGGAACGTTCAACGACCTTTAGGTTCTGTTCCCTTGGCACATATAGGGCACACCCAGACAATAGGTGGGAGGGGGGGGGGTAATATAGCACTCATACATGATACGTCACTTGAGCATTAAGTGCAACTTATCAGTTACTAGCTTTTAGCTAGTCGCGATTAAAAGCTAGTAACTGATAAGTTGTTATCAGTTACTAGCTTTTAACGGCGGCTTTGCTCGCGTGGAATTCAGATATCGCGTACGAATACGAATGTTTTGGAAACATAGTTTTTCCAGGACTGAAAGTAGCCTGTGTTAGTTCCACTCTTTTTAAGTCTAAGACAATAAAAAGTCAATTAGTTCGGTTGAGCGTGAAGACAAACAAACAAACAAAACACTTTCCCATATTATATACAATCAGTAAGGATTAGGAAATGGGCGATTCCACTAAAGACGATTTTCGTCACGTATTTTTAAAATTTGACATTTTTACATTTATATACATTTATACAATTTTTTTTACTTTGAATAATTTAGAGCGTTTTTCACGTCGGTGTAGCTGCTCCCTGCGTCCTTTATAGACTTTATCACGAGGAGTGTTCAAAAGAATTGTTCGCAATCATTCCACCTGCAACTTTTCGCCATCGACCTACGTGGAAGGTTTACCACCCATATCGTCTTGATTAATGGCAGTCTTCCACAGTACGTTTTTCGCGTAACTTTCTGCCTCGCACAGTAAAGCTCTGGAATGAACTATCACCAGCAGTATTTCCGGACCGCTACGACCTACAGACCTTCAAGAAGAGAGCGTATTCCCTCTTAAAAGGCCGGCGACGCACGTGCAAAATGTTGTCTATGGGCGGCGGTAGTTGCTTTCCATCAGGTAACCCGTTTGCTCGTTTGTCCCCTTATTGTTATAAAAAAAACAATACGGTTCTGGTTTACTAATCATCATTAAACAAGTTAAAGTTTAAGCCCTCAATAGATAATTTATCGTTAAATGTGTTTCATTTTGCCAGTAGGAAGCTCTAAGTGCGTCTAAAAAGTTGCACCCGCGATAATTGAATCACCCATGAGGATAACCCATGAGGAGTACCTACTCCCTCAGCCGTCTCCTCCTACACAGTGGCGTAACTATACCGTTCGAGGCCCGTTGCAAATGCGTTTTCGTTCCACTATGTCAATCCAATACAAAAACACGTTAAGCGGTTATTGTAAAAAATAATCGCCTGCTACTTGTCTAGGGGGGCTGATCGGGGGTCCCTTCCGGCTGGGGGCCCGTGACATTTTGCCGGCTTGCCACCTTGAAGTTACGCCACTGCTCCTACATCTAACCATTCCAGTTTGCAGCTTCTTTTTTTTAGGCACCTAATGGCTAACATTGCTCTACTGCGAGTTTCTTACGCCGGTTCTTCTCGCACGGCTAGTTCCCGGACCGTTGGTAGGCACCGTAGTTTCCACGTTCAAAAAGTGTATCTTAATGATCTTATTTTCAATTAAAACATTTTGACTTTGACTTCGCTTTGATCGTGGACTTAATTTACTTTGCAAGATAATCTCAATATAATTTAATTTATAGATAATATAATTTCTCTGTTTCGTCTTGTGCTACTACTATTGTAAACGATAATTACGAACGATTGTGTTAATGCTTGCACGACGATCGAACCGATTAACGATCGACGATCATTGCCGATCATGTCGAGCCTGCTTGGGTCCCAGCGACCGAGAAAGTGTTTCTCTCTACAGCAAGATAGACAAAGTGACGGATGCACGACGGAGATCTGTCAGTTTATACCAACCATCTGTCATTTTGTCTACTTTCGTCTGTCTGCTGACGTTATCCTGCGGGGTTAGCATAGCGTTTCCTGGTCGATACTTCGAAGAAAGATAATGGCAGTTTCTTTCTTTGTGAAAATTTCTTCAGAAGCGAGCATCGATATAAGACATAAACTCCTTTCGCAGCCTCGGTAATAGAACCACAGACTTTAAAAGTCGCCATGCTTTACTAAAGAGTTTCGATGACGGACGAAATCGAGATAAGAAAGAAACTTTCTTTTTCCGATCGCCATGCTAGGGACGGTAGAGAACTGTTAGTTTATCCCGAAAAACTGGTAAAATTTCTATACTTGCGTTGCTTACCCTGCCGCTGGTGAGTGTAAAAGTTTTTTCACGTGTTTTCACGATTTTATTCTGAAGATGTTCATTTCTTCATATTGGACACGTTACATAATCGGAATCTTGTAAAAGTTGCTATTGTGAAATCGATACAGCGATGTGGAGCAAACATAGTATTTGTAACAGTACCCGAAAATACATTGTAACTTATTATTTAAATGACCGAATTAACATAACATTAATGCAATACTCATAATTAACGCTGCTTAATTTTTGTAAGCATAGTATGAATTTTATTATAAACTAAAAATCAAAATCTTTTTAATCAAAATAAGTACTTTAAGTACACTTTCTGAACGTCGAGACTACGGTGCCTAACACCAGTTCGGGAACTAACCCGGCGAGAAGAACCGGCGTAAAAAACTCGCACGGGTCCATCTATTATATCTCAAATATTTAATCATGCTCTTGGTATTAAGCGTTATAGTCAGATAACGGGCCTACAAGTTCAATTTCGCTAATATCAACTCTAGATCCAGTGTTGCCAAGATGTAATCAAGAGTATACCCATAAGGACTTGTGTTACAGGTACCAGAGAACGGAAATATATTTAATACTTTTATACTATACACATATTTAAAATTTGTATTATATAATACACATATTTAATATACATCCATGACCCAGAAATATTTAAAACCTTTTTTTTTTGTTCCGTCGGCGGGATTCGAACCCGCGACCCCCGGCGTGAGCTTCCAAAGCTCAACCACTGCGCCACTGCGTCAAAGTCAAATCTCTGCAACTACTGGCCGGAATTGAAAAATTATTTTGTCTATGATAGGTCGTTTATCGAGGAAGGCACACACAACGCTACAACCAATATTGGCCGAGCAATAATAAAAAATTGATGTGTTAATAATAAAAAGTTTCACGTGGACGTAGTCGAAAGGACGATTTTGAACGTTTAAAAAAATAATTAATTTTAGTTTATTTTACATAAAAAACAATATATGTCCGCACTCGGCATAGAGCAGACTTAAGTTAGGTTAGACTCTGTATTTTAAAGTGTTAATTTTTCATAGCCTTTAAATAAAGAAATATATTTTTTTATCAAAGGTGCGAAATACACAATGGGAACTAGGAAGGCGATGTGAATAAATGTTATCTAACATAATGTTCATTCATAAGTTAATTACAGTTATGAAGTACGTACTATAGAGTGTTAAGTCTACGATCCAAGGGTAGGAAACTGTTTAATTTAACCGTACACATTTCTATAGTTATAGTTCATTCTCTCTTTACCAATGTTTTGTTTGGATATTAACTTTAAACATTAATTATATTTAAGCTAAGATCTTTCGAACTCAAAGAGATATTAACAAGTTAAGGTATTTAAATGAATATTTTGACATAAATCTACTGATCTCCATATAAATACGCTGGTACCGACAATACCCTTTGAAATGACAGCTCTGTCATCATATTTTGATAAACACTGCCCGCAAGAGAATAGAATAGGGATTGAGATGATGTACAAAATACAATAGGTACTATATTTACTACATCAAATTGAGCAAATCAAGAAAGTCGATAAACTCGTCCATGGATTTTTTAATACGTTATTTTTTCAAATTTGTTGTTAGAAACAGACAGTTTTAAATCCTCAAGGAAGCCTCGAGGTACGTCATGAGCTACCTCAAGTTTGACAGTTCATTCCTTACCTCGGATAAGGGAATTGCTCAAGTCGAGGAAGTTTTGATGAATCAATGATACCATTTTTGAGGTTCGAGGATAAGTCGAGTGGAGGAAATCATAAGGAAACAACTAAGAATACGGGTGTAAGTGTTGTATAATATTACCTGTGTTCTAAAATGAATACGATACATTATAAATAAATAACGCAGTAAAAGATGCACTAACCACTGTACTTACAGGTCGGGGTCAAGTCTGAACCAAAGACCCTAACGTGAAAAAAATCATAAGAGGATCAATTTATTAATTTTTCGCAAAACGATGCCATCAACAAGTAAATTAAAGCATATAAATAATATTCATAAAATATATATTTTTTAACGGTTAGTTTCTGAGAAAAATTCATTTATATGTCGAAATGGGTCAAAATTGACTCGAAGACCTTACGAAGGTTTGAAGAAATGTCTATTATGATACGAGTAGTGGCAACGCTAACTTGTAACATCTTGTATGTTGTAAATGACACTTTAATTCATATAATTATCACTTTCGAGATATAACTCGTCAACAATTATATGTAATTGGCTTTTGGCTCATTTGCATCACAATAGGAGTGTCTCACGAATTTCTACTGACTATAACTTAGTCTCAGTAAACTGTAATGTGTTCGATAATGGCCGATACCACGTTGTCACAAATTTACGCCTCTGTGGTCAAGAGTATAGGGGGGTTAGCCAAAATGTTTTCGCTTCGTTGTAGAATCGCCGAACTAAATGTATGGAAATGACATTGTTTGGTGATGCTACATTGAAGCGAAAACGTTTTGGTTTTGGCTAACCCCCTAGAGCTCGGCGCTTGACGAAGTTTGGTTAGGACAATGAAGGCTGATCACCTGATTGAATTGAATTGAACTGACAAATAAGATGATCCATGCGTCGGATGGGCATGTAAAGTCGGTCCTGCGCGGATTATGAGAATAAGGGAAGAGAGAGTGCCCCTGTGTACTTAGCACACACTTCGGCACTATAAAATTACTCCTGCGTAACAGGCCCGGTTTCTATGAAACCAGCCACCATCACCGAACACGGTATGGGAGTTACTAAACATCTGCGTTGAAAGAAAGTTTAAAGTGCAGTTTTTTCCAATATGACATCCATCACAGCCGACGATGGGATCGTTGTTATTTGAAAGTTGGTTAAAAATATCACAATTTCCTTTTTTTGGGAATACCAATTCCTAATTGAAGACATAAATGGAAGAAGCGGACAACTAACATTTTGCGACCTTCGTATATACAATTTTTTTCCATAATCTTGACGGTATCTTACCTATTTTATTATCTACACGTCAAACCTATTATTTTAATTTTAAATGATTTTTCGGGTCCAAAAGTGGTCCATAATAGTTTTTAGAAAATTGGCCAAGTGCGACTGGGACTCTCGTACGAAGACGAATTAATTCCGATTAAATACTTCCGTGGGATAAATTATTCGCAAGGATTACAACTGATAATAGTATATGATATTTTAGAAGATTAAGGGCCTGTTTCACCGCATACAGATAATCTATTTATCTGACAGATTTTGTATGAAGAATCTGTCAAGAAAGTTGTGGACACCATCCCCCCTAGACAAGTGGCAAGCGATTAACGTTTTCGATAATCGCTTCGCTTGTTTTGTACGGGATTGACATATTCGAACTCGACTAGATCACGTGACTAGATACTCGCTCGACACTTGTCTAGGGTAGCTTAACAGAAACAGGCCCTAATTGTAGGGCTCGAAGTTACGTATTCTCCGGTAAATTTATGAATACTTCTCAGTTTACGCTAGATAAGGTTTTTTTTTCTGTCAACCTTTTGACTCATAAGTCATAATTATTTATTATGCTGAACAAGATGTTGCCCGCGACTACGTCCGCGTGAAACTTTATATTTCCAACCAATGTTTTGCAATATTTTTTTATTTCTGTTCGGTTCCTATGTGTCGTAGCGTTAAGGGTCAAAATATACGCCTTTACAATAAAATCCCAGAAAACGTTCAAAATCTTTCTATAAATAAGTTTTAAGAAGTCGTAAAAGAAAGTTTGTGTGCTAAAGCTTACTATAAAGATAATGATTTTATTAACGACAGCACATCCTGGGAGTAGAATGGCTCCTTGCCAGGCTGCTTCTATATAATATTTAAAACCTTGACTTACAATAGTTATATATTAAAAACAATTATTGCTTATTAAATTAGTTTTAAAACATTTTGTTATTTTCCATCTTTTAGGTAAAAGGCGCACCCGTGCGAGTTTCTTACGCCGGGTCTTCTCGCCGGGTTAGTTCCCGAACCGGTGGTAGGCACCGTAGTCTCGACGTCCAGAAAGTGTACTTAAAGTACTGATTTTGAATAAAAAAGATTTTGTTTTTTGTTATATATCCTACAGGCTTCCCCGATAAATGGACACCCAACACAGAAAGAATATTTCAATACCGGCCAGTAGCTCCTGAGATAAGCGCGTTCAAACAAACTTCAGCTTTATATCAATATATTGTTTTCTGTAAACCTATTGAATCAAAAGTCATAATTGTATGTTATGCTGTATGTATATATGTGTGTTAGTACATAGTATATGCATGTAACACATCAGCTGTCATCGTAATGCGTGTTCTGACTGCTGTGGGCCAACGCTATTTGATTTGCGCAAGACTCTTGCGACTTTGAAATTAGCTTATCCAAATGAATATGCTAGAATTTTTTTCAATTCGAGTAAAATTATTTTTACATTTATAATGTCATTCTTCTAGAATTGTTAATAGTCTCAAACTTTGAGCTTTCTGATATGAGCTTCTGGAGAAATGTTATTATTCTTTAAATATACTAACATGATTGTATTTATTACCTACATATGCGGCCTACCTCAAGTCTACTTATCTCTATGATAACATTTTATAGACCAAGGGCCTGTTTCACCGCTTACAGATCCACTTCTTTCTCCCTGTAATCTCTATCCACAAGTAGATCTCAGTCTATCTCTTTATTTGACAGATTTTGTATGGAGAATCTGTCAAAATAGTTGTGAATAGCCAAACAGAAACTTTATTAGTAAGCGGTGAAACAGGCCCTAACTTTTTTTATAATATTAGGGAGACATACGAGCAAATCGTCATCAATAGACACTCGCACGCGTTTTAATGTACACCTAGATTGAGAAGCTTCATAATGGAATCGCTAAATTATAATTTAGCGAAAAATAATATATAAATATTATTTTTCGCATAAAATTTATCAAAATTTTATGCGAAAAATCGATTATTTACTCGAAGGTTGTAAAAATGCTAGTTATTCGCTTCTTCCACTCATGTCTTCAAATATGAAATTGATTTCAGAAACGACGAGGAGGAAACCATTCATTAACATAGTTTTTGTAACACATTGACAAGTGTACTGTGCAACCTGCCCGCCGACTACAAAATCGCGCATAATAATTAACAAACGTATTTTTTCACTAACGACCGCACGATAAAATAAAATATAAAGCACGTTATTACCTAAAATTAACAAAAAAACTACCTAAAAATCTAATCAGTCTGCGAAAGTAGAATGGTCCCCTTATCCTCCTCTATAATTGGAAGAATTAAAACCTTTCTTTTTTCCAGTCAGTGCCATATGATTAATGATTCAAAATATAAGTAAAGATTTCAAAATTTTGTGTCTTAAAAATAATGCAAACAAACTTTATTTACACTAGGGATAAAATGTCCTATATTCCTAACGAACTCATGACATTTAGACTCGTTGAGATTTTATTAAAAAAAAAAGAACATTCGTTTTTCAAATCGAGCAAAACGCGGGCTTTACGCGCTATTAACGAGCGACGTACCTGAAAGTGTTGCACAGCGCCATCTTCTGTTGCGTCACTAACACTCACACATGACTGTCGCGCTGCCCCGACAGATACCGACTGGCGACCGGCGTTGGTCACTGGCGGCTAGCGCTGGCCCGCGGCCCCGCACGAAATCGGGAGACCGACCTTCGAGGGACTCAGTTTCCCTCCGATTCATTAGACGAGGAACTGGCTCGTTATATTAAATTACGCGTTATTAATAGTAATGGACTTTGCATAATGCAGATTTCGATTGTTCTCCAAATTACTTGTATTATTTTAAAACTAAATCTAATTGGAGGTTTTCCGTTTCGAAAATGTATCCTGAGGAAATTCGCGGCGACATTGTAATCATAATATTTAGCTCTATTAGGCTCTGTTGCGACGGTTTACGGTAATGTACTACGCAGAGATAATCCCAAAAATGGAAATGTGGAGCATACGCGCAGGAGGCATAAGTACACTTCCTTATACATTGTGCAAGTTGTTTACCCGAAAGGGCAGGTTTGCGACAGACGTCCGAAATGTATGTCGCGCGAATATTGCTCTTGTTACAATTCCCGGCACCGCTCTATGTATAGACAAAAATTTCTTATGACGATATCGAATAGTAATATTCAAGCTTTCAAAATATAAAAATATTGATCACGATTGCCGAATATCGTTCTTCGAAAGCTATTACTAATATCACTGCAGTATGGTCTTAGGCCAGAAATGTAGAACATTTCCAAGCATGTTTATCCGAATACTTAATTGTATTTAGTTTCATTTCATGGTGTTTACAACATTGGTGACATTCGCAATAATAAGAAGTTATTTATTTATAATTATTATTCATAATAGACCTCCAAAGTTGAAATTAATAGTAATAAATTAATAAACATATTTATATTTTCTATAATAATATTTAATTGCTGCAACTTAATAATTATATGTAACTTATATTTATTTATGTTTCCGATACTTAATCTACGATTAACTTAAACCCAGATTCAGGGACGTACCAAGAAGGCGGCAGTGCTGGCGAAAATGGGCTCCCACCTTAGACCCCAAAAGAGCCCATTCCGACAGGCTGCGCGCTCAGAAATGTTTTTATACATTGAGGTGTGGTTCCTCACTTCCGTGACGATTTTAACTGATGAGTTGATATAATTTGACACGGGCCCCCATAGGAGCCTACGGCTGCCTAGATTGGGGCAAGTGGAGCAAGAAACTTCAAAGTGACATAGGTAAGGAATTCTCCCGTCATAAATAAAAACGACGCATCTAATTTCTTTTATTTTTTTTCAAAAATTATAAAGTATACTAGTGTATTCGTCTTTTTATGCTGATTCCAAATCACAATGTAACTCGATTTTGACAAATTTGTAGCGCCCTTTTTCATTTTGGCGACTTGTCCATAAATTCAAAACAGGGGGGCTATTATGACCATTACTAACCTGCATGGTTCCAGGCAATTCAATATACGGCCAACAATTGCCTTGTTCCTTTTTCGTATTACAACGTCTTATTATTCTGAACGAATTAATACTAGTTTGGTTGTCTATAAATGTATTTGAAACATGGTGGTGACATTAAGGAACGTCAAACTTCAGGTATTTAGTGTCATATGACTGCTGACTGGCTGAGACTTGGCTGGGAAGAGGTCGAAAGGGTCTCCTTAGTGGTTTCCTCGATGGCCCAGCTGATTACCGCGATTGTTTACCTCTGTGTCCGGAGTGCGGAACTGAACAATGGGCCAGGGTCGCAGGCCGTGCCCCGCGTCTCGGGTGTCGGGTCAAGGCGTTGTCACAACACTAGCCGTCCAGGTGATCTGGTGTACTCTCATACAGATTGCGGGACCGAAAACGCATGCGTCACAGCCCCACAGCGGTTTGTTAGGTACTACTACTTTTAAAAAACTGTTGGCTATTACAAAGCTATTAGACTACTGGCCCGTCCACAAAATGGATGGGTCATATGATTCATAATAAAGGCAGAAGACCTCTATAGGACGATAGAAGAGCATAAAACAATAATATTTTGTTCTATGATTTCACTTGTAAGCTGTCGAACTGGGTGCTGGTGAGAAATCTAATGTTCAGGTAGTCAGAAAGTACATTTTGGACATATATTTTTGTACGGCATTACGGAATAATGGATAAAAATCTGTTTTGAATCATTATGAAACTGATGCCGTACAGAATAATATAAGACTAAATTTACCCAGGAAATTGTCAAGTCGGTTTGGTGATGTCATTTTTTGGACCAACAAAGGACAATGAGTTGGATTGTTTGTCAATACATAAGAAGAGTAATTCATAATTTAATTTGACAATAAATTAAATTATTGACTAAGAATTACAAAGTAAAATATACAAACTCAAAGCAAAAGTCTAAAATTATATTTGTCAATTGAATTCGGTAGTTACTTCATTTCGTCGTTGCATGCAGTCCTAAATCCCTTAGCTTTGGTTTTTGGATGAGCGTGGTAACATCTCGCTTTGACCATTTGCATTGTTTTACTACTATTTATGTAAGTTAATTCATTGACCTTTGTGGTGCGGGTTACGGGCGCTATGTAACTGCTGTATGTGGGTCGCCGCCGCGGTTCGTGTGACGTGCCGCGCGTTATTTACCGTCGTCTGTGTAACAACTCAGTACTGACACTAAACACTCGTAATCGCTTCGTAAAGTGTTAACCTTACATAAGCGATTAGCAACAGTTGCCCCGGTCAAGTGCGAGCCGGCTACTAAACATATGAGACTCGTACTAGCTCCTGTCTCACGTTTTTAATGGTCAAACGTCCAGTACACCTAAGATATGCCTCGCGAGATATCTCTCTCTCTCTCTCTCTCTCTCTCGAGCGTAGTGAAATTGTCGATATTTATTACGAGTGTGTCATGTTAGGGCTAGTAGAGATGAAGAGATAAACTG
The DNA here is from genome assembly GCA_026546445.1 of Cyclargus thomasi. NCBI lineage: Eukaryota > Metazoa > Arthropoda > Insecta > Lepidoptera > Lycaenidae > Cyclargus > Cyclargus thomasi. The sequence goes on along the minus strand of JAOTAV010000027.1, from coordinate 3,634,005 downwards.
GTTAACAACGAGAAGGCGAGTAGACTTCATTTTTCGTGGCTTTTTCTTAGCCCGGCAGGATACGAATGTTTTAATATATAAGCGTTTAGGCCAGCCACAGTTCGTTTTCCGTGTTAGGTTTAGACCAATTCGTTTTCCGTATTAAAACGGAAAATGTGCGGTTGCCGCCGGCCTAAGCCTACTCTTGTGTCTTTATTCCTAAAAATTTAGGTGTAGGTGCTCTAGAATCATTTTTAGGAAACCATAGAAATATATTCCTTATCTTTATATAGCACTACGGCTATATAACCATAGCCAGTGTCAAGTAAAGGCTGGAAATAAATTTACTTATTTCAATAATATTTTTAGCAACGTTACATAATATTGTCAAGTCTAAAGTCTAGTCAAAGTTATGGTAAACGTCGGTCAAAGCGTCAAGTCAGTTAATTTAGTCAAGTTCTAAACGCTTTACTAAACTTAAATTTCGAATAGAGTTTAGGAGGGATACATAAAAAAGCACGTTCCTTAAAGTTGTATCACTTGCCCACACTTGTGCATGATATCGAATATTTAATGGTTGATATTCTACCACTATAACGCATTACAGTCCTAAACGAAAAAACACACTTTTTGACATCCCGCCAAAACTCCCCGAAACATATATAATATCGAGAACGCATACACCTTCGGAACCCTGAAAGGCTGATACTGACTGTGGAAACCATACACAGGACATACCGTATGTATATTATCACGAGGAACCCTAAAACTGACATGGAAATTATAATCAAGATTTGCGGCATATCCTTCCAGTGAAAGTCCGAGTCAAAGCAGCGTCGATCCTTATTAAGATATTCTCAAGCTAATCTAAATTTAATCTAACGCTAAAATGTTTATTATCTAGGATCACTAGGCGTTATGCAGCGTCTGAGATATGGAATAGTAAATATTTAACCATAGGGGAAATTTAATCTGAGCCAGTTGATGGATCTACGTCATCTGCCCCCTTGACGATGCGATTCCTCGCGGATTCGTTTCCGATTTCGAAAACTACTGTTAAAAGTGCCACGAGTTTCCGTGAGAACGTTTCCGTTTCTGCGCGGAATCGGAATCAGGGTGCTGCTCGGAATATGTCAATCCCATATAAGTCGTGATCTGTCGGCTGGGTTTGATATGACTCTACCAACTCAGATCCGCAATCAGCAATCTGGCTCTGCTTTAACTTCCCTGACTGTACTTTGTACGGTAATTTTAAGAGGTAAGTTTAAGAGGTTGAGCAGTATCCTATATGCTGCTCGGACCTAAAAGATTTATTCAAATCCGTCCAGTAGTTCCCGAGATTAGCGCGTGCGAAGATTGTTCTATTACTGTTCGTTAGCACCCCCACATTGATAATTTTTATAGAGCGTCCGTGACCTTTGGTATTGCGTAAGACCTTTGGTTCCCACTCGATAGGGTGCAGGTTCGAACTCCGGTCGAGGCGTGTACCAATGGGACATTTTCCGATCTCAAGTACATAATGCGGATGCTCATTGTGGGAGATCATTGCTTTGGCACGAATAAGCCGGCTCGACCGGAGAGATATCACTGCGTCACAGAAAACTAACGTGAAACTGCATTGAGCTGTGTTTCGTTCAGTGAATTCACCGGTGGCCCCACTTCCCTAATCCCCCTTATTCCTATTCTTAATTCCCTCATAAAGGCCGGCAACGCCCTTGCGACTCTTCGGATGTTATGAGTGTCCATGGGCGACAACAGTTGCTTTCCATCTGGCAACCCGTCTGCTCGCTTGGCCCTTAAATATCATAAAAAAAACAAGCATTCATGTGGTGTATTATATTTTTATTGGGGTTTTGGCGGGGATTTCAGAGAGTGACGTTGTGAGTTTTGTATTTTTTGTTAAATTTGTGTTATTTCGGTTTT
>JAOTAV010000027.1:3620014-3631127 GCA_026546445.1 Cyclargus thomasi | reverse complement strand
AAGGCTTGTAACTTTGTTGTTTTCAATTTTATCAAAAAACTGATTGGACTACATCGTTTTTCAATAACGATTTATTTAATTAAATAATAAAAAATCATGCATATTCCCTATTACTATCAAAAACACGTGGAAGGAAACCTTTGCCTCGCTCCTTCACACATCACCGTTCTACTGTTTGCATGTTGAAAGTTATTATACAGCAGCATATTATTTTCTATAAACTGGACTGGATTAAAAACAAATGATGTCTGCGTAGCAGTTGATATGACAGAGAGATATATCTCAATCTGTGATCGACTCTAGTCCCTGTGATAACAACACAAAAAGTACATAAATAGGCGGTTTATTGAGAGGCCATTATAAATTCAATTACCGGGAGCGTCCTCACATCATCTGGTGCAAGCCAAGGGCCCACACCCGTCACGTACAATATCACCAGACATCTGCTCCGCAATAAAAAGACGGGGGAAACATAGAATTTTATGTCGGCCGTCCATCGTAAAACTTTACAGGCATTCGGCTAATAAATCGCGTCGAATAAATAAGTGTTGAGTCGCTCGGCATATTGATTCGTCATGTGCCGCCTTGGAGCGGGGCGCGGGGCGCGGGCGGCGGGCCTGGTCATAAAGGTGCGTAATGGCCGACGTCGGAAGACAGCGCAGTGGCGCGCATCGATTAGCGGGCAGCGCCAGACGACGCAGCGCGCCGCTACCATCGACCACCACGACCCACGACCACTAACAACACCACTAGCTACCACCACGCCGCTAAACACACCACCAGTAACAACAGAAGACCGCCAAAAATGAGTTGACGCGTCTTCGCCGATAGATGGCGCTAGGCGTACCCTAATTTTAGTGCCGCCGACAGTAAAATAATATCACCAGCGCCGATCACGTCGAGATTCATAACAAAGAGTTAATTTACGATCGATGTAGCGTGTACTTACGACGATAATAACGATAAATTACGTCATTATTGACGTATTACGGTAAATTACACGTCGAGTGTCTCAGTATCCAATTAAGATCCGCCAATGGTGTGACAGCTCATTGTGTTTGATTTGTAATTACTGTCTTCAGGTGCGCCCGGTATATTACGAGATATCGCATAATATTCTCGTAAATTATTGACATGTCAATTGCATCCAAATTGTACAGAAAATGCACTGTCAACTATCGAACAAAATATCTACCATTACCGCACCAATTTCACAAAAAAATTTATAGGTGGGCACTTTATTATCGAATAATCACATACTTTACTTAATCCTTAAATTAAAAAGGAAAAAAAACTGTGCCCTGAAAAGGGGAAGTTGGTGACAGTTCATGTCGTCTAAAGTATTTTCATTTTTAATGCAATTTATAAAGCATGTACTTTAACAATCATGGTAAGGACGTACTAGAATATAACTTAACAACAAGACACAATATAATAAAGTAAAAGAAATCTCTAGAAGAGTTGTGATTCATATATTATTTGTTACCAAACAGAGAGAGAACCAAAAAGGAAAATTTTAATTATTGTCACCCGCGGCGTCTGTTAACCGATTCAATCTTATTGATGCGAACAAAATCCAAATCAATTTTGGTCCGACTGCGTCTGAACCATACACAATCATTTAAATGTTTACCTTGTATGATGTTTTATTACGATTTTATTGACGAATTTTTTTCAAATGCATTATTTACAATTCTATTGGAACTTATTCAGTTAAAATTGATCTATGGCTACCCTGAGCAACTCACCGCTCACCTATCCTGCATGCCAATTGCTTCCGAGGTAGTCGAAGGATAGTTGTGGGCTATCAAAATATTGTATCAAAATAAGATAAGTTTTCAGCGAATGTCAGAATTATAAAGATTAAAAAGTGCCTTAATTAAATTCCTTTCATACCAATTCCGTGATAAGAAACGTTAAATTTCGAATCTAAATTAAACATGGCGACCATGAAATAGTCTCATCCCCGTCTCAAACCCCGATCCGCCGTTGATTAAAATCTCACTACGTTCACAAGGACTCACATTGATATACTTATAAATCTTATGAAGCGTCTGTCACGGGCTGACGGTCAAAAAGAGCCCTACGCGCCGGGCGAGAGGGTCAATAATACCCTACGCGGCTCTACAGCCTTCTACCACCTGTCAGGTGATATATTAGCTTTAAATAACATATCTTATTTATGCTGGGATCGAGAACAAAATGTACAAAAAATGTTTATTATAAATAATCCAGAGGCGGGTGGGTGGATGAGGGAATTTGTACCACTTGTACGCTACGATCTGACTTCAATGCCACGTTGTTACCATGGCAGCGTACATGCTAGTAATTAAAATAGTTACCAGAGATACATATACGTCTCATACGAGCAAAAATGGTCTGCTTTAATTTGGATAAGTTTAGTGAAGAACAATATTTTTTATATTAACTTAACCTAGTATTTATACATTTTATTTTAGTTTGGCATTATGTATGTAATTTCGTAATTGATTTTAGTCGTGCAGATTGGCGTGCGTTTTTTTTATCAATTAATAAAAGGCTTTATTTACAAAAACGACTTCAAAATTTATAACTCTTCATATTAAGTTACACTTCCACTAAATAAAAAGAGACAATTAACAAAATGTGTTTTTAAGACGCGAGGATTATTAAGATGAATGGTTCCAATCAATTAAGATTATTCGGAACTATTTGCTGCAATGTTCAAAGTCGTGCTATTTCGGAAAACGTCTCAAACGACAGCCGAGAAAGTATCAGTAACGGTGTGTTTTTGTATAGGTAATAATTTATCCCGCAGCTTACAAGGACATAAAATAAATCCGTCAGATGCCATTAAAAATATCCTCCAAAAACAGGTCGAAAATAGACGCTTAGATCATAACGCGGGCTAATTAATAATATATCACGCGGGCTTAGGGACGCCGGGGACAAATGTTTCCGGGCGGACATTTTTATTATTTTTATTTACAAAATAATAATTTATTAACGACCGCCTTCGGGGAGATTTAGCGAGCGTCATAGTCGAGGAGCCGCGCCGGCTGAGTTATGTGCACTCCGACTGCCCCGGACCGGATTATGATGTATATTCATTAATTTTTATGATCTAATCTCGATTTTGTACCTGGGCCGTGGAAATAACCCGCAACGCCCCAAACGAAATATTGATTCACAGATATTTTCCTCTGTCATGGAAATTAAGATAAAATGTAACCGTGTTTCTGTGCTGAAAAAATCGTGGTGTAGCAGACAGGTATTAATGCTATATTATGAATATTGTTAAGAAAATTCTAAGCTATGGTATTTAAATCATACTTAGTATTATTATTGAAATTATATTTATGCATAGTTATCTTGACTTTATAATCGCATTCACAATCGACGGTCTCTACAAATTCTATACAAACAAACCATAACATAATAACCGTCCTTCATGGAGTGTTTGAGTTTTGTGCGAGATATGCTAACTGCGTGTGCGTCATTATGGCAGCCGCGATAAATCTGTCTCAGCTAGACAGGCATAATCTTCCCTTTATGACGAGTGATGCATTGCACTTATTGTCTGCTTATGTCATGAATAACATTTTTTAAATCTATTCATTCTCTCAGAACCGCATGTAGACTATTTAAAACATTTAGAAATTCGTATGTCACGAATAAAATATCTTTAATTTACTTGCTTATTTACGTTAACGTACGTTAAAAATAACATTTAAGTCCCTCGTGTTCATATTTCAATATTTCTAAGATATCACGAGAAAAATCTAAAAACTTTACAACCTAAAGCAGTAACTTAGTAACCTTGTCAGCCACAAAAAGGTCAATCAAAGTATTAGCATAAAGAGGTTAGATATATGGAGTCGAGTAAATGCGAAACGTTGACAAGTTCTCAGTAAATATGATCATCGGGTCGAATGTGACCCGGGACCCGGCGCGGCCGGCCGGTGTGCACGCACGCCATAAATCTGTCAGCCCGTGACAGGCGGCAGGCCCCGTGGCCCGCACGGTTCAAGACGTTACTGGTTTTCGGCTCTTAACAATGCCATTAGATAAGCCCGATAGCTGTCAATGTTAAATTATGTACGTACCTGGTAGAATGGTATCATAGTTATTTTTAATATAAATTAATATCAGTCTCCCCGTTCAAAGGGTCGTTGATATTAGTCGTATGAGTTGTGGGACTTTTTTTTATATTATTTGTAATGGCTGATTTCTGACAAATATACGAGTTAAGCTTAACACAACATCGTACATTTTTAATTACAATAAGGCAAAAAAGTCCAATCGTTGTAATTTATTATTTCAATTACCTTCAGTTATTTAATTTTAAATAGAAAATACTCGAAACCATCGCAATTTTTAACATAGTTGATGGGTCCCCATTTTACCCTAACAACTTGCAGCAAAACTAACATTAAAACATTTTACAAACTTTATATTAGTCTAATAACTAATTATAAATTAGTTACGACATAACACATATTAACTTAAACCCATATATATTTAATTGAATTATGAAGTAAAATTTCTAAAAGTTATTTTCAATGTGGATATGACTTGTATTTGTAAGGCTCCTAGCGACATCTATGAGCAACGGAGACAAACATCTAAACGTAAACATGCAGTTGAGGTTATCCAAAATAACATGCTTCTAAACAATGTTTTACCAGTTATAGGTATGAAAATAACATTAAATACTTTAATTTATTGTCCATTTATTACTTTTTTTGGTCTTATTTGAGCGTTTAGTTAAGATAAAATCGAAAAACAACGAACACATTTTATACCAAAATTAACTGCTTTATCGCATAAATTCTAATGAGAAAAACAATCTGAGCATAATTAATTCAAATAATAATGTAATTACAAAACTCACCGTCACTTAATTCAGATAATAAATCACAAAATAACCAAAATTGAGCGTGTATAAAACATGTAACTCAGTTCACTTTGCGGACGCTGCGAGACTGACATTCACGAAGTTAGCCGAGCTTGGCCGAGCCCGCACTCCGCGCCCCGCGCCCCTTTGGCGCCAACGGTTAGAGGCCCGTGGCAAATTCGTTTTTGTTTCACTATGTCAATCCAATACAAAAACACGTCAAATGATTATTGTAAAAAAAATCGCTTGCCACTTGTCTAGGGAGGCTGATCGGGGGCCCCTTTCGGCTGGGGGCCCGTGGCATTTTGCCGGCTTGCCACCTTTTAGTTACGCCACTACCGGCTGCCGCAACATAATAATATTATTACTGTAAAGATTAAGAGCACAATCATTTCAATACTTCATTATAAATTATGCAAAGTACAGTCAGTCCCACCGATTTTGACGGAACGGTTTAGGTTCAAAAACCAAGACCAGCAGGACAACGTCTGCCGGGGCCGGTAGTAATCGTATAAAGAGCTGATAATCACATCAATGCCTCACTGACTGGGTAAAACCTCTTTATAATAATAGGAGATGTTACCCGCAACTTCGTAGGACCAAGATTCGTTATCGCGTTAAAAACGTACATTTTTTGTATAAAAATTATGTTTTAAAATTTTCCAATGTTCTTTCCATGAACTCGAGTATTTTCATAGCAAATTTGATCAAATGGTCAAGTGATATCGGATAGTCGTATAGTTCGGTAGGTGTAAAATTGTAACATGCAGTCAGTAAGAGTTACTTTTTCATTTATAAGTTATAACTAGGGCCCGGATAAACGTATTAAAAATTTCGAAATATGAGTTTGGACTTAAAAAACCAAAATATAGATAAATATGTACTTTAAAAAGTTTAATATTGCAAATAAAATTATTGTTTATTGAAAACTATATATTTAGCTTCCTTTTCTTTACTTTTCAATAAATGCTTTTTAATCAGGACTTGACGCGACTTTTAATTAAGAAAGCAACTGATTATTATTTACTACAAGTCAGTAAATAATCACGTGCTTTAAATTTTTTATAGCTGAAACTTAAACATGTCAGGAAAACCTTTAAAATTTTGAAACTTTAAAAGTTTGCCTGACTTTTCTGGCCTTAAAAAATTATTAGCGTTATTTAGGCTAGGACGAGGTAATTTTTTTTTTTTTTTTTGCAAGAATTTTAGGAAAGTATTAAGCACTGATGTCACTGATATGGATAAATTGATATTTTGTGAAATATGAATTCACGACTAAAATAAGGAAAAATAAAGAAAATAAAACTCACATTTTCACGATCTAAATAACATAATTTATGTAGAAACCATAATTAAGAACAAAAACAATTCAAATAAAAATATGTAAATACATGTTAATCACTAGTTATAACTCATAACATCATTTTTCATAAATAAAAATTACAAAGTTTGCGTCGAATAAGCAAACAGATCGTCTGATGGTAAGTAACAACGCGAATCATTGTTATTTTCCATCTTTTAGGTAAAAGATGGAAAATGCGAGTTTCTTACGCCGGTTCTTCTCGTCGGGTTAGTTCCCGAACCGGTGGTAGGCGCCGTAGTCTCGACGTTCAGAAAGTGTACTTAAAGTACTTATTTTGAATAAAAAGATTTTGATTTGATTTGTAATAAGGATTGTTTACCCTTAACAGTTACACTACACATAAAATAAGTTATTTTGTTAGGGAGTCACTATTATTTATCTGCTACATAGTAACTACATAAGGCCCGTTTCACCTCCTGGTGAGTGTCGGATTGGTGATCAACATCTATAAGATAAATCTTGGGAAACCTAAACTGTACCTATAAGAGGGTAGTGAAACAGGTCCTTAATATTTTGTGCGTCATAGTCATACTTTAAATGTAGAATGTCATTGAACTCTGTGGCGACACAAGTAATTACAGTGGAACCCGCGACCCGGCGAGTGCAGCACACGGAGCCGCCACTAGAGAAGATTGGATAAATCAATACGATGACTGACGTCTGACAGACGACAGTGTGGTCTTGAATCTTACGCTGAACAGGATGCTTAGTCTAGTTCATTCGATAAAGTGTAAGATGCTCAGTCTAGTTACACTCAATAAAGTGAGAATACTTATTTCTCAATACACTACACTACAAACTTCGATTTGGCATGAAGGTCTCGTTACCAAACCGTTAATTTTATTTTTTTTGAAATCACAGACTTTAACCATAAACAAAAGAGTATTTCGTGTATGATTATCGGTTCATGTCAAAATATTGTAGTGTGCGTGTTGTAGTGTGAGTAGCGTTTTGTTTATTAAAAATATGCAAGATTGAATCATATTTAAAAATAATATTTGTATTCCACGTTCCTCCTCCATATCAACTATAACAGGGAAACATTTCATGCTTTTACATTAACGCGTCCTTTGGATATATACTTGTAGAATTGCCGTTTTAATCACGACATAATGTTTTTGAACGCTGCTACTTGTACTAGGGAGCTCATACACACCCTAAAGTTTTGTTACACCAAACCCTCTTAGTTTTGTTACACCAATATGTACAATGGGGGAAATCGAAATAGATCCAGTTGATGGACCCACACATGGTCGAAATGTATCAATTCCGTGTTGGTCGTGATCTGTCGGTTTGATATAACCCAACCAAATTATTTAGATGCACGATCTGTATCTGCTTCAACTTCTCTGATTGTACCATCGAAAAATGTATTTTTAGGCAGTTAACGGACCAACATCATTTGGTCGGAAATGTCAATTCGAAATAAGTAGTGAATCGTGGTCTTGACTGACTTTTATCCGCAACTTGGCTATGAATCAACTTTTACGATACAATATTTAACTTCATACGTTTTAAAATTACGACCAATTGCACAAACACCCGAAGCCACTAAACTATGAACTTATGCAAATATTGATCCAGTGTACACCTCTAATTCTTTTTTCCTTCTATGACATACGCAGAATGCATGCAGGGGTCCCATTATAGGTGTAAAGCAATAACAATTAGAATTTGAACCCCTTATTTGGTTGAAGGGTGCAATAATATTTGTTCTGTTCGTTAAGCTGATGTGTAGAGTTAAGTAGCTTTATACGGTTCTTCAGTATTGATATTTTGGTAACGTTATAGTTGCTTTTTTTAAAGAAACCGCTAAACCTTGCGAAACTTTAATTCCATAGAACTGACGTTGGTGAAACGTAAACTCGCGTTTGAAAAACGACAGGAAGTATTAAGTGTCGTGTTGTGTAATGTCGCGCTAGAGCGGGGTTATCTTTAAAAAAAATCAAAAATTTTAAAAGTCACATCATCTTCCAATTTTAAAGCTGATGCTACTTTTTTTATACAAATATCAAGGCCTTTCCTTTTGTCTTTTTTCCATAAGACAAACTGTTTTTTGGAAACTTTCTCCAAGTTTTACAACAACAATACACTTGTTTAAATATAAACCAACATTAAAAGACAAACGTGAATTTCATACAAAGTTACTACTTATTTTTTAACTTGATGTTCCCCGCAAATTCGTTTATCGTGCGGGAACCATACTTTTTTCCTGGACAAAAAAGTATCCTATTTCCTTTTTTTCAGGGCTGCAAAAATATAAATACCAAATTTTAGCAAAATAGGTTCAGTGGTTTCGGCCTCAAATGGTAACAGACAGACGCACTTTCGCATTTACATTATAGATTAATGTCTAGTTGATACAATTGTTAACAAAATCAGACTTTAATTAAACATCAAGGTCAATCCGGCTCGAAGGGCCATTTAGTGACGCAAAATTAAACAATTACTCTAATCCAAACTATTCACGGTTGGGATAGGATATTAGCATAATAGTAATTTGTAAACATAGGTAAAAAGCCTGCACAGGGCGTACTACAATATGACCCTACGCCGGAAAAGGGATAGGGCTCCAACAATAAGGGCAGCACCTGGTGCTCGCGTGCCCTTTGTGGCGTCCCTTTACAGCGATGTGCAATTGCTACTTTTTTATTATTAAAATGTTTATGTGTAAAGTTTTAATAAAGAACAATGAAAAGGTTTACGAAAATACAATGCCTTAGCATTAGTATGAAATAGAGTCTGACAGAAAATTTATCGTCGTTTCACGAAATTCAGATAAATTATAACCAGTCTAGAATGCGTACGAAAGATAACAGATACTTACTATAATACATCATAAATTACCACCTTTATATATGAATAAAATCTACAGATCAAATAATTCGAGAATATCAAGAGAAACTAGATTCCGTAGACCGTAAAGAGAAAGAACATATTTTATTGCATCTAGAATTTGACATCTATGTCACACGTTCACCCTAAAATGTACGCATTATATTTTCTAAATTACTAGATAATCGATCCTCGATTGACTGGATGACGTATAGTGGATACGGACCAAGAATATTTGGACAATGTCGAGGAGTTAAAAAAAACATTTAAATAATGTCCCGCATATTTTAACAAACGAAAACAGATTAACGTCTCACATTCCGTTTTCTGAACAAACATCTCATACAATTGCAACCACAAAATAATTAACATTTAACAGACATACCTTAACAAATAAACGATTGTCTGAGCTGAAAAATAACTTTGCATCTGTATTTCAAATGCGTTTTACAAAACAAGCGCCAAAACCGCCATCTTTTAATTTAAATTCTCTTGTCTTGAAAATGGAACGAAACAAGTTATTGACAGGAGTAATTATTTTTTAAATAAATTTACACGCTTTCGAAATTCGAACGCTTGACTGACATTTTTCAGGAGGGTGACGGAAATAAGAAATGCGGTGAGAAATTGATTTTAGGAGACACTTTTTTTAAATCTTCTTTCGAAGGGTTTGATGGGAATAAAAGAATCGATAATTCTACAATTAATCATATTATACAGTACTAATGAATTTTAATAAAAATGATCTAGTTGTTAAACCTATATTAGAGGTAATAGATTTATTTATTAAACTAATTTAAGAATTCCTAATATATTTAACGAAATAAAACATCAACCCTCTTACTATTAAAAATTATTATTTGAACAAAAAATTAAAACCGACTTCCAGCGGAAAAATCAAAAATAATAAAAAAAGAAACTAAAAAGTATTAAATAAAAGTTATTCTTTAATAGTGCCTATTTCAGAATTCGCTGAGGCATCAGCCTATTTCCGTATACAATCTTCATTATTTTAAAGTCGGTACCAGCTCACATGTCATGATTTGTCTAAATTTAAATTTTTGACTGGTTTAATATATGTTTCCGACTAATGATAATAAAGATTGCGAGATAAGATGGCTAGAACACTAAAGGCACAATTGATACAGATTAAGAAGCCGTTAGAAAAGTAAAAAAAATGTAGAGTTTATTGTTTTTTATCCATCCGAATTGGGTTCGGAAACTTTACGTGCGCTCATTGTAGCGAGCGTTGATTGATTGGATATCGCGCCGTGCAGATACCAGAAACGACACAGGAGACAGGGCCCAGCCGGCGCCTTGTGAGAATTTTAACGAAAAAAATATTATAAACCTTAATTACAGTAGCAGCCTCACTCCCAGGCGAGATGGCCCGAGTGTGGTCGATGCCACAGTAACCCGAAGCGGGCGTAATTAGGCGGCGAACAGACGTCGGAATGTTATTGTTGTGTAGGTGCGGCATATCGAGTGTCGCGCCGCACAAAACAACCCCAAATTGTCTTTACGTCTTTGTTTTTGTATAACGTTGATGTAAGATTGTAGATTTGACAAGAGGATGCAATCAGAGAGAGTGACAGAGTGACAGGCAATGGATTGAGTGTAAGTCGAAACCATCTTAGTATAAAAAAATATGATTGCGGCCGTTTATAGGAATCACATAATATAGTCTAAAGCTACAGATTTCGAGGTATAGTCTGGCTACTATAAGTTGAAGCTAGCATTTAATTTTACTGGCAACATTATCCTGACGCAGTCTTTTGTTTTCGGTTAAAGTTGCACTACAATTACTTACTGCGGCGCAGCGACCCAAGCTGAGTCTTGTCCTCTGACACAAGTGCTCGCCATTTCTTTCGGTCCTGTGCGACATCTTGCCAAGTTTCGGCTCGTAACGCCCTCAGATCTTTCTCCACCTCGTCCTTCCAGCGGTACCTGGGGCGGCCCACCGGCCTTTTACCGGCCACTCGCCCCACATACGCTTTCTTGGTCGCTCGGTCATCTTGCATTCGTTCTACGTGACCGAG
>JAOTAV010000027.1:3604965-3619914 GCA_026546445.1 Cyclargus thomasi | reverse complement strand
TATCCCGTTCGACAGCGTTCGATTTTCCAATAAAAAAAAACACAATCTGCTTATTTATTGCCATTAAGGCGGAACAACGTTCGCCGGGTCAGCTAGTATATAATAAAGTATACAATATACATACCATGTGTTTCTTTCTACAGTAGTTGGACAAAGTGACGTTGAAGTGACGGATGCACGAAGGAAATGTCAGTTTTATACCAATCACTTTCATACCAACCATCTGTCGTTATGTCCATACTTTCGTATGTCTACTGACGCTATGCTAGCCCTGCAGACTGTGAGTTTGATAGAACCCGACCAAATTCAGTAGGTTATCTGTATCTGATTATTATACTATACATAGTAGTGTAAGAAAATATACATTTAAGTAGTACGCCCATCCATCTATATAATAATATTTAGTTTAGTAGTGAGACATCGCGGTGTCACGGAATTGAACCTGTAACACTACACGTATCTATTACCCTCACCGCTGTTGAGATTCACGGTCGCTTGCTCACGAAATACCACCTTACCACGTTGTGATAGAGTCGGTGTTAGAGTGTGCGGTGTCTCGTCTTATTAAGCGCGAAACGAGGCATCAACATCCATCATAATTGTGCCTCATTTTGTAATGCGCTTCGAGATGCTATATTTTCATATGCAAATGCAATTTTCTGCGTACACCTTCGTGAATCTTATCCCTATTTTAATAAGGTGGATATTCCCGTGCTTTCTGCTTGTTGCGTAGATCCGGTCAACTTGTTGAGCTGCTCTCTAATCCAGTGCTTCTAATGTGGGATTAAATTACAGACCCCTGAGGGATACCTTTCATATGGAATGCCTAGGTCTAGACTCGCTAGCACCTATAAAGTTGCAAGTTTATCCCGTTGTACATATATGGCTATAATTTCAACGGTCGTTAAGTTTTCCATAATAAAAATATTTCGAATTGTTATTTCAATAATAATTTGCCATTTCTCTATGAATAATTAATACATGTTTAGTGAGCACGTAAACGGCTAGACTAATTTTAATAAATTTTTTTTATATGAATTTGGGTGGCACTACAGTTTACAATAACTACATACAACCCAGATTCAGAATAATTATGCTAAACAATGTATGTCGAGTCCGTTAACTTATAATGAAAATAAAATCTGTCTAAAAGCTGACATGACTATGTCATTAGTTAAATGCCTGTCATGTGTCAAGATTATTGTCACGTATTTGTTTTGACAGTATTTATATACTTTTAATAGATATTAAAAGTTATAGTTAAATAAAATCGAAAAATCAGGGTTCGCGGGTTCGAATCCTGTCGACAGAACTAAAAGTTCTTCAGTGTTCCTGGGTCTTGAATATGTATTGTGTATCATATAATAAAAGATCTTATATATGTATATATAGTAAAATTATTATTATTATTTCCGTTGCCTGGTACCTGTAACACAAGTCCTTCAGGTACTTGACATGGGACCAGAATGACGTGGGCCAAAATCGTCCATAGATATTATACTCGTATGGGTGCATAAGGCAGCGGATATACAGTGACCAACACAAGTCCTTCTATGGCGTCACAATTAGCCTCACAATCCTGCATCGCGCTATCGAAGTACATGCTGTTACCTATCGCAACACTTCAGTGGTAACAGGTATCAGGAACCTGCATGTTAATTATTGGCATATTTGAAAGTCATAACAGATATCGATGAAGAGCGTCAGGGAGAACTGACAGGAAAGTTTTTAATTAAGTTCTTGCGCTGAGCCGCCGAATTACGGGGACAGTTTTTAACGAAAACATATTAATCAGATCCTACTTACACCTCACGACTTATCATTCATTAATCTATACTGCTGGTCGGAAACGAGCAGTAGTTAAAAAATTTGTAAAAACGGGATAATTTATAGTTTCAGACGGACGTCGTCGCGGGAAACAGGTAGTTGTTTTAACAGGTAGATAGTGACTGGAAAAGAGGCCTCGGTAGAGATGGCAAGATGAACTAAATGTCTTCAAGCCAGGCCGGCTTTTTGATTTTTGTTAATAATGATGAGGAATCTTACATTTAACTACGAAGGTTTTTGTTCATGGTTTCATAATGGTAATTGATATAGTGATAAGACAGACGTTATGAGTTTACAGTTACAGATCCTGATTTGACCAATATTAGTCGCATCACTAAGGCGTGGTTCTTAACTTTGAGTGGAGTAATCTATAAAAAAAGAAAAAAAAAAACGAATTTTGTATGGGCAAGGTCCCAAGCGACATCAGCATCTTCATACAAATTACAAAATTATTTTTTCGCTTTCAGCGCTGCTTCCTTCATTAACTCAATGAAAGGGAAACATACACACCCTTAAGTTTTATCACGTCCTTTTGTTACCTTTATAAGCTATCACTTAAGCTCAACGATCCTTAAACCACTCTAATTTACTAAATTGGCTAAATTGGTCATTTTATCTGATTTTTAAAAATGTGTCCGGGTCGGATATCTCTCTATCAAACTGCTGCTCCATGGGATTATCGTACCGATATCGCGTCGTGCTGTTTTAGCGCGCCCATATCAATATCTGCCAATGCCCAGGTAATGAGGGGTCGCTAATTAAACGTCGTCTGTCGCCGCGTCACATTATTTCAAAATGGCGGGCGTGACGTCACGTTATTGCCGGATTTATTTTATTCCGTTTTTATTTTATTCCGTTTTTATTGACGTGCCGTCGATAGAGGCTTAATGCAAGGAATTAAATATGAGATGGACAGTTTGGATTTTATTCCAGTAATTTGATTCGCGACCGGCTTCATGCCTGCGACGGCTGATATCAATTTGATGCAGGCCTGAAGTGTCAATCGTCATAGCCAGGACTTTGATTCTACACTGTTGGAAACTCAATCGAAGGACGTAGAAATGTTGCATTGAATCATAGAATCGGGTCGTGCAAATGACACTTCTGAATTCTTTGGGAAAGTTCCTAATGGATTCGGTTGCTGTTGCCATGAACAACCGTGATAGGTGGAAGCCTCGAGATGAGAAATACATCCAGGGTTACGCCACCAAAAACAATGAAGGTTCTCCTCTCCGTTTGGCACTAAGCCCGAGTAAAAGTAGCAGCGAAGCGACGTGGCATCAAAATTGAAAATTATTCTGTAGAACTGTAATTTTCCGGGATAAGAAGTATCCTGAGTTCTATCTCAAAATTCTATTTTGAGATAGAACTTTCATATTTCAACGAAATTGATTCAGAGATTTTAGATAACGAAAACATTTCACATTTACTTCACTATGGACTAGGTGATGCCCACATCTTCGAAAATTTGTATATCACGGGAACCGTACATTTTCCCTGGATAAAAAGTACCCTATGTATTGCCTAGTCTTAATAGCTATTAAATAAAAAAAGATTTATTCGAACCCGTTCATTAGTTCCGAAGACTTTTTTTTGTTGTCTATTACTGTTCCTAAGCACCCCCACATTGATTAGTTTGTAAAAATGTTCATTGTACAGACACGCCAATTTTACTATTTTATTATATGTATAGATAGTAAAGTTTCTATGTCCTCTGTGATATTTTTGTCCCACCCTAATGCTCAAAACAAAGAACACAATTACTATTGTCGTTGCGCAAACCCCCGGTGAGTCGTGACGTATTGAGACGGTGTCAAGTTGTAATTAAATGTATGACAAGTGGGATTTATGGCCGATAAATATGTCAGTCCGTCTGCCTGTCCGTCGCCCGCAACCCTGGCGATTGATGGCGATGAATCGTGCTATTAGCTGGTATTTTTCCTGCAACGATGGTAAGGGACCACCCATAAAGTCCGTCATACGAATTTCGTGGTTTTTAGAACCCTCCCCCCTCCTTGTCACAGGTGGTCACCTGTGACAAGGAGGGCCGAGGGGTACTCGCCCAACATTGGCAGTAGCGGTCATCAAACCCCTGTCAATAATTTTGCCATTTCTGCACAAACCACGATCATTCACCAAATTTCAATTATTCTTTTTCCAATAAGACATTGCTAGCTCGTATCGCTGTAAAGTTCAAGACAAACTGCTATTCTAATTGTTTACCAGAATTGAAATCTTTTTTCCTTATTAACATGCTATAATTGTTTTGTCCTGTACTGTCTAAACGGTACCATAAAATTATTTAGGATTCCACAATAATTAGCACTTTTGTCGTTGACGGTCTTTGTTGAAAAACTTGCAAGAAAGTGCAAAACAATGGCTGACGCGACAAAAGAGTAATCACAGCGCAGATGATGTACAATGCGGCTCAACTACTGAATGTTTTCGATGTTTACCATTTCCTTTTTACATTTTTGTCAATGGAACGCAGACGCTCGGATGATTACGGCGAAACTTAGCTGAAATATTGTTCCGTTTGTCGTTCGACGTTGCAGTTTTTTTTTATTGCCAAGGCTTTTTATGGTGTTTGATAATGAAATTGTAATTATATTATACATTTTATGTATTATTAATTCTTACAACTATCTTTACAGATATATAATCCAATTCGATAGCGTAGTAAATAGCTTAACTAAACATTTATCTCAATCATAAATAATTATTAAAAATAATATATACTATTCTTTAATAAATTACACATGAATCCACACCAATGAACTCATGTGTATTATCGATAGTGTCACCTTTGTGAACTCACTCAGAGGACATACGAATAAGTCTAATTTTGATTTGATTAAGATTGCTTCTACAATGGGCGAGTGTTTTAATAAGTTGGTTCTAGCGTGGGGCATCGCAAACAACTCAGGAGACCGTCTCCGCCACACATACCTATCGGGGACATTCAGCGCCAACCATTGCAGTAAATCCGGATAGCTTAATTTGCTTAGTTTTTATAAATACTAAAGTGTAGTGCTTAAGACAAACAAACCTTCAACACTAAATTAATATGAGGATACATTTTGAATGTCCAATCTAATATTAAGCTCCCATCGGGTAATTGTTATGTTCATTTACTACATATTCATTTTTGCCGTGGGAGAGCCAAGCTTCGGCACGAATGGGTCGGCTCGACCGGAGTGATACCACGGCCTCATAGAAAACTGATGTGAAACGGCGTTGTGCTGTGTTTCGTTCAGTAAGTGAGTTTACCGGCGGGCCAACTTCCCTTGTCCCTATTACCATTCCCTATTCCCTCATAGAGGCCGGCAAAGCACTTGCGACGCTTCGGATGTCGCGAGTGTCCATGGGCGACGGAGGTTGCTTTCCATCAGGTAACCCGTCAGCTCGCTTGCCCCCTAAATATAATTTAAAAAATATATATTATTTTATCTAAAGGATAGTGACGCAATCATCTCACCTGTCGCAAATCTCACCCAACGCCTTCGGCATTTCTAGCGTTATTGATAAGTTATCTGTCCGCGGTGCATCTGTCCGCATAAATCTGTCGCATATGAAAGGAATTAAAACGTCCCCATTGTGGCCGCGGGAATAAATCTTGGAGATATCTCGCCGGGGGCCACGGGCCGGGGTCCGCGGGGCCGGTGGGGCGCGGGGGGGGGGCACGGGGGCCGATATTTCACAACTTTAGACAGCCGATCGCAGGACTCACTTTCGATAACGGTTCGAGAGTCACTGGGGTGACAGAACCGAGAGGAGTCAGAAATTATGTTGCATCTTTGATATATACTAATAATATGCTTTCCCTTCGTGGAAATCAGTAATCGGGTAGCGTATGTCACTCTCCGTCCTTTCAACTAAGTCTATGCTAATTATCAAGTTGATGAGTTGCTAGGGCTTGTAGGAAGGACAAACGGACACACTTTCTCATTTAGGTCTACAATTTTAGTCTAGATGGATAAAGCCATGGAGTTACTTTGAGCTCTGATGCTGCAGGTCCTTCAAAGAGTCTTATTCTACAGCAGGATAAACAAAGTACCGGTGAAATTGCCGTGGGAGAGCCAAGCTTCGGCAATAATGGGCCGGCTCGACCGGAGTGATATGGCGGCCTTACAGAAAACTGGCGTGAAACGGCATTTTATTTCGTTCAGTGGGACTACCCTAATCCCCTATTCATATTCCCAGTCCCTATTCCCTAATAACGGCCGGCAACGCACTTGTGACTCTGCGGATGTCACGAGTGTCCATAGGCGACAGCAGCTGATTTCCATCAGGTACCCCGTCTACTCGCTTGCCCCCTACATATCATAAAAAAGGGAAAAATGACTGAGTATAAATTAAAGTTTTTCTTTTTCTTCATATTTCTCGGATGATCATGCTTAGCCTTTTCATGGACTAAGGACCCGTTACAACGCTCACTGATAAAGTTTCTTAAAGACTATCCATAACTTTTTTGACATATACCCCATACAACATCTGGAAAAAAAGGTGTGGATAGACTATCTGACACTTATCAGTGGTGAAACGGACCCTAAGAATGTCAAAATAGGTCAGGTTGGTAACACCCTGTAGACGTAATTAATTGTTATATCACACCTAGTTATCATTAATGTAGATTAATGATAATTAACTTAACAAGCGGTAGTAATGATATGCCCACTATTTATGTTGCAAACAATAGATAAATCATAGTCTAGGAGGAGAAAGTAAAATTGTCTAGTCTTCCCGTGTAGCACCTGTACCCTACTTGTGCATATCACATTAATCCTATTAATATTGTAAATGTGAATATCTAATTGAATGTTTGTCCGTGAATCACATGGAATCTGCTGGCCGAAGGTTAATCAAATGGTAAAAGTCTATTTCATAAATTACTTTCAGTCCAATTGTATTATGCTCCCGTACGATTAATCATTTGTGAATGTCTTAATTCGAGGTAAAGTCGTTTTTTTAAAAGATTACTTTATAGGAAAAAAATCCATAAAACCTGTACAAAATCAATTAGTTTTCGTCGTAAAATGAAATTTTTTAGATGTATTGACGTGATGGTCATTTAGCTCAGCTGTCACCGGCGTGTGTCCGACGTCGAAGCTGTTATCAATTTTACAACAGAAAACTTAGTAATTGCCTATTATACTCGACAAACTGACGATAAAATAGATTTTTATTTGAACCATTAAAAACGATTTAATATTGCTAAAATGTTGAGTGACATACTGACGCTCCCGGTCTTAAAAGCACTCTTAATGTAATTTATAATCGATGCTTAGTAATTTCTTAAATAAAATTAGTAGATTAAGCCACTATCTATCAAGTAAATGATAGGTTATAAATTCTAGGTTTATATTTAATAGATCTATAAGTAAATTCTACGCGGACAAGTGTCCTAAATCCCATTTATTTGCTCAATCACAACCACTATTAGTTAAAGTGTTATTTATGGGCGATTCTAAGTAACTGTTTACTGGGAAATATTCAGTACTGATAGTTCATTTCCTCTCAGTTTCGCAATTTACTGTACATATTATCAACTAGCTATCTAGTTTCATTATTTATGCAGTAATAAGTTAGCTTATTAAATAAATAAATTATATACTATTAATAAAAAACATCTATTTAAATTTCAGCGCTCGGCCTACAAAAATATATTTTTCTATCCCAAATTGTACATTTATTGGTTCATCTCTATTCTTAACTTTTACATTGTTTTATATCCTGTAATATTTCTTAATCTCAACACATTATTTTATTTTAATTGTATTTAAAATAATTTTAACTTATTAAACATTCTATGATTTTAATGTGAATATAAGGACTAGGGAGAAAATTTTTAACAATACTACAAGATGCTCATTCGTGTCAATCTCTCGAACAAGTTTACATAAAACTTTTACGACTTCAAGCAACTTTAGATGGCTCTAAAAGCCAATCATCGTGGTTTTATCAACAAAAGCGACAAATCACGTGATCCACTCTAACGGCAGTAAAAACGCCGTTAAACCAATGACCGTTAAATCTGTCGTGACTCTACTGACCACCTTGAAATACCGCCGCCTCCTAGACTATGATGATGATTTACTATTCATCAAATTGTCGTACGTATATTTAAATCATTTTTTTTTTATAAAATTAGGGGGCGAGTGAGCAGGCGAGTCACCTGATGGAAAGCGACTACCGTCGCCCATCGACCCTTGTAGCTTCAAAAGCGTTGTAACTTACTAGTGTGTTGCCCGTTTTTTTAATTAAGGGCGTATTTTGCAAAACTTTTCTAATGTCAGTTAAAGCTAACATCGTTGAGTTGCAAGAATTTTAGTTTTGTATAATGAGGGAAATTGAAAGAGAGCCAGTTGACGGACCTACGTCATTTGGTCGGATTATGTGTTTTGCAGAGCGTCCGTAGCCTAGTGGGTAAGACCTCTGGTTCGCACTCTAGATGGTGCAGGTTCGAACCCGGGCAAAGGCGTGTACCAATGAGACATTTTCGGATCTTAAGTACATGAAGCGGATGCTCATTGATGTGGGAGACCAATGCTTCGGACTCACAGAAAACTGGCGTGAAACGGCGTTGTGTTGTGTTTCGTTCAGTGAGTGAGTTTACCGGTGGCCCAAATACCCTAATCCCTTATCCCATTTCCATTCCTTATTCCCTCATAAAAGCTGGTAACGCACTTGTGACTCTTAGGATGTTGCAAGTGTCCATGGGCGACGGCAGTTGCTTTTCATCAGGTAACCTAAATGTCAATTTTAATGTAAGTCGTGATCTGTCGGCTGAGTTTGACGTAACCCGACTAAATAACTTAGACCCGCCATTTGTATATGTTTCAACTTCTCTAATTGTACATATTTTGTCTTGTTTAATAGTTGTATTTTATAGCTGGCGTACGTAGAGCTGAGGTCATAGCGTCTCATTAACAGACTTTTGTATTAATTAGTTACTCAATTAATATACAAAGTTATTCAAAATTACCTATAATAAATTTTTATGTGTCTTAAATACATTATTAGGAACATAAAGGAATATTTAGACGTTACAATAACATAAAATACTCATTATAACATACAGATCTGTCTCGCGATAAATATTAATCACCTCAAATTATATAGAAAGCAGCTCTTTTGTACCGTGTGAATATCATTTCAAATTTCACAATAATATGTTATTTTCATTCTAATTCTATTTTTCGCTTGAGATAGCAAAATTTACTTAAAAATAAATTAATAAATAAATAAACATTTATTCACAAAACGTCGCTGCGAGTGCCAAGTTCCATATGTGATTTTGGTCAGGTTTTGGGAAACGACAAAAAATATGTTATTGAATTGAAAAAAAAAAAAAATACAAAATTATTGATTTCATAGGAAGTTTCATAGGAATGTGCAGAATGAAAGCAAGATTATTTTTAGCGAAAAAACGAAAAATCAAAAAAAAAAACACATACGGAAATTTGTATATTACATAACATACCTACAATATTATAATAAACAATACAAAAACAGAAACTAAAGATGTTGACAGGACAGTAACAATACTTAAATCATGTTACACGTTACGAGTACAGGTAGGCCGAGTAACGCCCAAACCGTAGAAACGGTATCCACTCAGGTTCATGACTGTGGACTCCACAGCCCCTGATATCCTGTGGACCAGTTATGTCAGCGTTAGACAGATTACTCCACGCACATATTTAGTAGCGTTATCGAATAAACATTCACACAGACAGAGAAACAACAGTCTGGATTTTAATTTCTAAATCAAAGTACCCGTCTCTCTGAAGCTATTACCACATTAGAATTATTAAATCATAAAGATTAATTCGTGATTAATTTTCATTTTTATCGACATTTACAGTATAAATAACAAATAGTAAACCCATATATTTTATTAGTCTGTCAGGCCGCGTAAGTCAAAGCGCGGGACCAGCGTCGGGCCGTAAATGACTTGATGCGCCATAAGTATAATTTTTTACGACCATAATGCCGGCCCATCAGTAATATTTTGTTAGATAATCCACTGATATGTTCCTTATAATGGTCAGCGCTTCGTTATTAATGCTGAGATTTGTATAATAGTAAATTAATTTTATCCTACGTGTTTTATTGATGTGGTTGATGTCGATGATTTTTTTTCGATTAATTTTGGTTATACAAATTATTGTTTCATGGAATTAGTTAATTAACTATTTTAGTTAGAAGGAATTTAGTTGAATGCCAAAATTTATGAATAAATCTGTGTCTAAACGGTAAACTCTGTGTATTTAGCTGAACGTCTGTGTGTTTCTATTAATTTTTTTTTTATTCAACTAGTTCACGCCCGCAACTTCGTGGTACGAATATTTGTATATCACGGGAACCGTACATTTTCCCGGAATAAAAAAGTATAAAATCCTATGTGTTGCCTAGACTTAATAGCTATTAAATAAATAAAGATTTATTCAAATCCGTTCAGTAGTTCCGGAGATTAGCGCGTACAAATAGACAAACAGACAACTTTTTTTTTCGTATTGTGTTCTATTACTGTTACTTGGCCCCCAACATTGATTATTTTGTAAAAATATCAATTATACAGGCAAGCCAATTTTAACGTTTTATTATATGGATAGACAGTGGCGTAACTACAAGGTGGCAAGCCGGCAAAATCCCAGCCGGAGGGGGCTTGACGTGTTGGTATTGGATTGACATAGTGGAACGAAAACGAATTTGCCACGGGCCTCGAACGGTATAGTTACGCCACTGTGCATAGATATAGATTATTACAAACGAAGAGATGAGTAAGCAACCACTACTTCTTAGTAGTACTAAATATTCGCAAGGATATTTCCTTAGTTGGTACCATGGTACCAAGTTAATGTCTGGAACTACCTTACCGGTAACTGGAAACTACTTGAGTCACCGCCCACCGGTCACAACTCACAACACCCACGTATCTGACAAGTTTGATTTTTGCTACTTTTCATAAACATCTTAATTAAAATTTTCATACATATTACATTTCTCGTTTTAACTGTTTTAATGTTTGCCACTTCGGCTTTTTACTATGAAGATTTATTAGAGGAGCATAAACGTTCGATGGATTTGTAGTGAGTTAAGAGGTAAAAAAAGTTAAAAGGACACTATCCATGACATCATCTTCGTATGTGACGATGTTACGGGAAGTAGTCTAAATTCCTCCCGTGTCCAAACGAGCAATAAATCGCCTGATATCGGCGCGTCGTATCAACTTACGACATTGTTTCATATTGAATATACGGCGCATCACCAGGACAACATAAATTGTGTGACATATCGCTTCAAGATTTTTCCCCGTCGTTTGCATATCGACTCTACCGCCTCCTGATAAGGTCCATAATTAATTAGCACCTGAGTATCTGGTATTAAAGTCGGCGTTTTTAATGTTTATCCATTTTCGATATATCGTGTAGTTTATTGTGACGGGGCGACGCCCGACGGGCTGATCCACTCGGGTCTATATGCCCTCGTAATGTTGAGATGTTATGATTTTTTTCCCGGCAAATTATACCTATGCTTTCGAGAAATCCCCAGCGGTTTATTAATTTATCAATTATTTATGCTTTATGTACGCTGCTCGTAATAAATTGGTGGGATTCCAATAAAATTGCGACTCAAATGGGTCTTACTTGTAGGTTCTCTACCCCCTTTTACATTCGTTTAATTTATGACGTACGGACTTCCTGAAGGTTAAATATTTTAATGTGACATATGTAACCGTTTTGACCTACTGTACGTATTATTGCGCTACATTTTTCCAACTTATAATTTATCAGGGTTTCAAAGCTAATAATTAACTCATTTGAAGACAACGAAATGTTACCTACTTCTAACGCCTATGACATTTACTTTCTAAATTTTTAAACAAAATTTAAGGACCGCTGGTTACAACATTGCGAAGCTCTTGATAAAAATTGACATCAGGATTAATTTTTTCCATTAAAAAAAAATCTCTAGGACATGTAGAGTGAGTCACACATCCACAGGATGATCCTAATCATCAGCATTCCGGAATTTCATGGTATATCCTTCTCTCTTTCCAGATGAAGCGGTGGGCGCGTGAGAGCCGGGGCGACTAGAGATGCGCTCGAAGCAGCAGCCCAGGCCGTCGTACCGCTGGCTCAGCACCAACGATACAGGTGAGCTCCTTAGGGATATGTACGCCTGGTAACTGATAGCGCCCGCTAGAGGCTACTTCTCCTATTTTCTTCTGCTTAATTTAGTTAGGAGACCAAAGACAGCAGTAGCATGTCCTTCTGGTTTCCTTAGATGGTGAAATATTCAAATACCGCCATTATCCTGGCATATCCTGGTATATCCTGGGATATCCTAGAACAAACACAGCATTAGCGCGTCCCTCGGACTTCTTAAGATGGTCAAATGCTCGAATACCGCCATCGATCCTGGCATATCCTGGCGACACAAGTCAAAGGAGATACAGCGGGGAATGTGTCAAAAACTGTGATCAGACGCGAACTTGTAACTCTTGTAAGGGAACGCACCCAAATTAACCCAAGAATCCCTTTTTGTCCATCCACTATGCTAAATACAATTGTTCGGATTTACATTTTGTTTCACACACGAAAAAAAGTGATAAACACCTAACACAACTTTAATTAGATGCTTACAATATTATAAACGGTTATAAATATGAATTCCGTAAATTATACCATCAAAAGAATAAAGAACGGCGCGGTTTATGTAAAACGGAAGCTGCGCGACCGATTTACGGTCCATTTTCGATCGCGGAGCAGTCGGCGCTAGGGCCCTGTCGGTTTCGGAGGCGGAGCGTGACGTGACAGTTTTGAATATTCAACTAACTCGCAATAAATATAAAGTTACGACCATAGAAAAAAGTGCAATACAAAACACAAATGTAATACTCGGTAATAACTCATAGGTCTCTTTGTGCGCGGCTAAGCCAGCGTGAAGCGATAAATAATATTTATTTTTGCTATTATACGCGTTTTTGTCAGTTGTAATGGGTGTACGCGGGGCGGGCAGGCGGGCAGGCGGGCCCCCGAGCGAGCGGGGACCACACTCTACACCTCGCTGCAGGGGCGAACGCCTAAAATCCAGATGCAATGCAGACTTATTAAAAAATTAGATGATCTCTTCGGTGTTAGCCACGGTTTTTTAAGGAAAATATCTTTATTTATAATCAAGCATAGCATGAAGCTAAAATCAATGGCATGCCTGTGCACAAACTTTCTGCTTACAGTTTGTGAAAGTGCGATATATAAATGACATTTTGTGTGGGATTATTTTGAACAAACTATATTTGGTTTGTATCTCCCGTAGGTCTACTATGAGTTTGTAATAGTATTTAAATACTCGATAGTCACTAAGTAAATGTTTAGTAAAGCAATTCTAGTTCCGCAAGTGACCGCTAGAGGCGCTGTAAAATGTTGCTATACTAAAATATCGTTATATTATTTTTAAATTTTTATCGACCAAAAGGCGATCTCTACTTATTCTAATTGTGTAAGATATAACTTACCAGGTTCATCCACGCATGCCTTCTAAAGTGATTTATCTATTTCAGTAGCTAGCATCAGAAATTAAATTTATCTGGTCTTTAGATGATTTAAGTTTATTACAACATAATATTGTCACACGATTAGCGATTACGGAAAATTTTGTTGACGTACAAATTAGTAGTTGAGTGAGGCAATTAGTATTAAAATTATTTTAAAAAATTCCAAAAATTAAATCAGAGATTGAAGTTTTATCTCGACATTAACATACTTTTCGACTCTCGAGTCACAATTAATCTTAAAATTGATAAATTAATGAGAAACATCACCAGAAGTGCCATTAAAAATTACGAAACGTATCGCTTGCGCCGTAATAAATTTATAAATTTGACAAATATTATACTTTTCTAGATAATTTTTGCATTATTTCAGATACTATAAAGATTATCAATATGTCAGGCTGCCGCTTGACATATTAATAATTAAAACATTTTAAGCACTAATGCATGCTGGCTCTAGTGTTGAAAATGTCGGCTTCGTTGTCAATAAATGAATTATAAATTATTTGCTGTATATCCACCCGCTGCTTTGCCCGCAGTTGCAATTATTGGGAATATAATGTATCCTATAATGTAGTTACCATCTGTTAATTCTCCAATAATTCAGTAGTTTAGCGCGATTAATGTAAAAACATTGAAATAAACATTCTTATTAATATTTTAGTGTGATAATTAATATGACAAATGCGCAAGTGCGCCTGTCTCTTACCTTCCCACGCCCAAAATGCTTAACGGATCTTGCTGAAATTTCGTATGGACAAACTTTGAGTCCCGTGAGGAGACCTAGGATATTTTTTTATCCCGGAAAAACTGTGCGGTTCCCGCGCGATATACGACGACGCCATGGAATTGAGGGCATCATCTAGTACCTACCAGATATTCAGTAAATTCAGAGGGCTTATTAAAGCCTTACCTGAAGTGTTTTTCAAGTTTCCGCTATTTTAGTGGCCTCGCCTACATTTCGGCAAGCAAGATCGCCGTCCCACATAACACGACTCACAGACAGTACTATATTTAAACACTAATAACAATAATTGTTATGCAAATATCAAGTAATTATCGTTATTTAGTGCACCTGCCCAACCTTTAGTTGTACCTTTGACATTAAGTGGAGTCATTTAGGAAATGGAAGATATAAATCAGAGATGATTCAAAATGTATAATAAACTGTGCGACTTAACTAGGGCGGTGACCTTGACAAAGTCATTTTGGAAAAATGTAAAAAACAACAAAATTTTCCAAAACCAGCAACAGAAAACTAGCCAATTGTTACCGATTTATATCGGTATTTTAGCTAGGGTTCTGTTACTGTTTGTGGACATTTTGTTACGTTTTTTTTACATATTTTCCACAATAACTTTGTCAAAGTCATGTGCCTAGTTAGATCACATAGGTAATAATTCGCTAATTATTATATATTTTTTTAATTGTTTTAATTGTCAAAAGCGGTAAGGTTGCTTGCTGGACTGCGTGTCAAAATAAGGCGGAGTTTTGGCGGGGATTTCAGAGAGTGACGTTGTGAGTTTTGTATATTTTGTTAAATTTGTGTTATTTCGGTTTTT
>JAOTAV010000027.1:3551630-3604865 GCA_026546445.1 Cyclargus thomasi | reverse complement strand
TTTCCGTTGTCTGGTACCTGTAACACAAGTCCCTCCGGTACTTAGCACGGGGCCAGACTGACGTGGTGTGAAGCGTCAATAGATATCAATAGATATTATTAAGTCTCGGGGGTCTTGTAAAAAGTTAGGGAAACACTGATCTAAACAACGATGCATCGCGAATTAAACGGTGATTTTATGAATCAGCCAATAAAAGGACTAGACTTGTGGACACCGGTGTACATGTATAGTGAACACTGGTGTACAGTGAACACGGCGGTCGTGACCGGTCGGGGTTCGGTTCCCGGCAGGTGCAAGATCGCTGATAGTACCTTGTTGCTTGTAGCATTGTCTGCTTAGTCGACGATTTAGTGGGAGTTTTTCCTACGACTTAACTTACGAGTTACGTACTATTTACTTTCTCGCGTAATACAATCTCAGTTTCGTAGCAAATAGATTCAAATTGAGAGTAGTAAATGAATCTGCTATACGCAGTATGCAAACAAAATTTATCAAAAACGCATAGTTTTTTCTAAACACCGAGAACCTGTTATACAACTTCCATCGGATCCTTTCATCATTCTGCAAGAAGAAGTATGGAGAATCTGTCAATAAAGTTATGGATAGCCTATTTGACATTTATTAGAAACCAGACATTTATTACAACCAGAGTGACTGCACTCTGGTTGTCAGTGTTATAATTTCTTACAATTTTTTTTATTGTGTTAAATCTCTAAACAGTTTCGTCAATTATTATGTTGACATTATAAAATAATTGATGTATGATAATACAATTGATAGTGTGGGCAACGAGTGAACTATCACGACTGACATTCAGTTGTCCACGCCCAGCGCTGAATGTCGTTTGTCACTGATATCAATTTGTCAAGAGGTGACAGATTGACTCTACAGACTGCGCTGAGTACGGGGGAGGAAATTGAGTATTAAGCCATATTTGGATAATTGTTTGCGGGATGGTGTCAAAATAATATTATGTTTTAAAATGATAATAAAATTATTCTTTTATATTATAATAAAATTATTATACAGTTAATAAAAAATATATAAGTTAGGGGAAAAATAAAGGGATCTAAAGGGGTCTTAGTAAAAGTTTGAGAAACACTAGTATTTCTTAAATTATACATTGAATTCCGACGTACAGAGCGCGTTATCTACTCAAACGGCTTTATTAGAAAAAACACCAA
Source organism: Cyclargus thomasi (assembly GCA_026546445.1). Taxonomy (NCBI): domain Eukaryota; kingdom Metazoa; phylum Arthropoda; class Insecta; order Lepidoptera; family Lycaenidae; genus Cyclargus; species Cyclargus thomasi. Next base: position 3,603,681 of record JAOTAV010000027.1, on the reverse strand, counting down.
ATTTAGCTAAAACATACTCTCAGATCCCTTCAAACCCACAGCCTTCAAACACGATATCCGCTAATTTAGATGATCGTTAAAACTTGCGCAACAAGTGGCTCCACAGGTGCCCGCTCTCCCCTTCCCCACCCCCCACACCCCCACAACTCCCCCTCTAACAATGTCTATTAGTGGACGTCACGTCACGAAAAATCGCTTTTCACTAGTACCGAGTCACCTTGCGCGTTATGTTAGCTTGGTAGTTTTCAATGATGAATGACGGCGTCAGATGTACGGAAAATTGTCTCTGCTCTACCTGAGAACATTTCGGTGTGGCTTTTTATCTGTGTCAGTTCGATTCTTTAACAGATCACGAACTTTTAATTACGTATTCACTGGGTGCAGAGTATGTTGGGGGAACATTGAATCGATCGAAGCTCTCATGGTGGAAAAAAAAGAAACATTCGGCGGCTCGCGGCCGTCAAATTCTGAATTGAAAGTTGGAAAAACGTGTTATCATTATAAAAATAAATGAAGACGTAAGTGAAAAAAGCACATCACTAAAATTTTAAAAACTGTCGAGTTTTTTTTTTACCGGACGTATAGCTACAGTATACATTAGTTAGATTATGAAACAGGTAAGTCACAAGATTTCTCAAAATGTTATGGGAAAAAATATTATACACTCGAAGGTTGCAAAATGTTAGTTATGCGTTTCTTCTTTACGAGGGAATAGGGAATGGGAAAAGGGATAGGAGATTAGGGAAGTTGGACCACCGGTAAACTCACTCACTAAACGAAACACAGCACATCGCCGTTTCACGCCAGTTCTCTGTGAGACCGTGGTATCACTCCGGTCGGGCCGGCCCATTCGTTCCGAAGCATGGCTCTCCCACGGCAACGAGCACCCGTATTGTGTACTTGAGATCGGAAAATGTCTCATTGGTACAAGCCTCCACCAGGGTTCGAACCTGCTCCCTTTCGAGTGCGAAGTCTTACCCATTAGGCTACGGACGCTCTAAGCCGGCGGTCATTTGACATTGTCTGCCTGATATGGCCGCCGTGTTTTGACGTGCACCCAGCGAATAGTGAACACGTGACAAATCCTGCTATATCCTCCAAAACTTACCTTTACAAATCCCTTGCATCTTCAAGAGCCAGGCAGGGCGCGAACATCGGAATGTCCCCGCTATCGGCGCACCGTCTATCACGGTGTTGCGAGATGTCCACACAATTTATCGCGCTATTATACCTCGCGTTACACGGGACACGGGAATTCGCGGGATCGAGTATGTCCCGAATGGAATAGATGTATTCGTATATTATTCTGATTTCAGATGCGAAGAGAGCAGAACACGGGATTAGAAAATAAAGTATATACATACATTTTCTTAGTTTGGTATTTTGTACCTTTGCTTTTTAGAGTTTCGTATCCAAAGGGTTAAAAAGTCTGTCTGTCTCCAGGCTGTATCTCAAGAAGGCTAGAGAAATGTTCACAGATTATATATAATCTCATAGCGCTATAACAACAAATACTAAAAATAAAATAAATTTGATATTTAAGGATGGCTCTCATACGAGAAGCGTGATTTTTGGCCATTTTTGGTCTACATGCTTGATAACGTGTTTCCGAAACAGTTCAGGTACTATTTTCTCTAGTTTTTACTCTCTGCTGATACAGAACCCTTGTGCGCGAGTCCAACTCGTACTTGGCCGGTTTTTGTTACTTATTACGTGTATTAAATAAGTAACGAGTACTTGTATTAATATAACAATGTTCAAAGAACCTATGTAATAAGTAGTAAAACTTTTAATCAGCGAACCATTACTAGTACTGCCTTAAAGATGAAGCTAATTAAAATTCCTCATCAAGGCGCATGTAACCGGCCCTACCTGATAGGATTAACTTCCTAATAAGTCGCGGGTTGCGGGACGGGGATACAGGATAATGCCCGCGATATCCCGGGCGCGGGACGCGGGATTGCGGGATTTATGGTCGGCGGATGCGCGTACGCATCGATAATACACTGCTATTATCTTGCGCGCTGCGCTAAGGTAGAGCTTCACTTGACTTTTTGTTGAGATATCTCTAAGGAGCTGTACAATGTTAACAGAGTAGTTATTCTGCCGTCCTCAAACTTAAATGCCGTTAACCAACATCTAGTCATTTTTGACATTTTGATGCCATCATAATCAGAAGAAAAAGCTCTATCGACGTGTATTAGCAAAATTTTTGTAGCTTTTATAGTCATCGGGTTATTGAAATTAATATTGCCGTTATGAAGTACCAAGCCCATAGACAAACTGCGGCGTTTTTTGCTCATAACTCAAAGAGTACTTTTTGTACATAATGCAACACGGCACTGATGCACTCTGGAATACTCCGGATCCAGATATGAGGTAGTGTGCGCGCGCCCTAACCTGTAGCAGTTGTCGATTACGCCAAGACACGCGGGAGCTTATCGTTAATTGGCGCGCTCGCCGATCACCGATGTACCCCTGACGCCCCTAGACCCCCGGACCCCTGGACACCTGCTCGTATTTCACTTATCCTATTACACCGTATAATTGCAGTGCTATTATGTAGTTGACCCAGGTGTAGTTAGACTTTGGAGTTCTGTGGTAGAGAAGCGGTAGAGAAATAGTTGGAAAATAATAACAAATGGTGTGAGGAAGTGACCTGATGATGCTGGAGACCTGCTAGACAGGCTGTGCCTAGTGCCCAATGAATGTATTTCATTCATTCTCTGTTAAATTATTTTTATGAAATACATCATTACGAGGAGTTTTGGCGGGACGTGAAAAAGTTATGCTGTGTTTTTGTATTTCTTCGCTAAATTTGTCTTGTTATGGGTTTTAATGGGTTTTAGTGGTAGAATATCAACCATTAAATTTGCGGAGCGGAGATCCTCTGATTGACGTTATGATTACAAGAACAAAATCTCTGTTTAGAATAGTATACTGACGTAGTGTAGACGTAACAAATTTAATTTAATTTAATTTAAAATTTTTTTATTTATTAAATATTCGTTATCATGCGCTAGTATGCTATCGTTATCATGTGTGGAGTGATGCCACGGCCTCACAGAAAACTAGCGTAAAACGACGTTGTGCTGTGTTTCATGCAGTGGAGTGAGTTTACCGATGGCCCAACTTCCCCAATTCCCTATACTCCCATACTCTATTCCCTCACAAAGGCCGACAACGCATTTGCGACTCGTCGGATGCCACGGATGTCCATGGGCGACGGCCGTCACTTTCCATCAGGTAATCCGTCAGCTGGCTTGTCCTAAACATCATTAAAAAAATCTTATATCCCAATCTAACTCAAGGATATACATAACCTAACCTAACTTGAAAGGTTTTCGCACCAACGCGGGAAAAATCAAAATCATGTATCAAAAACCAATTTCTAAACCACTAGACCACAGGACCTGTGGTGCTGGCGCCAGCTACTGTACCACAGCGAATGCACTCTGAATTCAATATACCAGGTCATCATAAGTTACCGTATCACCTGATAACTCGAGATCCCGCTAGCCACGACTGCCGTATATCATCATAATCAGCTGATCTCCTACCGCTATAGATTACTGACGATATCCTACCGTAGGACGTTCCTCTTGAAGTATCATAACTTATACACGCCACTGAGCTGGTGCTCAGCTGGTGCTGTGCTTGTGAAAGATCCTACGGCTGGGCTTACAAAAATTGCGATTAACAAACATGCAATTAGCAATAGTGATAATATAAACTCACGTTCAATTACCAAAGTTCAAATTTGAAACTGAAAGTGTCAAAATTAATGCGGAAAAAGGGTCCACCGCGGCTAGATTGCTTTTGTTACATGATAAATATCTGATTTTGGAGCAATCATTGCGCAATTATTGGTTTCGTGAGCTACATATGGTATAGCCGTTTTTTTTACGTTGGGAAATGCTTGACGCATTCCCGACAGCCTGGGGGGGCAGGCGGGATATGTGGAACTCCAGGCCTACCCACTAGGACCCAACGGTGCCTCTTTTCCGCGTATCAATGGGCCACTGGAATATAGTATAGCCCTGCCAGATTATCTTCTGTGGTTAAAAGTAAGAGATAATACTTTCAGATGAGTTGTGTTACTATTATCTAAGAGTCTACAAAATAAAAATAGAGCGGCAAAGAGCTATCTTTTACCCGACTGCTCCGAAAGGAGGATTATGTTTTTCGAATGTATGTACGTTTCTATGCAGATTTTGTATGTTGGCTGCTATAGCCTGAACTACTCGACGGATATGTTAGATTCGTCTTGATGAAGCGAGTGGCACTGGGTACATTGGAAAACCAAAATCAAAGTGGCGTATTTTAAAGTCTGAATAGTGTGGTTTTAATTTTTTTTCCGGCCACATAGGTCGAGTGTGGTGTCAAAATGAAGGGCTTTGAATGACGATTCGAGAAATATAACTAGCTGTTTAAGTTCCAATGGAAAATATTATATTTTACGCAGTCGGGTTTCTTCGTTTTTGGACATTTTGTTACTTTCTCATACCATAGCAGTCCAAAGACTGTAATACGGTATACGGTTGTTTTGAGAATCTAGGTGTATTTTTTGAAATTCAATAAGTCAACGTCTTGATTGCCTCAAGGAAAGAGAACTGTGTTCTTTGCTACATAGGCTATATTTCCCCTTCTTCCATCTTATTGCAAAGCGATTTGATTGACGCTTCTTCGAGGTTAAGCTACAAGAAATGCGTAAACCCCCAATAAACTTTTACAATAACTCATAAAACGTTACGACGCATCACCCAATGGTAGTCTCTTAGCACACGTGATGAGGTGATGAGGACCTCATGTGTGCGAGAGAGAGAGAGGCGGCGTGCGAGAGAGACAACACGATCGCCCACGCTGCGCCCGCGCAATGACAGTTTTTCTGCAATAAACTTGACATGTCGTATTGTGTCCGACACACGGTATACGACAGTAAAACTGTCAGATATGAGTGCTTGTTACTGTCTGGGTAGTGCACTAAACCTCTCACAATCTTGACAAAGAGAGTCATATTTAATTTAAATTAATAAGAACCTTCGTTTAACTTAATTTTACAATTTTCATAATTAATATGCATTATAGGTAAACTAAAAATTAAAAAACATTCGTTTAATTGGTTAAGTAAAGATGAGTGCGATTCGGCCAAATATTTTGTTTTACATAGATATATTTATTTATATTAAATAAATATAGGCGCTTTTAGAAAACAACCTTGCAGATTGTGATCTATGGCTTTACGCAATAATTATTAATTTAATTAATAGTTAAGCTGTCCATCGCATTTGTATAACATGAATAAATAATTTTATTGCGTTTAATTACACTAATTAATAAAGCCTTGTAAAGTTTAGTTAAAGGTGCCAGCATAAACAGATGATTTGGAATTAAGATTATAAATTTTTGTTTGAATAAATGTTATTAATTGACAACGTTATTAATTTTTGAGCCTCTTTATAATTAATTTCAATCTTCCGTCCTTTGTATGACTCATCTGAACTACAGTGAGTTTAATTAAATCACGAACATTTCTTTTCACACACAGCGCTGCTATTTTCACAGTTAACTGTCCTTAAAATTTAATCACTTTGTTACAGCCTGTACAGGAGAAACTAAAGATTAAGCGCTGAACATGACTAAGGGTCTTATTCATCCGAATAACAGTCGAATAGGGTCACACCATGATCTTTATTTTAAGTCCACAAATCGCGTCCGACATTACACAGTTTATTTATCGTTAATAAAACTCACTCGAGTACCGCCGGTCGAGCAGAAATCAAAACCTATTCATGTCGAGGCAGTTTCCCGCCCACTGGTGTTTTTTGCATTGTTGTATGAGTGGTATGTGCGTTTCGTACAGCATTATTACCCTCATACATACTGGGCAGTATTCGTCACGGTAGGCACGTCATTTAATGTCTATTTCATAGTTTCCGAGATGTTAGATATAATATATCGTTAACTAGTTATTGCACGCGACAACGCCCGTGTAAAACTTTATGAATCAAGTTTTTACAACATTTTTTGATGACTGCTATTGGTGTTTAGCTGTAGTGTGATTGTCATATAGTCTACAGCCTTCCTCGATCCCAGCCGATCACGGCTAACACAGAATTGACATATTGCGACCAAATGACGTAGGTCTGTCAAGTGGCTAGGAATCAATTTCTCCGATGGTACCTCATTTCTGTATAATATGAATATAAAGGAATGATGATATATGCCACGGCATTTCCCTTATCATATAGACCTTAACACAACGAAGTACTCTGTAATTGGTTAGGTCTTGCGCAACTAGAGTAATTCTAGGTTTCATTGTAAGCGCTAAACCCTAACCGGTAACCTGCGCCACCCACGCCAGCACCTGCCTAAGACAATACCGCGCCGGGACCTTCGGGGTCAATGTCCGGAGGTGCCAAGGGCTTGTGAGTCAGCGGAAGCAAATGCATTTCCGGTATAAATATTATTTTGGAAATATATAATTTGTTGTTAGAGTATTATTTATCGTAAATGTCAATTCTTAAACATTATTGGGAAAACTCTCGGAAAACGTTGCATGGAAAACTACTCAATGACTTTAGACTTTATTATGTGCATAGAATAAATTTAAAGATGACACCGAATTTCAAACAACTTTCGATCATTTGTAGTATGAAGTTTTGTGACTTGATTCGCCGTTTGAACTGTAGCTAGGACATACTATTTTTATTTTTGAAATTTAAAAAAAACATCCAAAATAAATGAGAGAAATGTTATTATTACATTAATTGGTGTGTAAATTATATTTATGATTCATATTAAATATTTATTTTAAAAAATAAAAATGTATATTTATTAAACAAGCACGACACAAGGCAGAGGCAGACAAATCGAGCAAGACAAAAACAATATTTATTTATTTACGGTTACGGTGTAACAAAAACCTGAAGGGTTTGTCCGTACACCGAGCCGGTACATCAGTCATTAAATGCTCATACTACTTTACAATTAAAGAATACGAGTATATTATACACAGGAACTTAACTATTTGTGCATTTTTCACTAGGCGATAGGCAGCGGCACGCAACTGGGCGTCGCTCGCGTCATATGACGGACTAAAGTAAAAAAAAATTATACATTATTTTTACAACTTGTAACTTGCAATCCAGCTGTGTTCTTGCTGATTTGCTGGAAAAAATCGTTGTGATTTTTTCCGTAACAAGGTTATTTGAATTGTAGCCCAGGTGATAATAAATGCTTTTTTTTATCTCCGAGCATCACAAAGGCTCTCACATAAAATACATCACAAAATGAACCCGTAATGAAGAGAGGGAAGGAATTTTAAAACGTACATCTTGATTAGAAGAGACAAAGAATACGATAATTAAATGAATCGACATGCCAACACTCACTCGATTATCGAGGGGGTCCGGCCCCCCCGGGCGGGGGTGCAGGTGGACCGGGGGGACCGGGGGGGAAAGTGTCCCACTCGAAATTAACCTATAACTTATGCGAGACATTTAAATGTACATCCGGAGATTAGGTTTGGGGAGCTGTAGAGATGACTTATAATAATCATCGAAACTGACGAAACATGATCTGGTTGCTTCTTTCATAGGTGATAATTATATTTAGAGCACTTATATTGGTGTTTTTAAAGCTTTACTAAGGTTATAAGTATAAAAATTATTATACAAAGTATGACAGAGCATCATAATACGACTGAGTGGGAGATGGCTGTTAGATTTTTTTTTGAATAGCGACCGAAAAAATGAGTCGAAAGTCCTCCAAAGCCTCCACCGGCGGCGCTGTCCTGAGACGGCTCCCACCTGTTCTTTTTTCCCTTCTGTCCGAAATGAAGTAGCCACGTCCACACGGAAGTGGACAGCGGGGGTAAAATGGCCGCCACCCCACCGACCCCCCCCGGCTCCCCCACCCTGCGGGCTTTAATTAAAGGCCAGTATAAGGTTTTAACACGTCTCCACCTTTGATAGGTTCTTGTCTCGCGATTGAATTGAAGGGATTTTTTGCAAAGGGTTGTCTGGCTCGACGTGAGCGTTGGAGGGCTTTGATTAAGGCGTTATTAAAAACCGTATGTGATTTCGGACTCCCTTTATTCTAGACAAAGGGTTGAAGTCTTCTTATGTTGTTAGGTTCTTTGGTTAAAAGCTATTGAAGTGTTGTTTAATAGTAATGATGTTTCAGACATGTTTCTTTGCTTAACAGCTAAGGTTGGTACTGTTAGTAGTATCATTTATTTACTACTAGTAGGTGCAAAACTTTATATGTCACGCGGAAACCGTACATTTTCCTGGAATAAAAGTATCTTATATGTTGCCCAGACCTAATAGCTATTGAACAAAAAAATAATTTTCCAAAACCGTCGAGTAGTTTCGGAGAGAACAGACAAACAGACAACTTTTTTTTTCGATATGTGTTTTCTTACTGTTACTTACCCCTCCTACATTGATTATTTTGTAAAAATAGCAATTGTACAGACACGCCCACTTTACTATTTTATTATATGTATAGATCAATCATATATTTAAATACTTAATTTTGTTTGTTTCAGGTAAACTATAATTATTTAAAAAGCGCAGTGATGGACGTCAGTGCGAGTTAATTTGAAACGGCAAATCGTATCAGAACCGTAAGTTTTTTTTTTCATAATTTCAACCGTGTTACATTCTGATAAATATTTTGGGGCACGTATGTCTCTATGTTTTTATATTACTAAGCGACTGAAATAATTTTTTTGACGACCTCTGTGGCGCAGTGGTTGAGCTTTGATAGCTCACGCCGGGGGTCGCGGGTTGAATCCCGCTGACGGTACGAAAAGTTTTTCAATGTTCCTGGGTCATGGATGTATATTAAATATGTGTATTATGTAATAAAAATATTAAATATGTGTATAGTATAAAAGTATTAAATATATTTCCGTTTTCTGGTACCTGTAACACAAGTCCTTCGGGTATTTAGCACAGGGCCAGATTGACGTGGTGTGAAGCGTCCATGGATATTATTATATTATTATCTAAGGTACGATCATTTTCGAACACACTCCGCAGTAAATTCCACTCATCTATATTTCTGCATCTTGGATCAACTAATCACGTAGCAACACTCCAGTATTGTAATTTGGACTCCGATCACACGTAGAATCTAGGTAATGTGCACATAAATGCCACTACATAAATCGTGTACATTGTGCGGTGATTCATAACAGCGAAACCGTAAGTGCGGGGCGGCGCGGCATTGTACTCCATACGGCGGCGTAATCTCACCTGCGACCGCCCATTCCGCAACGATAGATTACCATACATTGTTTCGTGGCTGATATTAACTTGCTTATTACAATTGTATCTTACGTTGATTAAATAACTTATAACCGGTAACTGACGTCAGTGAGTTGTGATGAGAATTATGTAACGAGCGCTACTTTTTTCTACTGTACCTAGTTTATTAAATGATACCAATAAAAATGCCCTTATCCTTTGCCGCTGTGATTTTTTCAAACCTGCTTAATGATAACCTCCTTAGAGACCGTTCATTAATCTCGTGAGGTTCGAAAGGGGGTGGGGAGGAGGTAGGTCTATAAAAATTATGAAAATGATGAAACATCACATGGGAGAAGGGGGTTGTAGTTAAATATCACGTGTATTAATTTTATCGGAATATTAAATCAAAAATGCGGTTTTACCTAATATAAAAAAAAATAATTTTTAAAATCGGTTCACAATTCAGCAACGGTTGAGTGATCATTGAAAATACGAAAAAATATGTAAATTAAATAATACACATGATACGCCTGCACTGGTCTATTGAATTCGAGAACTATATCATTAAGATGACGACACTCCACTTGGGGGTTGAGCGTTTGTATTCTCACCACAAGGTCAACTTTAGTTCCTTTGTATTAGAGTACCGACGAATCTCCTAGGCATATCTCTCATAAATCATATCTCCTTGGTAAGAAAATGCACAAAAAAAACATTACGTGATTAATGGACAGCCCTTTACGAGTGCGAACCATAGGTCTACCCTCTACACAACTCTCAAATAATACAAAGTTAGTAAAATATGAATGTCATGACATATTATACATATCACAAGTCAGAGTAATTAATCGTACAACCATTATTGTATGGAATTTCGTAAAATTGCTCGCACGTTACCATTCGTCGTTAATGACGCTTTAATGGAAGCCTCAGGTCGGGCTCGTATCTATACTTAATTAGCAATTAACAAATATTAAAGTAGCGGAGTGGAGATGAAACATGAACTCTGTAATTAACATAGTAACTGTAGGCGTCTAATTGCCTCACAGTCCGGGCAGACGGCTTTAAGACTCTAACGAGCGTATTTAAATGCTGACTTTGACATATTGCCGCGGTTTTTTGCGTGTAAACGCCCTTAGTGCAACAACAACCGAGAAGATGTTATGAAATTTAAGAACTACAAGATTTACAGTTCTCTTTTACTACTCATTCCAAAGAAAAGTAAAAAAATTGTAACTGTCACGTGCTACAAGCTGCTACGCGTCTACGACGCTGCTTGTAGTAGTTTCATTTATAAATTGCGTTGTATATTATAGCTTTATAATATTAAAAATCTGCATTTGATTGCCTTCAACATAAAAATATATCAAAATATAAACATATTTTATATTTTAAAAAACTTTCTGTTTATTAAAATTTAATGACTTGAAATTTAAAAAAGTGACAATATTGAATTTAATTTAAAAAATATATATGACGTCAAAGTTACAAAACTATTTATCGTACAAAATTGAATATATATTACGTATACAAAACAATAAATTATTTTCAAATGTAATTTGCCGAAAATATAGCCCGCTAAATCCCTTAAGGCACAAACACGATACTATATTATGTATAATCATATAATTGGATTAGCAGTTCATAAAGGGATTAGTAGACGTACGTACATACGTACACACGTATTATTAATTTGCTAATCTACACCTTAATTAGAGTGCAGCGCCATGTAAGACGTTATACCTAATTACGTGCAATTATGTTTAATTACCTAAAAATACCATAAAATTTGATGCTTCAATTAATGATGATATTACTTAGAAAGGTAGGACAAACTTTAAAATGAGCTCGTAATCTTTACTCTTGAATTATCACTTGAAAACAAAGAACTATCAAGACGTAGAAATACAATACAATATAAATACAATATAAAATGATATTCCAACTAGACCGTAATTCCATTTCGCCAAAATTCGTTTATCGCGCGGGAACCCTATATTCTTCCCGGATAAAAAGTATCCTATCTCCTTTTCCGGGACTCAAAGTATCTCCTTACCAAATTTGTTTAGCGGTTTGGGCGTGAAGAGGTGACAAACAGATAGACATGCTTTCGCATTGATAAAACAAGCTAAATGACCAACAATAGAAAACCTGACTGCAGGAACCATTGCTATTTAAATATTAAGTAATATTTATTATATTTCTACAATGGCTATTTAAAGCCCTTTATTTTGATTCCCTATTCGACGGAAATGGGCGGAAAAAAATTTTTGGAACCTCACAATTTTGACTTCAAAGTTCGCCATTTATAATTTTATTTTTTTAATGAACCCAGTGTCACTTGCGCTATCAAGAGGAATCTAACGATACCTCATATACTAAAATCAGCGTGCCAAACAATTATACACACATACATACATACTCTCGAAAGTCATAACCCCTTCTTCTAGCGCAGTCGGGTAATTACTAATATGTATGAAAGTGTAAATGTTGTCTATGTTCTAATTTTAACTTTGATATAAAATCATAGATAAACATTCTGTCGCAATAACCAGCAATATCTTTGAAATATTTAAGTAAACTTTAATCTACCCAGATAAAGTTACGTGTCCTCTTACGTAAGTCTATTAGAGTAGGTTTTCTATTAAATTTGATCCCGCAGCTCATTGATTTTCAATTTGTACGGCGTACGTCCGGGTACGACAATCAGGTTTCAAATGGGCAAATAAATCTTTGTTGGACTAGGCACGACGCTCGCCATTTGTTAGTGTAATTAACTTCGGGAATTAACAATACGTATCAATTCATTACATTCATATATTTTATACATATATTCATTTCATTGATAAAAATATTTAAACAGTGATTAACTCGAGATTGGCTGTCTTTCTGTCGTATGACGTTTTCAATTTTCTAGAACAGTAGGTCTACCATGAATGTAAAGCAATAGTATTTGTCGATACTTGATAGCGATTTTGTCAATTTTTAGTGTGGCAAATTTAGTTCCACAGGTGACCGCTAGAGGCGCTGTAAAATGTTGCCATACTAGGAATTGACGTAGTCGCTATCGAATATCAATAAATACTATAGCTTCAAACCATCATGGTAGCATGTTAAACCCACGGGGGGTTAGCCAAGATCTAAACGTTTCCGCTTCTTTGTAAAATCGCCAAACAAAATGTAAAGAAATGGAAATGATATCATTTCCATATATTTTGATCTTGGCTAACCCCCCAGGACTGCGTATGTGGAATTGTTAAACTCTGTTTAAATATTTTTATGAATAGTATGGGTAGGCTGAATATTGTTACATTTTCATGTTTGGAACAAGTTTGTCAAATGTAACGTCAGAACGTCTGTCTAAAAATAAGGCTTGTAAGAGATGTAAAAATAATTTTTAACGCCTTACAGCCTTTTCGACGAGTTCTGAAAAGGACCTTTTAGTAGCTAAACAGTGTTTCACTAATTAAGGTTTACACACACAACAGAAATGGACAGCCGTCCCTTTCTGTCGTATGACGTTTTCAATATTCCAGAAAAGGACAACGAATCTTGATTAGTTAAACACTGTTTGAATATTTTTATGAATAAGAGGGTAAATTATAGAACATGAAAGCTTCCTACACACTGTGGATGGGGCGTACCGGAGCGTATAAGGACACTAGGTCGTAAAATTTGTATAAAAAATTTAATGCGCCCCGGCACGTCCGTTACAATATGTCCATTCCTTTGATAAACTTTTCAACTGTATTATTGAAAGCTTATAGCATATTCAGTAAAGATAAAATGATACAATGAGGTGCGCTCATTGAAGCATTGCTAAAACATAACAAAAACTTAGCTTCCATTTCACCATTCGCATTTAAGTGGACTTTATCAACTTCACGATGCACATATGAGCGTAAATTCAGACAAAGAACGAATTTAGTGCACACAATCAGCAATATACAACGTTCGTTTAGTTGCCGAGCGTCTGTGCGCTCACGTAGAGTCGCACCGGTTAGATGTATTGGAAGGCTAACAGGATGTCTCGCAAATACTACGTGAATTGCATGGCAAACCGACTGCAATCCAACCTAACCGAATCATTGTCGTATTGATCATGTATTTTTACTTGCGGTTGTAGTTTACGAATGGTTGATTTCAGTTTGATGGCGGTGTTGTTGTGTGCGTTTGTATTGCTAAGTCGCACTCGAATATATTCTGTTAACTATTGAGTGTTAGAAATGTATCTGATAGTTTGTCATTGTCATATTAATACTTATTTTATAATGACTATGACATTTTATATGTAGTATCGTATGGATGGTGGTCGATCCTGTGTGATGTTTACTTACAAACAGTTACAAATGATATCGGGCACAACTTGCCTCCAACGTAGCGACGTCAATATTATTATAAGACAGTACCTCCGTACTTTTTAAGGTTTATATTAGGACTATTATAAAAGAGCACCACAGTAACTCTTTACAGTTAGCTTAGGACAGACTCTATTTACACTACTTCTAATATTCATCATTTCTCCGTTCCTACTACGTGTAATTCTAATAAAACTAATAAACGTATAATTATTATTTTTTTTGGCGATTTTTACATTGTATGGCCTATTTATTTACAACTAACATCAATAATCAATCAACAATTAAAAACACTTGTTGTCTTAGCGAATGCAGGATTCTCACAATCCCACATATATTCTTGATTGCCACAATGTTTCAAAGAAGCTGGACCCCTCGGACTTGCGCCGAGATGTAACTTCGCTTGGCATCCTTTATAGACTACATCAAGGGAAGTGTTCAGAGGAATTTCTCGGAATCATTCCACCTGCAACCTTTCGTTATCGTCCTCCGCGAAAAATTTACCACCCACATCGTCTTGATGATTGACAGTCTTTTACTGTGCGCTTATTGCGCAACTTTTTTTTCAAAGTTCTACTGCCTCGCACAGTAAAACTTTGGAATTAACTATCTCCAGAAGTATTTCCTGACCGATACGACCTGCAAACCTTGAGAAAGAAAGCGTATTCCCTCTTAATTGGCCGGCAACTCACCTGCAACTCTTCTGATGTTGCTAGCGTCCATGGACGGCGGTAGTTGCTTTCCATCAGTTAAGCCGTTTGCTCGTTTGCCCCCTTAATTTATAAAAAAAATATGAACATTAACCTTCATTTCGAAATTGCTCAAAATTTTAACAAATATTTTTCAATGATAAGAAAGTACTTATCAAAATGTAAATTACTGTCTGTTGAAAAATCATGTACTTACCGAATTTTCTTTAAAACTATAGCAAACAATTGTTTAAATATTTTAACATATTTAAATGTAAGACACAACATTTCCGCAATAAAAATAATATGTTGTAACATTTTGAATATAAAAATTCTTCAATATCTAACACAAACCGAACAACATAAAATATTATTTGCGACATGAGAAAATAAAAACCAAATCAAGAGACAAGTCAAAGGACTTCATTTCGTCCCAAAAATATAATTTATTTCCAGCATCAAATATTGTCACCTCGGTGTCTTCATTTGCAATACATATCCCTTGCGTAGGCAATACATTGAGAACGGTTTTTTCCTCTTTCGTATTTTTTCGGACAAGCTTTTATAAAGTAAAACATTTAGAAAATGCTCGGTAAGGTTTTGCCCACGATAACATTGGGTCACATTTTCAATATCGCGCAAGGACCATCGAGCTTAGGTCAATTACGAGTAGGCAAGTGTCATCAAAGTTTTTGTAACGTTTAAATTTAAACATACGTTTCATTGAAATTGTTTCAGTTCGCTTTTAATTAAAACGTACAGCTACAGCAGTTGCAAAAAATACAATGTAATTACTGTAAAGTTTTTATCATATTTTGCCTCCCATATTAAAAAAGCTCCCTGAATCGCACAAGTTGTATCGCTGGCGCCGCTCCAACAGCTGAACTACCTGTAATTATGTATGTTAATATGTGCGAGGTGGTTCTGATACCGTCTAACGACTTCCTTCGATAAAAATAAAGTTGCGTTGAAATTTCAGTTCCGTAGCGGCAAGTTTATTGCCGAATTGCGTGCGCCCGGCTTCGCGCGCTGCCGCCGCCCGCGCAATCAAAATCCACTCTTTATATAGACATTGATTTAATTTACACACAAAACTTGATCGTAATTTACTATCGAGATAAAAATCCGATGTCGGTGCTATCGTTATATCGAGTTTCGTTTTAAACCTAGTCGATTGAGTACAATGACCGATTACGATTTATGTAATTAACTACATATGAGAGGTTTTCCAGTGAAATCGAGCAGTTTGATTTTATGAAATATATTCATCTGTTCTATACATATAATAAAACAGTAAAATTGGTGTATCCGTACAATTAATATTTTTACAAATTAATCTATATAAAAACTTACTTAGGGACTTAGGAACAACAATAGAACAGAAATCAACAAAAAAGTTGTCTGTTTATCGGTTCGGCTGTTTGTAGGAGCTAATCTCCGGAACTACTGAACAGATTCAAATAAATATTTAATAGCAAATTTAGTCTAGGCAACACATCCCGGGAAAATGTACGGTTCCGTGACATACAAATGACTGGTATCAACGAGTTGTTATATAAATTAGCCTTATTTTGTGAAACGTGACTATACTGTTTTCCATGAAATAACGTGTTTATTGTTGTCAAATGTTAACTGAACTTGACAAAATATTTTATTACTTTTCAAACATTTCAAGTTAAAAAAGTACGGTTAGAACAGTAAGAAAATTTCCGAGAATTTCGAAGTAAGTGTAAGTAGAGCTGGACTCTGACATAAACTGCGCCAACTCCCCTCGGAACACATCAAAGGTAAACTTGCTCCGGCCGAACAAAAGCCGTTTAAAACTTCATCAAATATGAAGGTGCAAGTAATAATATTATTATTACGAACTGTATATTTCTGTCATTCGTAACTCTTTTTTACGCCTATAAAGGTATATTAGAACTCTTCGATGATAGTATAACTTATAAAATGTAGTATCAAGCTAGCCATTAAGGAATACCAATAAAACAATATCTTTATCACTTCAAGAACAAATATAATATTCTTAAAATAAAATTTTCATTCAACATTTTTAATCAAAATACGAAAAAGTCACTCTGAAACATTCCATCGTCATTTTGTAAATTAACAATAAAGACAAGAGTATTTTATATCCACCGTAAGCCTCTCATTGAAAACAGAACCTCTTATAAGAATTTGTGATGTTTAAGTATTTTTTCAGAAAAAAAGAAGGCACATTTATTGCGGGACCTTTATTAACACAGCAATTGTTACTGGGGCTTCATTTCGAAAACCAACAATGGAAAATAAAAATGAAATAGAGGACGCTCCGCCTCTCGTAATGAATGAGAAGTAATTTGAGTTTTAATAAAAACGAACAATATAGCGGCTGTCCGGAGAGACGATCAAACCCGACCAATTTAAATACACAATAAGGAACACGTGACGCTTCAACCGTAATCCGCAAAATCCTTTATAAAAATATTAAGCTTTTATGATTCGATGAAAAATATAAGCCAGTATAGGTTTCTTTGTTCGCGTATGAAAAATTTTAAAATTAAAAACAAAAGGGAACTTTTATTCAAATATTTTGGGAATTTTTTGAATTCAAATATTTTAGCTCTAAGCTTTGATACCTCATCAACGGTAATGAATAGCATCTCATCTCATAATTGGTCGGACTATCATCAAAAATACAGGATAAATGTTTGCTAAAGCCATTAACGAACAAAATCAATAGGTAACCTGATCTTAAAAGGTCTAATACTCGAAGGTCTTCAAACGGCGTATGTGTCATTTCAATGAAATGATTGGCGGCGGTCCAAGGCGGTGCCGACGTCGAACATTCGGGAACACTCGCTATCAGATGCCCGCGGTACGCGCCATTTTTCTCCGCAAGAATACAAATGTCTTGCCAAAATGTCTGCCATCGAAGCAGTCCAATTTGGAAAGCAATTTCGCAACCAATTCGTTTTGTAAGCGGATCAAGAAGCCATAGTTAAATATAGCTATTAAATCGTTTCCCCTTATGTTTACGGTTCTGGTGTATTTTAATAAATAAGCAGCATAAAGTCCCTACTGTACCGACTCGTGTAGGTTTTATTGATAATATAACTGTATATGAAAAAAGGACGGTTATTATTTGAAACATAAGTAGAAGAAGCAGATAACTAACATTTTAAAAACTCCCAAATTTTGGCATTATTCGACGCTTTTGGACCCGAAAAATTTTTTTAAATTAAAATATGTGGGTTTGATGGAAGCTCAAATACACTAGCTAAATAATGAAATAGGTAAGTGACTAGAATTGTGAAAATTTTATGGGAAAAAATTAGCACAAACTCAAAGGTTGCAAAATGTGACTTATCCGCTTCGTCCACTTATGTCTTCATTTATTTTTCAATTTTCAAAGTGCGAAATAAAAAACTGAAAGTATCAAAAGCAAAAAAGGAAGTTGCACTTGGGAAAGTATGTGTGTAGTTTACAAGAACTGTTTCCGCATAAGGAAGTTTTTACATCAATAAACATATAAACCAACATTCACAATTGAATTAGGTAGTGTGTAAACTAGATGACCAGTTGGATTAGTTTTTACAGCGTGTGGTCACTACGTATTACGACCTCCACCGCAGCGTTGAATTCTACGAATGGTCACTTTTTGTTTGTATTCCCGGACAAAAATATACGGTAAAAGGTTTGTGGTATCTACAATCACCTTTTGTATTTGTTGAAAAAATATCACGTAATGTTTTTAAAAACACCCCCACGATATTCCTGCCTATCTCTCCTGCCTTTTTGTAGATATATTCACGTACTTGGAAAAACAAAGATATACTGTAAAGTGTGAATATAATTTTCTCAGCCAATCTGTAATAATTTCCTTCTCATACGAGAGTATATAAGTGTTAACAATTGTTATTATAAGAAAATTAAAAATATAAATTAGTAAAGTATCTTCATGTTAAGTAATAGGGACTTTATTATTCCTAATAAAATTAAATTTGATTAAATCTATAACAAACCACTACAACTTACAGACCAATATTATTGCGGCTACGCCGGCGTAGCGAGTAGCTACGCGGTGTAGAAGTACGCTACGAATCGTAGTAGTACTACTATAAGTAGAAATACTTATAGTACTATTATTATTTATGTTATAGTAAGACGAATTATGGCTTATCCATGAATGGGCTAGAGAGGTTAATTTAACCTCTCAGATATATGTGATTGATTGTACTGTTGATTCATGGTGAAAATTCATGTTCATTCTTATAGAAACACACTTTTCTCGCACTTTTTCTACTATTTTACTTTATTACTTAGATTTTACGAATTTATAATAAATACACGACCGGTTTCGACGTAGTCTATATAACTTCTTATAAATATGTTAAAACGTTAAGTACATTAGCCAAAACAGTAAATGTTATAGAATGATCTTCATTCTTTCATTAATAGCGAGGACTTTGCCCTAAGCTTATAGTTAATCAGAAAAAAATGTACCGTGGACATCGATTTTTTTGTAAAACCTGGAATAATTACGAAAGTAACCGGTTACGATAAACGATTTTTTCTATAATACAATATAAATAACATTAAGTATCTCTAAGGAGGAATTCTTATGTTTTGTTTTTATTAATTATATATTAATTATTTTCTGTTAGCAGGAGGAGATTTTCGAAATTCAAGGCTTTTGGCATATGTGTTTTCCTTAATATATTAATATATAGTAGAAACATGATTAACTGGACAAATAGATATGCATTAAGATATTCGAAAATTCAGTTAGTAGAAAGTATGAAGAAAATTTTGTAATATCAATACGAATTTAAAAAAACATCTTCGCGTATAAATTGTCTCTTTTGTGACAATTTGCAAATCTACGTGTTCACATTTGAACACACATTTTTTATTTTATAATAATTACAGACTAAAAAAAACTAATAAATTACGAGACGTATGATTCTTGTATCATACGAGAAAGGGTTTTGAAATTCGTTTATTTTATTTCTCACCTTCACATTCATGTCAAAACAATTCCACTCTCTAAAGATGAGATAACATCCACTTTACTACTAAAATTATTCAACATTTCTGCCTCTTGAGTCTTGATTTGTATAACAATAGCTGCTTGAATATAAGACATGTTTACGAACTGTATCTTGAGCACTAGTTTAGCACTTAGCATACTACATTATCTGCATAAAGCGTGTATACAATTATATGTGTTATCTACATAATTATTATGAGTTAGTATATCATATATATATAATTAAATCCCACCGTAATACAATATTATTAATATTCAAAACTGAGCGGCATAACCAAGTTCAGTGATTTTAATATTTAACCGAAAAAATATTCACTGTAAAAATTTCGCAAAAGTCGAGGGTTTAACTTAAATGAATGAGGTTCATTTACATTAATAAACCAAACTAATGGATTAAGTTGATTAGTTTAGTGCGAGGGTTCCCCTTTCAGGGGCGGAGATGGTATCGCGTTATCTGCTACATCTACATTCTGGAAAATAGTCATCTGTGTAGTTGGCAAACTCACAAAGCACCGAGATCTTAGACTACGATAAGTACGTATGGAATGAAAGAGCTGTATCTAAATGAAACGTTCGGCCGAGTCCAAACTATTTTCACATACGGTTTCGGGATTTACATAATTATATAAGGAAGTTTAGAGATAAGTTAAAGGATAGTTGTACGGTCCGTTGCGAGTTCGCTCGAACAATTAATTAAAGATAATATCGTCGGATCGGCCCCTCGTCAAATGATCTATGTACTCCTTTACGAGCCTTCGAAAACATTCAGCTAATAGACCTTTATTTTTAACTAACAAAGTTGATCACACTAGTAAAGTTAGCTCTTAGTCATAAAATATGTCCACAACATATAATAAATAGAAGTTTTGCCTAGAAAATAACGGATTCTAATATATTCAGACGATTCAAAATCGTGCCCCACACAAATATTGTCGACATGAGAGAGTGTAAATACACTTAACGCGATCGAAGTTTGATTCGATATCCGCGAGGCGAGCGGGAGGTAGCCGGCGCACGTTGTCAAAGCAAACTCGCAAGACGTGCACCACATACCTACTGCCAACCAGTGCCGGCTTCAGTCCTAACAGCGCCCTGGGCGACTTTACTTCGGTGTCCCCTAATTTCAATACAACAAGACAAATGTCCAAAAACAAAAATCCCACTGCAGAAGCCGTTGCAATTTGAACAATGCAATATTATACAATTTATACAATTAACATATTATACAATTAACAATGCAATATAATACGCATTTGGTGCCAAAAATGCGCCATTTTTTAATATTTTTATATATTATCTAGTCTTCTCTTACAGTAAATACGAATCTAATCATCAGCTATCAAGCCGCTTAGGCTGCAGAGCATGTCACACAATTATACATAAATACATACATTCATTAATTAAAAACATAACCCTTCTTCTGGCGCAGTTGGGTAAATAGATGCTTAAAATACTGTCAGGCATTCTTTTATATGAATTGCGGCGCTTCTTTTTTCCAGGCACCCCATACGGTCACCCACCCGCAGCCCTCTGAAACTGCCACTAACGCTAACTCGCCCTGGGACATATTGGTCACGTACTCCCCCGTTTTCTCTTAACCTTTCCACAGTCTTTAATTTTAAGACTTTTACCTTGCGAAATCACCTGTAATTTCGATGCAGTTGACTAATTGACTATAGAGTCAATGTGACTGCTTTTAATTAAACGTGTTTAGGTTTAGATTTTATACCGTTACTGGTACGGTATAGTATATAAAATATAATATATAATAAAAATGAAAAAAAAAACCTTATGAAAAATGCGTTGAGCTCTCTTATCAAAGGTAATATTTTGTGGCGTATTTTAACATTACGAAATTAATTAATCTTCGACACTATATCATTATCTTTCTTCTTTGTGAATTTGGCCTCATGAACCCTTTATACAGGTTTTTGTGAAAAACAAGTAAATATTATTAGCGTAATTAGGTAATTACAAAAGATTTTTAAAAATCTCTTTTGATTATGATTAGAGACTAAGAAAATAAAATAACGTCCTAATACTCTCTCGTCTCATGTGTTTTTAGTGAAACAGAAAAGATTACAGGCCTGTTTCACCACTTATGGATAAAGTTTCTGTTAGGCTATCCACAACTTTTTTGCCAGATTTTCCATGCAATACCTGCCAAACAAAGTTATGGATAGACTGTCTGTAAGCGGTGAAAGAGGGTCTTAATTAGCTAATATTTTATTAAAAAAGTACTTTTTAAAACTTACATAATTTATATTAAAAAAGTTATATTTTGTGTCTGTTAAACCATGTATTTTATCGATTTTTAGAAGAAACTAAGCCGCTCCTAATTTTTGCAGAATGTGTCCCAAAACTGTGGGGCATCACGCAGTAACGGGTTGAAATACAGTCCCCCAGGGTCGGACAGGCCTGTCGTAAGGGCCGTTCTACACAAACTTGACACCGAGGGTACAACTTTCTACAAGTTCGGGGTCCTTGTCCCTTTTATTAAGGGATTTTAATGTGAAGCATCAAAACAATGCGTTGATGTTAAAAACAAAAGCATTGGGGGAAATTTCCTGTATGATATTTGTGATCCCTGACCAATGCGCAATTAATATTGTGTCTATTGTCTAGGTCTACAATTTCTAATGATCGATGTTCTAATTTTTTTTTTAAAGTTAGTGTTGCCCTTGGATACTCGTGACATCTGAAAACTCGCAAGTATGTTGCCAGTTTTTTGAGGGAATAGGGAACGGGGATTAGGGAAGTCTGGCCACCGGTAAACTCACTCACTGACCGAAACACAGCACAACGCCGTTTCACCCCAGTTTTCTGTAAGGACGTGGTATAACTCCGGTCAAGCCAGCCCAATCGTACTGAATGGCTCTCCTACGGCAATGAGCATCTGTATTATGTACTTCAGATCGGAAACTCATTGGCACACGCCTCTACCTGGGTTTGAACCTGCACTCTCTCGAATGCGAATCAAAGGTCGCTCCTAAGCTTTTTACAATAAAAAGACTTATTAGTTGGTACTTCTATTAAATATTCACGCTTCCACCCCACAGCCGACGTGACACAGCCTATCAGACGTGGAGATAATTTTAGGGAAACTCAGGAAATAATAAGTCACGTGATAAACAATATTGTTAACGGACGATGAATCAGGGTTTGGATTTGTAATCTATTGTATAATATGATGACATTGTGATTTCTTAATCACAAATAGAATGGCATTGAATTAATTCAACTCTTAATATCCATTAGAGAGAACATTTAGCAATTTTTTTTAAATAATTTTATCACTTAAAACTTTCCCGTTTATCTTTTCCCAGGCACGCGGCAGCGGAATAGTTCTTACTCCGAAACTTAAGCCACGAGTATTCCTTTGTACAATTTTCTACAATTACAGAATGTATAGCTAAAAGCTATTATACTTTTAATAACTCGGGCTTGTTTAATACTTCGAATACAAGTCATTAGTCTTTCCAGAGTAAATCACTCAGTAACAACGAGAGTAATCAAAGCTATTAAAATGTACAAGACAAAGAGACTGCATCTATAACAATAAACGTATTTCCAATTTCTATCCACTTATTTTGCTTTTTATTTTTGATAAAGCAAACTGGGTTTGATACGTTAACGCTTATAAAGCGGAAAAACCTCGTGACGCATTCCGGGGCTATAAAAATCACATAAAATATAAATTTAATATAAATCTGAGGAGCACGACACATAAAATGGAAGTAAATCACCAAAAGTCAGACGGTGGAGACGTTTACAGCCGCCGAGGCTGTTAGTTCTCGGAGCTGTCGGCTCGCAAACACTCACCACGAATAACGACATACTTAATGCATGCCTTAATATGTTTAGGAACGATATGACGTCACTTTGAAAAATTGCCACCGATATTCGAGGATCATATACTTCTTGAGATTCTTTGGGAAATATTAATATAAGTAGAGCTTCTTTAATATTAAGGTGTGTATGTTAATATTCCGATTTTTCTCTTCAGCGTTTATTTTTAACAAGTTAACGCAAGAACTTAACCGTTCCATAGGCCGTAGTATAGCATAATACAGTAGTATAATATAACCGCGAATAATTGTTATTTGAAATAAATAATTATATAAAAAGGACTATGTTACCTACATACCTTACCTAATAATTACCTATAGACCATAAAGTTATCTTGTTATATCAAAATTTGTTAAGCTACCTTTTAAAACTTCATAGAAACAACAAAAAAGTCTACAATGTCGAAAGTTTATTAATTAGTATATAAAGAAACTAATTTAAAACTCAACAAAACTTTAGATAGTACTTTCTCAAAACCGAAATTCCCCATTTATTAATAATTCCGAACCCTCAACAGGATATTGTACATGAAAAGTTAATTACATATTATCAACTTTTAGTAAAGTTGTTATCAACTCTAATTAATATAACCAACACCACTTGTAACTACTATAATTAAACACTATATTATGCGATAAGGCCTTGATTACATTAGCTTCATAATGTTCTATTCTATTCCATATTGAAAACGTTCACTGCAATTCCGTACTAATATTAAAATGCCTTATTATTGTTGAATTTTAAATGAGTTTTAAAATTTTAAAATACTTTAAAAAATAAATGTCGCATTTATACTAAAATGCTTACAATGCTAGAGTAGGTACTGTACTTTACATGAAACGTGGCAAACACCACAGGTATGCATGATCCGTATGCGGCAGTGCATATGAGGAAGATGCGTCACAATTAACGTGTTTACATCATTGACTTATATATAGTTTACATTAATTTATTAATAGAAATCATTGTAAGCGATATCATAATGATATTAATTAATAGTTCCAATTTATTTCTAGTCTTTGAGACGCAGTGCGTTTTCCAAAATTTTGTAAACATCGCGCACTCGGCCGGCACTTATCGACCAAGCACAACGTATATAAAGGCAAAAGAATATTAAATTACAGAAGATTTGTAAATCATGCAAAATACAGTTAAGCTAAAAAGCCAACTTACACGACAAAATTGCTATTACAAATTATACAAAAAGAGGCTTCCGTTGAAACACGCAACTGAAAATATGCGATATAATTTCAGTAACGCCCTCGGGAGCCGTCGGCATTACTATTTCCCGCAACAAAGCAATTGTCATATTATTATTGGGGGCGTTTACACCACTAAGCTAGATGTATGGGCCATTTGCCGACAGAATCGCGCGAAGCGGTTCATATTATGAATGGCTCACGCATTAATACATTACAATGTGCAACTGTAGCCAAATTAATGCATTTTTATCACGCGTACAAATAAACTCGTAATGTGTAACTTGCCCTTATCTTAATAAGAATCCACTCTGGCCTCCTTTTATTAAAATTAATAGTAAATAATCTGATAAGATTCTCGGGCTAAAGCACTACGGTTTTGCAAAACTTATGACAGGCTATAGCGTTTCCGTTGCAGTCAATTCGATTACGCAGCGTCTATAAAGGGGCGTCTATTTATTTTTTTCAGTATTATAAGTAAAAAAGAACCAACTGTATATTTCAAACGTCAAAAATATGTTTAATTCGGTTATTTTACTGATTAAAATATAGTAATTACCGAAACACGTTTATTCATGTCTATGTAGAATGAGAGTTATTTTGTTGTTCATTTTCATTCAGAACAGTTCCCGAAGGAGCGCGGCGTGACGTGATTCATTTCCAGCCTGCATTATAAATTTGTATCTCTATTGTTTCTTTTCCAGCGGCCGACAGTTTCAGTTATCCATTGTAAGAACGAACAAAAGCTTAATACGGCGTAATGCAAGCGTAACAAATATGTATGTATGTATGATGCGTGTTCCCATTCTACAAAATGTTTTTGACAGCTTGATTAAAATTACAATGCCGACGGTTTTAATTGCATCCAACACCAGTTTGCTCGGGTGCCTTATTTAGTTTATGTTAGAATACAATGTTGAAAAGATCTATCATATCTAAACATCCCAAATATGTAACAATCTGCAGAAAAATTTGAGGGCCTGTTTCACCGCTTACAGATAGTCTATGCACAACTTTATTTGACAGATGTTGTATGGAAAAAAGTTGTAAATAGCCTAACAGAAACAGGTTTGTTTCAACGCTTACTGATAAAGTTCTCGTAAACTGAATTCAATTAAACGTGAATCATTGTAAACTATCAAATAAGAGCTCTAACACTTTAGAAGACGAGACTACACTTGACAATGGCCCTGCAGCTGAAACTTTAGTCACTGTAATGAAGACTTATTTCAATATTTAACATAAAGTACCCGTTTAGTGGCCGGCGAATATCGACCACATAAGCCCACGATCGAGTTATATTTTCATGATATGACTTTATTTGCCCATTCCTTAAGCAAATCCGCAAAAGGGTCATGCGGGCCATTAAAACCCGACTTTATAACTCACTATGTTACTGGATTTCGTCGAATACTATTTAACAAATATATTCATATTTTGAGTTTTCTACTCCAGGCAAGAAAACTCCTATGTACGGGTCGGTATGACGTTGCACTCGTGCGTTTTCATCAGACATAATTCATAAATTTATTATACCTTCAATATTTTGAATAATTATCAAGCTATTTATGCCTGATAATAACCTGCGTTTAGTTTATCGAGATCAGAATATCAAGCATCAGTAAAATAATACCTATATTATTTTACTCCCTATCAGCATCATCATCATTATCAGCACCCATCATCATAACAGGAAGAATATCCCAACATATTGTTTTCTTCTAGAAGAACCAAAACATGTTGGGTGATCCACTTTTGATAGCTACAATAGATAGTCGTGCTATATCACTGCAATATTGTATAATTTATAATATCTAATAGTAAAATATATTAAACTCAATGAAATATACCTAATATAAAAATCAAAAAGTTTTTTTCGATACTTATCACTTTGTTAAATAAAATTATAAACTCACACAACGAAAAAGGACGACCTTTTAGCGCATTAAGTCGCATAAATTTGCATTACAGATACATTAGTACAACACGTACGTAATGTGGTTTTAGGACTAAGGACATCCATTACTACATTAAAACCTAGAACAGAAATAATAGGCATTCAATTTATTATTGCCTTTAAGACTTATGCATGTTTTATTTTATAATATATGTTTCTCGAACTTTTAATGCATGCGCATTAAAAGTTCGAGAAATTTAAAATACGATCATTTATTGCGTAAAATTTTCAAAAACTTACTATTTAATACCGACTGCAAACGTGAATTAATTCAACATCTTTTCCGTAATTTCAGTAGAATTTAGACTAATTTAAACGGCAAAAGTTCGTATGCGCTGTAAAAGTTTACACAAAAGAATTAGCCCCTAAAATCCGACTTTACATTACAAAGATAAGACTATTTTAGACCTGTGTAATGGTTTAGATAAAACAAAGCACAGCTCAAAGTTTCGTTTGTATAGACTGTACCATAGAGTACTAAAGGGAGGACCAGTCGACTTTGGGTCAGATAGAAATAAATAAATAACTAAATATTATCAAATTACACAACAGCAAAATTTTAGTGGCTATGCGTGCTTTTAGGTGACTTACGAGAGAAATACAAAAAATAAGATTTTCTTTCTCCACTAAGAGACATCTGTGGTATTCTCTATGTTAAGTCGTAGATTGCGACATTGACCCTGCCAATATTTTTTAGCCGACATCCGTTCTTTTTTATTTCCTCAATTCGACTTTCTACTAAGGAATTCCCGGGTAGGGAATAAAACAAAAATAGTTTTGACGAAGTCTTAATGTGTCTTGCGGATACCGCGGTCCGCGTAAGCTTCCTGAGCTTATGCGCTACATTTTTTCTGAAACTATTTACAGATCTTCTCATTATTTTCATGATACTAATACTTAACCTTAACCATGATTGTCAGCATCTGTTGTGCTTGGAAGCTGTCAGATCTCACAAATTCGTAACTCTGTGATACGGACCGTACGATGTTCATGTAGGGGTACATAAAGTACATACAGCACCCGCCACAGGGATGCGGGAGTAACGCGATAACTTTGAATAAAGCTTTGCCCTTATTTGGGAAATAATTGTGGTTTATGGTGTAATTTCGTCGCGCAGTACTAAAGTACGTATTATATTTTACGCGCGTTTGTATAAAACGTTAAGCATTTTGATGTTTGCTTAGGTAAAACCTTAATTAATATTATTGTTGTAATTTAACGTAGGGTTGTGTTGTTTTATATAAAAGAGTTTATAAAACAAATATTACATAATCTAATTATTAATAAAGGCAGTGTTTGATATGATTATAACATAATATTCTTCTTTTTTTATGCAGTATTATGTCTTCGGAAACCTTTGAAAATGAAACCAAAGTCTAAAACCTGAAGTTGTCGCTCACGACTACGTCCATATAAAACTTTATTAATTATCTGTGTTTTTACAATTTATTTAAATAAAATTTTCTGATTACGGTTTTTATTTATTTTGATTATTAAAATAAAAATTTATGATATTAAAAAGAATTTCTCAATTCCGGTATACACTTCCTGCAATAAGCGCGTTCAAACAAACTTTCAGCTTTTTATTACTAGTATTAGATAATAGTGTCATGTTTTGTAATCTGCATTTATCTCATTTAAAATCCATATAAAATTCTGTAACTACTTTTATATACTTTTATTATTAACTACTGAAATACGTTTAATATGAAAAACAATTATTTAAGTTAAAGTTAAACAATTAGTAAGCTCCTTTACCAAAAGAAATGTTGCCAACAAAACAACTTTAATATCAGGAGCGATATTGTCCGCAGTCAACACGCCACCTATGCAACGTGTAAACGATCCAAATATAAACAGAAAATAATTTTTCAAATGTCACTTGCACACAAAATGGACGCGAAATAAAAACTGACATACGGCCGCTGATACACCGGCGAGCAACTGTACGGCTAGTCCGATAGGCACGTGCTGCTCAAAATACATTTATTCACATTATATTTTTCGCCGCTGACATTCACGAACGTAAATTACGTTAAAAATGCCAATGGCCCCAGATACGATACATAACATTTTTCACCAAGTCAAATCGACAATTCCGGCCCGACGTTCTGTGGATATTATTCACAATTTTCACATACGGCTGCTTTTTTGCAGGCTTAAACTTCCGACTTTGCGCATAAATAAAAATTGTGACGTTCGAAAACAAAGCACACGGACTTACATTTTATTTACCCGACAAAATAGAAATTGAATAATTGAATTAACTTTCACATTCACACTAAAATCGTTATTATTATCGTTTCTGTATTTTTTTTAAACAGCAACAGAACAACAAGGGCTGTTTGGAGCAAAACGTTAGTAGCAGGATTCAGTTTAGACTGAAAAAACATTTACTTATTGTTGAGAATGTCGGACTCGTTTGCTTGTAATGACTACTTAGCAGATAGTTGTTTGAATTCGTTTCATTATTTTCTTACTTTTTTTGGTAATTTTGAAGTAAATGTTTCCAGGGTGTGTTTCGTTGTAATAATAGTTTGAATTTTTAACGTGCACTGAATTTATTTACTTTTACTTACGTATGAAATTTTGATAAAATATAACATTTTAACCTTCTTTTTATCAATTATTGTATGATACGTTCAAACCGGTTGGAAAGGCATATTTTCCGTTTTAGGTTTCCTAATGTAGGATTCGGGTACCCGAATGCATTGAATCATAAGAAAATACATTATTAGCGTACACGTTCCCATTTTTTCCCGCATGAAACTAATTCCGCATTTATTGCATTCTAGTGTCGGAATGCGGAAAACTAATTCGGAAACCTATTAAAAAAATGTTACGTCCGTGGCTGATCTTAATAGCAGACATCAATCAATACCTAATGGTTCGCTAGTCGTGGAAAAGTACAAACACTCATACAGTGGCGTAGCGTGGGTATCGGCCGCCCAGGGCGAAGGACAATTTTGCCGCCCCCCAGGATAATCTTTTTAAGTTAATAGTACAATTTTTTGAGGACGACGTTTTACGCTGATATTATTCGAGATTTTTTTCATATATGTACTGTAATACTATTTTTTTCGGCAGGAACCGTCTTCTAGGTTTGGAATTATGCACATGGGTACGGAATTTCTAGAATTCGTCACAGGTTAAGTAATGAAATATTCCGTCATTTTTTTAATGGCTCCGAATATATGGCTTTGTTAGAAAAATTAAATGGTCAAATATTTACAATATTTCATTATTTTCTCTCCCTCCAACGTTACGCCACTGCACTCATATTATTATATTTTGGAAAGATGGGAACTACAGGATAGTTTACACATTCAGTCTACATTAATACATATTTTACAAGGAAGTCTTTATAGTTTCGGAGAAAAATGGTTATGACATACGGACGAATTTATAAGGGTTTCATACAATTGGCAGTTGGCTTCTAAATAGTAAGAACGACTGAACTCTCCGCAATATGTATTAAATTCTCCGAATTCAGCAGTTGAGTCTGTTATTAAGCATTTAATTGAAATGAATATACCCTTGTTTTTGTAAGTGATATGACGTAATTGACTTCTACAGACAGATAGGTAAGAGAGGGTATAACCCGGTCCGTCACGTCCAATATATTTAGTTAGCCGGTCTACGTGGCTCCTTTCCATCTTACGAATTGTGTGCCCTCCGCTTAACTTCCTCTACGTGCTCTCCTAACAGGTTAATAGCTATTTCAAAACCGATGAGTATGTTGACTATAATTATGATGTACTATCCAAGACTTTGAAAATCATTTGACGGCCCTACGTCACTTAGTCGTGTTAATTCCATGTAAGTCGTGATCTGTTGGGTGGTTTTGACATATCGTGACCAAATTACCTAGATCCGTAACCTGGCTCTGTTTGAACTTTCCGATAGTGAATTATTCTTAGTATTTTATGTGAAATTAAAATAAGTACTATTTGTAGGCTGATCTGAATAAAAATTCACTGACTTAAATAGTAAAACTATTCTTGTATTCAGTTGCTAAATTGTATTGTCGGTGATCGTTTGTGGTCTAGGAATACCTTTATCAGAAATAGCTCAACATTTATTAACTTTTAAGTCTTTTTCAGCATGACAACGAACTTGCCTCTACTACGAAGGTTTTGCTCAATACCCAAATGTTATTACGGTATTGAGCACCTAGGTAGCTCACGCGGGGATCGCGGGTACGAATCCCGTCGACGGAACAAAAAGTTTTTCAATGCTCTTTGATCATGGATGTGTATTATATAATAAAATCTTAAATATGTGTATAATATAAAAATCTATACATTTAATAAAACTGTAGAAATGAAAATTCTGTACATAAAAGATATTCCAAAAAAATAGGGGGGGTCCTTCTACGTCCATATAGAAGCCAAAAATGTAGTTAGTTATTTTGTCTGTCTGTCTGTATGTTTGTTCCAGCATTACGCGAAAACTACTGATCCGATTTGAATGCAGTTTTCACAGTTGTATTCATCTTCTTCCAACTTATTATCTGGTGTATAAAATTTTTTACCTCATCTCTCTGAGGGGCAAAAGAGGGGGTAAAAGTTTGTATCAAACTTCTTCGTTAACATGAAAACTACTAATTCGATTTGGATGCGGTTTTCTTTTTTTTGCCTTTTTGTACTATAACATTTGGTGTATGAAATTTTTTCCCTCCACCCCTCTAAAGGGACAAAAAAGGGGGTAAGAGTTTGTATCAAACTTCTTCTTAAACACGAAAATTACTGATTCGATTTAAATGCGATTTCCACACTATTCATCTTCTTCTAATATAATATCTGGTGTATAAAAATTATTCCCCTCACGTCTCTAAGCGGACAAATGAGGGGGTAAGAGTTTGTATCAAACTTCTTCTTTAACATGAAAACTACTCATCCGATTTGAAAGCAGTTTTCACAGTTGTAACTTGATATCTGGTGTTTAAAAAAATTCCCCCCACCTCTCTAAGGGGACAAAGTTTGTATCAAACTTTTTCTCTAACTATACTAACAAAATATACTAACACATGATATTATCTGGCTTTTATTAGAGTATAGGTAACACTTTTTAATAAAATACTAGCTTTTGCCCGAGACTCCGCTCGCGTAGTAATTTTTTGGGAATCGTTTTTTGCGTTCTGGAGGAAGTTTGTCAGGAAGGAAAACCCGACTTATTTTTATACAGTAGATAAAATGGGACTCCAGTGCTAAAATGTTATATTATATTTAATAAAACTAGCGGACTCGATAGACATTGTCCTGCCCATCTTGGTTTGTGAATCTAAATAATTCTTACATCCCCTTGAATGCCGACAGAAATTTCGTCAAAATCGTCCTGTCCGCGGACGGAGTCGCGGGCAAAAGCTAGTATTAAATATATTTCCGTTGTCTGGTACCTTTAACACAAGTCCTTCAGCTTAGCACGGGGCCAGACAGACGTGATGTGAAGCGTCCATAGATATTATATTAATATTATACCTTAAGTCTTTCCATAGTATATATACTCATAGAAGTACAACATAATATACAAACTATAGCACCAACAATGCGATAATAACAGTAACAGATATCGCATTGTGCAGGTACCAGAATGGACCTTCGTAATAAATTTATGGAGCGACATCCTACACACTGCTGTTTATCACAATACCCATTGAGACTAAGAGTGCTATTCTCGCTAATCGAATCTTGTTTAGTTATACGGCTCCGTGTACATTACAGCAGCTACCAATCTACGCGCAAGGAAATGTCAAATGCTTTTCCATAGACTGATTGTGATATGATTATGCGGAATCACGAATAGTAGTTCCAATGTTATATAACCTGAATAAGAAGTTTAAATGGTCCGGGAAGTCCTTGGTACAAAAACCAAATATAAGAATAACAAACAAAGGATATGAGCAAAAAGCCCATAGACGACCCTATTTTTAACAATAAATAAAATAGTAGTTCCTGTATCCTATCCAGACCTTGATTAGAAGTGTAAGGATCGGAACCCTGTGAAGAAACTTAATGGTGCAACCAAGGTACACGTAACACCTTTTGAGTACTAAATAAAATTTATCTCTGTATATTAAGGCTTTTAAGAAGTCAACTTTGCATATTATGGACTATGCAGTACGCACTCAGAAATGAATTCTTGATTACAAAACTTGATTATGTAAAGCCAATACAATTGAAACTTAATTTATATGTCCGGTGCTTTATACATTAATTTTTAACTTAGGAATTGGTCAATGGTCACGGGCAACAATTATTTTAAAGAAATAATCTTAATTTACATAAAATATTTCGAAGTGTTTAAAACGAAACTCATTATCATCTAACAAAACTGTTAAAAACCAATACTATCACAGAATACAACATTAAGACGAATTACAAAATTGTGAAAGAAAGGAAATTCAAAACAATTTCTCTGAGAATGCTTCATTTTATTTAAAGTCAGCAAAGTCCCGCGACCTGCAGGGCTCAAGTAATTTCCTGAGGGGGTCGGTGTAGGGCGGGGGAGGGGGCGAGGTCGGGAGACGGTGGAAAAACGAGAATTACACCATTCGCTAATTGCAGCAATCACTTTAATGTAGTCGACAAGACCGAATTGAATGGGGACCGGCCAGCGTCTTATGAACGCTAAGACTTATCTTAAGTTGATTATTTTTTGTTATTTATCGATACTCCATTACCGATGACGACTCTCGTTAATTTCTTTTCAAGATTCTAAGCATTTTCGCAAGATTTTTTCGTACGAACGATTTTAATTAAAACGAAACACTTACGGAACGTTTACTGAAATTTTTTAATTAGACGAGTCGAGCTTGAGATGCTTTTACTATTCTTTTTACAGACTTTGATTTCATTGTGCTTTAATATAAGAAAAGCTTCATATTCTAAGGTTCTACTTTTATGTTTTACAAATTAAAATTTAAATCTTGTTTACAATTATTATAACACGGGTCTTATTATTGTTTTAGGCTTTTAATTGGATATTATGTTTAACACGCTGTGATATTAAGGCCAGTAATTATAGTCAGCGCTTGATACCAAGAGCACGATCAAAAAAGTCGAGAAGCTGTTTTTATTCATAAATGTCTTTTTATGAATGAAAACAGCATCTCAAAATTTCTGATCACGCTCTTACGTACTAAGCGCTGACTTCTTTTATTATTTACTGACTATCCGATTTAGTTCGCTGTGTCCCCTTTGTAACAAAGGTCAGGTCGGTAAGCATATTCAGGATTACAAAAAAGAGGAAAAGGTTAAAGGACTAACCTCACCTTTATTACTCCGGAGGTATGTATCACTTATTTAACCATTAATCATTTTAAGTGTCGTTTACACTCAACTGTAATTCTCGTTTCATCCCGCAAAGGTCATTTAATTCAAAAGCTTGTTAGATAAATACAGATAAAATGCCCAGGAAAAAGCGAAACGCTCAACTTCACTCCGGGATCCTTTTATTTCGTTCGTAGCATTACATTTAAAATAAAAATATATAACAATAACGCTAACATTAACGTAAACAAGGTAGCCTATTACAGAAATGGCGCACATTTAACGTAATGCGATATAACGTATATAAAGACTAGTTGTCCATTTAGTTCGGTATTGAATTTCGAGCAATACCATCTTATCCCTTTGTTCCAGCGACCGTGTTTGGGACACAAATTCTTGCGCTCCGAGACTCAGGTTTAGTTATTCTGAATATATTAGAAAACGGATATAGGGTAACAAAGAATCCGTATTTCGCTATTCCAATTTGATACTTTTCTGTATTTTAATTAATATAATTTTATGAAGGGTTTTACCTTCGATACGATCCCTTTTCATCCTTTTAACGGTCCGATGGAAATTCGAGTATTATTAACTATCTATGATACACTAGATATTGCCCGTGACTCCGTCCGCGCGAAACTTTATAATTTATTCATTTTTTGATTACTGCTCAGCTCCTATTGGTCGTAGCATAATAATATTATGTATATAGGTTATAGACTATACACTATATAGCGTATAGCCTTCCTCGATAAATTGACTAACAAATAGAAAAATAATTTTTCAATGCTGGCCGGTAGTTGTCGTAGTCCTGGAATAATCGCGTTCAAACAAACAAACTCTTTATATTATTAGTATACATGAGTATTAGGGTTAGCGATATTATCATATACTTATAATGAGAATGTAAATACAAATTTTGCTCCCAAATTTTCTAAGCCATTTGTTTTTCTCAAGTCATTGTTACATTATAGTAGAAATCGAGATACCCAACAGAAGGGTGACATCGTTCGACCCAACCTGTGCCGGTGGCACGCAAGGCACCGCGACTATTTATTTCACTTTATGTGTCAGCTAGGTGCGATTCTGGCAAATTTATAACTCACCCTTTCAAATGTTTTATTCTTAACAACAGCTATAACATTATGGAGACTATAAATCATAATTTATATAACGAACGTATTTATATAAAGTTTTAGTCAAATCTTTTAGTGCTTTGTTTTTATGAGTGCGTTCGTTAGGTTTTGGTGTTTTGTGAACTGTTCTGAATACTTTCATTTCCTTCTCAAATTGTCACGTTTCTCGTATACTTGCAATAAGTTGAGATAAAGAGATTCACTCTGACTCATAATTGTCTGTAGTTAAGATAAGGAGAAGGAGGATATTGTATTAATGATAAGCGTAACTCTAGAACTTTGTGCAACTTTCACCTTTTTATTTTATTTTCAATTTTATTTTATTTAGCTGTAGGTTAAAAAGAATAAGTAGAAAAGATGAAGTGAGTATAAAAGTTCTTTTATATTTTTTGCGAATGAACCGTGGCTGGAAGCGGCTTTAACGACTATCCAAACACATAAAAATATGATGGCTGACAGTTTCACTTCACCGAACTTCAAGCTATCGTAAGTACTTTAGTTTATGTTAACTTACAAAAATCTTTTTTCAGTGCGACCCAAAGATTCGAGATCATACAAATAATTTGAATTATTTTATTTTATTTGGTAGAATCACATTCTTATTTCCTCTTTTATTATCTGTTGGTGTATTCTTTTCATCGGGATAGTTTTCTACCCCGAAGCAGGCATCATATTGTTATACGACTGTTTAACGAAATTAAGAATTAGTTTCTGTCTAATTAGAAAATACTTTTTCATTTTCATTTACGCAAACCTTTTGTCTTCAGCTTACGTCAATTCGTATCTTAAAATACGAGTTTACTCTGTGACCTCAGAAAGGGCGCAATTCCACCAGAAATGAAAGGCAGAACAATAAAACGAGGATTTTTAAGACTGCGCAGTAACAAATTGCGCGCAGTAACGTCCGCGACTCGAGATGAGCCCATACTACGAAATGTAATTTTTCTCCGGGATATCTCCCACAAATTACAGCCTTACAAAAATATGCTGAGTACAGAATTAAACTCCGCATTTGTAACGGTTTTTGTAAGCTTCAGCTCAGCAAGATAAACAGTGAGGATTTTATTAAGTTGAATTACATTTTTGGAGTGCCTAGTGCCTAGTTCTACAACTAGGCTATGAAGTAATCATGAATTATAACCTAAAATTGATAATTCTTACTGCACTACATTGGAATTCCTTGCAAATAATGTAGTTGCCTGTATTTTGTATTATTATAATATTTTTAATTTAATGGCAAATATTTAAAATAAAAACTCCTAATTAATAAACATTATAAGTCTGAAATGTGTGGTGTAATGAAATAATAAAGAATAATGATGCAATAATAAAGAATAATCGATGTTAGAATTCGACATTATCTCTTGAATCTTATCCCGTGTAATAGGTACATAGATATGAACACCAATATGGCCGTATTCCGTAAACAATTTTCCATTACAAAAACATCGACAACAATAGGAGGTCCCTCGAATGTAAACAACACAAAGCAGGCAATGCATGTCAATTTAATTGGACATTGTTTTAATACTTTTTGGAAACTGTCGGCACAGCTTCCAAGTTCCGTAAAAAAATATTCTGCTTAATTGATAAAAGAAAAAACGAGTACCCACGTCAAACGAATACTAACAAAAAATGTTGAGTATTTTAGTTCGTACTTGTGTCTGTTCTATTTTTGGTTTTCGTTATAAAGACTATTTATTATAATCCATTATACGTATTGGAAATAACATTGTGGTGGGAACTATACAAATTTATCATCCGATTTTTTTTAAATTGTAACATTACAGCGTGAACATTCGAGCTTGTTATTTGTTTCGATGGCTCAGCCGAGGAGATTTGTTAGTTAGATTTACTCGGAGACATCGCCGGGGGCCACATTGCACTAGTTTTAATTTTATTTCGCTTTATGTTTTGTGTTCCATTTATTTTATCGTACAGTGAAATTGGTTGAAGATATCTAAATCTTACTTCATCAACTATATGCAACATAGGCTTATATTTTACAAAGTATGAGATGAAGGTATGATGGCCATGTGTTATCGTGCTCTTAGTACATACAGTAGGCGTCCGACGGATGAAAATCTTGTATCTCCGAAACATCTGCAGTCTCCTGTGTAGGGATGCCAGGAGACGCCCCATACATTCATGCATCCAAACTCTGGAAATTTCTTTCCACATTTGGTGCCGGAAAGCCTTCACTAGTTTTTGATAAAACCTTAGACCTAAATTCTCTTAACTCTCATTTCTCTCGGCCTCCTGGAATTATTGACCGGGCAACTAAAGCACGCATATTATCTCATAATATCTGGCCTCACATATTTAAGATTTTTATTATGTGATACACATAATTAATACACATCTAACGCGCTTACTAACTGAGCCACAGAGGTCGTCGTAAATGCTGTATATAAAACAGTCTCTCTTCGTAGGGCTGCTGGAAGAGATTTCTTTTAAAAATAAGCAGAAAGATCCATGGTTTTTTTTTCGTGTAAATTGTAATATTTTTTGTATGTCCCCTGCACAATATGTTGTAAAAAAAGTATTGCAATTATTTATCACCTGCGTTGCGACTAGTATATATAATACTCATAATAATCGTACTTAATAAGACTATGAAATATTTGTTACAACTTAAATATTATGTATTCAATATCACACGTTATTTATAAACTAAGGTAATTATTATATTAGGCAGTTAGTCGTTAATTTTTCGACTGTAAATAAACTCTAAAATACACTCTCATCAAGCAGGCAAAGGTGCATGTATTTACAATAATTTATACAAAATTTCGTTACCAAACAAAAGCACAATTTGTACGGCACAAAAGCGAAATGTTTTGATGGAAATATCGTAATTTCGTTAAGTCGGTATCGCGTGAGGCGAAACAACGTTGCCGCAACACCTAGGAACTGGGAATTATGCAATAACTAGACGCTGTCGGGTCGGAGTGAGCCGGCATGTATCATTCATAAGGAAATGTGGCTGCGGGCGGCGCGCCGGGCGGGCGGGCGTGCGCCGCGAATATTTCACAGTCGGTTTATCGAGAGCGTGTTTAAAGCCTCATAGAGTGCGGCACAGGTGGCTCGAATACCCGCCGATAGTATAGGGACGTGATCGGAAACCCGAATGCCAGCCAACTTGCGACTTCCTCTTCAAATAATGAAATTTCAAATTTATCGCAGCCATCCAACTCTCTGTTCTCCGTCGTTATATATTACAAATAAATACCGAATCATTTGGCGTGAAACGGTATTGGCACTCATTCAGTTTAACACTTTAAAGTGGTATAAAATAATACGAACTTTTATAATGGGCCAATAAATTATTTTATGTGTCTTTAGATCCCGGATGTGCTCGGTTTAGTTTTATTTAACGCTTAAAATTTACCGTTTTAAATATATTTAGTAAAACTAGTAAAACTCGTTTGATTGAGCAGTAAAATGCATTTATAATCTTTTAATGAGAGTTGTGCTGGGCAAAGGCCTTTGCCAAGCACTGGAACTGTCTTTATCAAAAGAAAAAAAAATGCTAAAACATGCTTGTTGTATGAGAGCCTCTTTAAATATTTAATTTATTTGTTTTTATTACAGCCGCAATAAAAATACATAATCTGTTTTGCTCCTTATATTTTATCGTTATTGAGAGACAGCTTGGAGACAGATAGAAAGACAGATGAACAGAAATCGAAATCAGGTCCCGTTTTTACCCTTCGGCTTTGGAACCCTAAAAACGTATCACTGGTAACATTTCGTTACTGTAGACTGTCTGTATACCTTCGCGTATTATCGCATCAGAGTATTATTTAAGCTCTTTTATCGTCCTATAAACGACTCCTGCGAGTACATTTCTCCCATCTATGTAGTGGACGGGCCAGTAGTCTATATCGTTTCAAGTCTGAAGCTTGATATGTGTAATTCTAATACCGCAACATAGGGTAATATCTTGTTAGCGCTGGTGAACGAACCACGCAAACAGAGATATGAACAAACATAATATCGGGTACCGCCGTGTATATAACTGTTAAATTTGGCATAATATAGTACTTCCAGACTAATATTAAAATTTTAAATGTGTCTGTTTGTCTGCCTGACTCCCTACTCCCGTTTTAAAACTAACGCAAGAAACAAGAATTTTCAGTTTGAAAAATAAACGACACTTTCTTACAAGTGATATATACGGATTTTCAATTTGAAAAATAAATGACACCCTTTTACCAGTGACATATATGTCGCATAATCGCATAAAGAACTTAATACCTACATTTAAAATATACGGGTATATTAAAAAATTTTGGGAATGAACGTGGTGGCCAAAGGAAAGTCTTCCGATCGAGAGAGAGGTGTTACACTCGGTCAGGCCACAGCTCACGTAAAATTTTTTAGCTGCCGTATATATACCGCCGTGTTTCGAAAACTTCGATAGTGCGATGCAGGATTATAACGCTTACTGTGTTAAAAAAAGGGCACGTTGCGACTAGGACGAATTACCCGATATGGCGATGCTGGTTGGCGATGGCGTGGTGCAGAGGAGCGGGGACTGATGATGATGAAGAAGGCGTGTTACGTCGAGGGTCACCAGTATGGAAGTAAGCGTGGAGGCCTAAAGGAAGATCTTCCGACCGAGAGGGGCGTTATACTCGGTCAGGCCGAACATTTTTATTGTTTTATATCATGCGAAAGTTATATATCGTAGACACATTTTTTATCAATCCTGTGAATACCTAAAGACTTAAATATCTCCCGATTCTCAAACAAATATAAAAATATAAAAGTTAAGTAAATAAGTACTTCACAAAGTCTCTTTTGTTCAAACAAAAGTTGGAGAGCTTAAAATATTTTTAATCATATTCTTCAAGATGGTTTTTAATCTTTAAGAACCGATGGACTTATGAAATTGTTATATAGACCGTGACTTCGCTCGCTTAGTAATAGAAGCAGAATAAGGTCGATTACACCGAAGCGATACAAAAAGCTTTTCATAATGATAATATGTAATATGATATTTTTGTTTTCTTTTGCATCGCCAGATGACTTCTTGTTTTACAATATGTTTTAACTTTAAACAAACTCATAAGCTATTAAAATTCACAATATAAATGATAGTAATTTCTCTGGGTTAAATGATAGTAATTTAGGAGGCAAGCGAGCAGACGGGTTACCTGATGGAAAGTAACTGCCGTCGCCCATGGACACTCGTGATATCCAAAAAGTCGCAATAGTGTTGCCGGCTTTTATGAATAGGGATAAGGGAATTAGGGAAGTTGGGCCACCGGTAAACTCACTCACTGAACGAAACACAGCACAACGCACACGCCAGTTTCCTGTAAGTCCGTGTTATCATTCCAGTCGAGCCGGCCTATTCGTGCCGAAGCATGGCTCTCCCACGGCAAAAGCACCAAAATTAATCCCCTTCTAAATCACAAACAAAAAACCATCCAATAACTCGATGGAATAGAATTTATAATATTTAAAAAGTAATATTAATATCACTCGTGATACTATATTCAGGCTCCGTTCGGACCGCAAACTCCCGCCAGCAATAAACTCGCCCGGAGATATTTTCACATCGTTGTGGAAGTTAAAATGAAAGTAACTACACCCCGTAGAGCAATACCGCCATGGATAATGCAAAATTCCGGTTAGATCATTTTCATGAAACGCGAAGAGCAAACGTAAAAATATATCCCTTGCCGCCCGTGTTATATATGACACTCCATTAGGTTCCTTCTAAGCCTATTGGAAATCGAATTTATTATTTAATGCTACGCGTACGCGATTTTTGTGTGATATGTTTTACGTCCTAAAATTCCGTTTATTTTATTTGAGGTAATGACTATTTATAGTTATAAATTCTTAACGCCTTTTTCAGCGCTTACTGATAAAGATAGGCTGTCCACAACTTTTTTGACAGATTCTCCATACAACATCGGTCAAATAAAGTTGTGGATCTTAAACTAATTGAATATCTACAAGGAGGGTAATGCCGCATAAAAATGGTCGTATTCTTCATATTTAGTAAAGTGAATGTTTGAGGCTGTCAAGAAATGTAGAGAGTACGTTCCCATGCGCACGGTGCGCGTTCATTGCTGACAAATGTACGGTCACCTTTATATTGTTATAATTTATATCATTACTTAAAATCCTTTGTCCTGAACCTGTATGCATTAAGCAGTTAAAATGATATTTGGGGAGGTGTGTTTTTTCTGTATGATAAAGGTGAGTAATAAGAAGAGATTTTTCGAAATTCGTCGCCTAAGGGGGTAAAAAAGGGGGCTAAAGTAAATGGGAGAGAACGCAATTCCGTAGTCCCATCTGATCCAAAATTTGAATAAAATTGTTTAATACATTTCAATAGTTCTTAGAACATCCTGGATACTTAAATAATATAAATGCCGAAGTCTCCTCTTCATGCCCAAACTGCTGAACCGATTATGCCTAAATTTTGTATGGACATACTTCGGATCCCGGGAAAGGATACAAGATTCTTATCCAAGAAAAATATACGGTTTCGGCGCGATAAACGAATTTCGGCGCAAGCCAATTTTGTTACATCTTAGAAAACGCAAAGCTCGGAGTAACTAAATCATACATATATACAAAGTATTGATTCTTTAAATGGCAATAAGGAATATTATTTTTCTTTCAAACAAAGCTGACATGAAATTTCGGCGTGAAAT
This sequence comes from Cyclargus thomasi, assembly GCA_026546445.1. NCBI lineage: Eukaryota > Metazoa > Arthropoda > Insecta > Lepidoptera > Lycaenidae > Cyclargus > Cyclargus thomasi. Next base: position 3,562,250 of record JAOTAV010000027.1, on the reverse strand, counting down.
TGTAGAGCGACAAACACAGCGGGTATATTTATGACGCCGGCACAGGATTAACGTTTACTGCTTAGCACCTTGTTCGCGGCTCTCGCCCTAAGAATTTCGATTAATTATTATTTCAATCTACCATTTTTTTTTTGTTATCATGCGATAACAAAAAAATGGTAGATTGAAGAAGAAGAACATCTTAATTTTGTTTTCCGCTCTCGGTGATTTGCATATTCAAACATTATTATAGCTATGTCTATATATTACAAACGGCCCGGTAACTGCTTCGATGAGTATAAAATAAAAGATAAAATTTGAAACAAGCATTTCAAAAGCTTAATAAATGATCCGCCATTAATTGAATTCACATAATTATATAAAATATGTGATAAATAAAGAACTGCTCTCCAAACCATGTTATAAGTAGTCCAAACAAAGCTTAAATATTTGATTTAATAAGAAAACAACGAAAAGTGGCACTGATTTATATGTAAGTTAATAAAGTTTAAATTTAAAATATATTTTAATCAAATTTTAATGACGAAAACACAATTAACTCCAGAGAAACAAAGCAGAGCTAATATTATACAAAAATACCGCTATAAAATCTAAATTAATTTTACTCCCATGTAAATGAAACTGGTGCAGAATATAAAATACTTCGGTATTTCATTGTATAAAGAATAACAAAAGATGTTCCGTCAAATATTAAAAAATTCCACCAATAAGCCTTTGGGAAATATCGACGCTAGTACGAATATTTGCGAGACTATTCGAATGGAAACCGATTTTTATTTAAATAACTTCTCGTGTCACTGAGAGGGAGGAAAAGAATAATAAATTTTGATTACTTTCTCACGTTCGCATTCGTGAGTCGATTTAACAATTTTTCACTGCTTCCTCGACGAAAATCATGATTAAATTGGAAAAATTCGATCGGATTCATTCCTTATCATTTTATTTTTCGCAGAATTGAAATTGTGATTGCACAAGTAAGTAGTTTTTGAACACGTTCTAAATACCCTATCTACCTAATTTGAAACGTAATAAAGTGTACTATTTATCTAGTTTTTTGGAGCTAGTACGTGAAGCACGCACTAACCTAACATATTGTAATTATTTAACAATTAACATGTTAGCAATAATAATAATACGTTCCATTTTGTTCTATAATTTAATATTTACAATTTTAGGGCAAGAAGAAAATAAATTGGTTAGGCTAGCTCTACAGCGGGATCACTAGACCAGCACATACGCCGTATCAAAATATATATCTATCGTAAAACCACCACTCATTGGCAAATTGTAGAAAGTTTCAACAGATAAGAAAGAGTAATAAATTCGTTCGGACGACAGTGTAAATGACTTGAGAACTTTGGATATTGAGTTATACGCTCCTAATACAAGATGGATTCGATAAGCTACACTTTACTTCTTATTCTTACAGAAATAGTTGTTCGGTTCGTCAAACGCAAGTCTTGACTACCGATAAAACTTACCAGAATAAATTTCTACTCTCTATTAGAGAAATACAAACTCGTTTAGTATTTTCATAATATATTAACAAGACTCATTTTATTAACATTGCAACACTATTTACAATAACAACAATCGACACAAAGTACAGTATTATCGCAAAGAATATTATGACAGAACACTCATTAATTAATGAAGAATCATAATGAAATCCCGTCATGTATATCACGTTAATTACTACACAAAAGATATTTAATAATGAAATTACATGATTTATAGTCCGTGTCAGTTAAAACAAATGAAATCTGCGCTATCTATCTTTATTCATTAACTTTCTGTGATTCAAAATTAAAATAATTGTAAAATTCAGCGTCCGCTGTGATAAAATTAATCGTTCAAATTATGATCTGTCAATTTAATATTGTAATGAACTCGATTTACAATAATACTATGGTACATAGTAGCCCTATAATTAAATGACCTACATTTTAGAACGACATATTTTCAAACAAAATAAAAATATTTTTGTAACATCTATGAAAAGAATAATTAAAACTGACATCGTATTCATAAGTTTTGACGAGTATGCAGGTAGTTTCAAACATAGTATTGTATTATTTAGAAATAATGACGTGAAGATTCAGAGTTCTGTACAATAACACAATACGTCGTATCGAATTTATTACGTGTCTTCATTATTTTTCCTGAACTTTGGTACAGATGACAGACGAGTAATAAAATATGGCAATGATGTCGTGCATATAATTTGTAAACGCGAGAAAATTTAATGAGTTAGATAACTATCGCGGTATCATTCCTCGGGGAATGCGAGTTTACCTTTGAGAGCGTTAATTTGTCCTGAATGAATGAGTCTTGTGAGACAAAGGACGATTGTCTTCATATCGCGGCCGGGGACGAGCCGCGGCATTTTTTCTGAAAACTGTTCTTTTCGCCATCCACAAGATTAGATTCAAGGGGATAAATCTCACCCCCCCTCGTGTCGCCATTTTGTATGAAGGCTTTATTCAGGATTATTTATACGGAACATTTGGTTTGCCGGCGTGACATGCTGAATAACGCTTTTAATCTCTTTCTTTCTTTGAATAGTTTCCATTCACCTACAAGAAAAATGCTTAGCTTCGAAACTTGAGCCTCTAGATATTTTTTGCCTTTTTGTTGCCTTTTAGGGACCATTGTTGCTCACATAGTGTTAAACAACTAACTCATAACATAGTTGATATTTATTTATTTAATTTATTACTTTTGTTTTTAATTAATTTAATTTATTACTTTTGCCGCGGGAGAGCCATGCTTCGGCACGAATAGGTCGGCTCGACCGGAGTGATACCACGGTCTCACAGAAACTGGCGTAAAAACGGCGTTGTGCTGTGTTTCGTTCAGTGAGTGAATTTACCGGTAGCCCAACTTTCCTAACCCCCCTATCCCTATTCCCATTCTCTATTCCCTCATAAAGGCCGGCAACGCACTTGCAACTCTTCGGATGTAACTAGTGATTGGCGACGGCAGTTGCTTTCCAACAGGTAACAGACGGGTTACTCGCTTGCCCCCTATTATCATAAAAAAAATACTTTCATATTTTGTACTTAGTACTTTTGTTCACGTTTTTAGTCAGTCAATAAGTAATAAGTAAAAAATATTATAAGCTACTATTTTCATACCTGTATGCAATACCAATAAATTCAATTACAATGACAGAAGCAAATTCCTTGTAATATAATAAGTAGGAAAGCTATTCTTTATGTGGTATAAAGTTAAATTGGAAAAGTTTGGTAGCAATGTGTTGTTGCTCAGTAGTTTGTCTGTTGCACAACATTAACTGAGTAGTGAGGAGGTAGCTTTGTAACTAGCGCTATAAACACCCCGAATTGGCTATGAATAAAGAGGCGAAATTAAAAACTGACGCTCCTCCAACTACATGCCTATTTATGTTGTAAACTTCGCCTCCACAATATACCAGCTATTTTCGATTCCGTTTAATTTTGTGAATATGTTTTGGAGTAGTTTTTAGTAGTAATAGAAGTAATCTATATCTATATATAAATATAATAAATACTTTTACAAACTAATCAATATATACTGCTCCTAAGCCCCCCACGGCTTAGAAACAGTAATAAAAACAAATCGACAAAAAACGTTGTCTGTTTATCTGTTTGTACGCTCTAATATCCGGAACTACTGAACGGATTCGAATAAATCTTTTTTTTATTTAATAGCTATTAAGTCTAAGCAACACATAAAATACTTTTTATCCCGGAAAATGTACAGTTTCCGTGATATACAAATTTTCGCGCCACGAAGTTGCGGGCATCAACTATTCATTATAAGAAATCCTTTGTCCTAAACCATATGCATTTAGGAATCAACGCACAACCTTAACGATGGATCGAATAAACATTAAATTTGGAAGAGTGTTCTGCGTATGTAGAAGATGACTAATAAGAAGGAATTTTTCGAAATTCCTCTTCTAAGGGGGTAAAAAGGGGGAGGGGGTAAAATTTAGCATGAAAGAACGTGATTCCGTGGTCCGATATGATCCAAAATTTGCATTAACATTGTTCGATACATTTCATTTGAGATTTCATTCATAGGTCTTAGAATATCCATACTAATATTATAAATGGGAAAGTGTATCTGTTTGTCTGTAACCTCTTTACGCCCAAATTAGTGAAACAATTCAGCTGAAATTTGGTATAGACCGGTGTGACAGATATGTACGGTTCCGGAGCGATATTCAAATTTGGCGCAAATGAGTTGCGGGCATCATCTAGTGGAGTATATTTTCTCTCATAATTTTCTAAGATTTAAACTGGCATTAAGGCCTTTACAATCAGAGAAGTTGAAACAGAAACAGATCGTGGGTCTAAGTTTTTTAGTCAGGTTAAGTGAAACTTAGCCGACAGATTACGATTTATATGGAATTGACATATTTCGACCAAACGACGTTCTGTCGACTGGTTCTGTTTTAATTTCCCTCATTATACATGGCCAGTGGGGTATGTTAAGCCTCTTATAAGTATCTTAAACTTTCATTATTCTGTAACGTCTAGAATTTATCCCTGAACTTACAGTTCATCAGAAAATATAAAAAATATAAATACCGTAGGTCATCGATTTTTTTTTAAATTGCATAAACTACGAAAGTAGCCGGTTAAGATGAAAGATTTTTTTTCATACAATACAATATAAGGGACACTATATTCCCTACAGAGGAATTCTTATTTATTTTTTTATATTTATTGTAAGTTAATTATTCTCTGTTACCGGCCAGTCCGGTCAAGGTCGTTGACGCATTTATTTGCCTTAAGTTAAAAAAATAATATTGTGTATTTGCTCAAGATTGGCGGTATGGTTTATTAACCGTGTGTGAACTTTATGATAAACCGCGATTGTCAACAACAAAGTGACAACACAACACTTTGTTGACAATCACTTTTTGTATGGAAATGACATTTATTTTGGCGGAGGGCTAATAAACCATATCGCGAATATTGAACGAATTCGCGATAAGTACACCCATTCATTATACATAAATTATATAATATTGGTTAAGGAACTCCAATCGTTGTAATTTGACAGTTGCTAAAAATTTTCATACAAAATGTCAGAATCTTTATGAAACTCCAGGCCAAGTTTTTTGGAACGGACGATTAAAGCAATCTTAAAAAATTAAAACCATACTTTGCAGATCGTAAATTTAATTTAGTAATAATTTTTAGGAGCAAAACATTTCTGCCACTGGAAATTTGCGTGGAATTTACGAAATTAAACAAGTGCGAGTACGAGGCAACATCTATGCAGAACGTCTCGTGTGTACCCAAATTTAATAACAGTCTGCAAAGCACCCAAACTTTGTACGCGCATTTATATTAAATCCACGACTCGAAACTCGCATATCTCAACTTTCTGAGGTTTTAACTGACATAAAGTAAATGTGAGGCGCTACGAAATTCACAAATATTCTCATTACTTTCGAGTTTTTATTACTTTCGCGTAGCTTTGCGTTTTAATATTTCAAAGTGACTGAGCGAAACTATCTCAAGTTTTTTATTACCTGTGGTAGGTTGTTCGTGTAACTCAAAGAGTGTAATCATATACTAAAACTAGCTTTTTCCCGCGGCTTCGCTCGCATTTAGAAGTATTTTTATACAAACTTTCAACCCCTTTTTCACCCTGTGGAAGTAAAATTTCATAAAACGCTTAAACACGTATTCATTTATTTTGAATCAGCAACTTAGATACAAAATTTTATGTCTCTAACTTAAGAAATGAGGAACTTGCGTAGAAAAATGTATTGAAAATTTAACCCCCTTTTAAACCTCTTAGGGGTAGTATTTCAAAAAATGCTTAAACACGTATACTTTTATTTTGAATCAATAGCTCAGAAATAAAATTTCATATCTTTAACTGAACAAATGACGAACTTTCATACAAGCTTTCAACCCCTATTTCAACCTTAGTAGTAGTATTTTTAAAATTCATTTATTCTTATCCTACCCACCAAATTTCTTGGCTGTATGTAGCTTTAACAGTTTTTGCTCTGCGATGATGAATCAGTCAGTCAGTCAGGACTTGTTATTTTATATATTTAGATACTCTGGCATTTTAAATTAAGACTTTTTAATAGTATAGTAGTCTATATAGAAATTGTGCTCTCGTGAGTATAGAATTTATAGCCATTCGCTATCGCAATTTGATGTTGCAAAATTAAGGCTTTTTATCCACGACGACATGGAGACTGCAAAATGCGTTTGGAGTGAGAGGTAATTTGTGTGTGTGAGTGTGTCTGCATGTTTGCGAAAACTAAAGTGCTATTTATATATTCAAAATAACTAGTCTGATTTTAATGAACATTTGTAATCCTAGTATAGTATTTTTTATACAATATCCACTGTTCATATAAAATACACTTCTAGTTTATTCTCGACCGAGATATGGCAATTGTTTCAATTTTTCCCGAAGTAGCTCGTTCCCCGATGACTTTCGCAAACAAGGCTTGCAACTCGTATACACATTTTCGAGATTAAATTCGTAATACCGCTTCGGTTCGCCTTAGTTTCGTATTCATCGGACTCTATGTGTCTGAATTGCTGTTATATAACAATAAACAATGTTGTTATTGCTCTCGACAAAACTTCATATCCGATACGATTATTGTTGTGAATAACAACTTTTCTAGTGTTATTTTGTTTTGGAACGACTCGTGAAGGAGTGCTAAGTAACACATTAGCTGCAGTAAAACTATTTCCCAAATATTTTGTCGATGTTCATATTATCTGTCGCTTCTTTGGAAAATTAATAGATTATAATAAAGATAATAATATTATTATTAAAAGATTATCTTATGAAGTATTACGTAGAAATTGCTTGTATCACATTATACTCGTATGTTGTTTCGTGTTACAAGTAAATTATGCCCGAATCAGATTTCTTAAATTGCTACAAAAGTTTAAGCTATGAATCAACAATTTTAAATTCTAAATCTATTATATAGAAATAACTTGGGTTTTCTTTCCTGACGCTATAATTCCAGAACGCACGAACCGATTTCCACAGTTTTGCAATTGTTGGAAAGGTAGGGTAGGGCTCCGTGTGGTTTGTAGCAGAAAAATTGCGGTAAAATTTCAAGAGAAAGTTACCACGCGGACGGAGTCGCGGCAACAGCTAATATCATTATATTATATTAGCGCCATTACACTAAGCGGTAGCACGGTACTTATGACTAATTCTTAATCAAATCTATACATATAATAAAACAGTAAAATTGGAGTGTCCTTACATTTAATATTTTTGCAAAATTATCAATGTGTGGGTGCTAAGGAACAGTAATACAACACATATCGAAAAAAAAGTTGTCTGTTTATCTATCTGTCTGTTTGTTTGTTTGTATGTTTGTAATCGCTAATCTTAGAAACTACTGGACGGATTTAAATAAATTTTATATACAGCCTGCGTTCTAAAAATCGTAATTTGTCAACAAGTTGACGATGATCGACGAGCAGAGGTGATTATGTTTTCTAAGCGTTCGTGTTCACGTGCCATCGTTTGTGATCGCCGATTTTAAGAGGGGCCATAATATTGAAACGAACTTCACCATCTTATAATAATTATTCGATTAAGAAGACAGGTTATTCTAACTTTAGGTATGTATTCTATGTCAATACGTAAGAATGTAGTGTCTAGGTTTTATGAGGGTAATACAGCATGATATGGTCGTTAGGAATATATCTTCCTTCGAAACGCCCGTAAAGCATTTACGACGGTCGTTCTGACTCCGAAGCCGAATGCTCTTAACAGGAGACATTTGCATACTAATTAGGTATGTATGCCAATCGCTAATTAATATTAAACATTGTATATAATATACATCCTAAAGACAGATTGCAACCATAGTTGCAACCATGGTCCAACGCGAAAGCCGTAACAAATAGACATAGATGAAAATTGGCAACGATCTGAATTTTCAACTGTTATAGTTATTATGTTATATCTATCAGTTTATATATCGTAGATTTTTTTATTGAGAATTAGTTGGCAAGCGATCAGGCGGGTCACCTGATGGAAAGCGACCACCGTTGCTCATGGACACTTGTAACAGCAGAGGCGTTGCAAGGGAACAGGGATAGGAAATGAGGTGTAGGAAAGTTGAGCATCCGGTATACTCACTTACTGGACGAATCACAGGCCTCAGGTTTCACGCCAGTTTACTGTGAGACCGTGGTATATCTTCGGTCGAGCTGGCCCATTCGGCAGAAGCATGGTTCACCCATTGCATGATTTTAATTTATATTTACCCCTTTATTCATGAAACTCCCTTAATCTAGATAGGTAGTCATTTTCTAGAAAATTTAAAACGCCACACGACAGAAAGGGACAGCCAACCTTGATTAGTTAAACACTGTATAAATATTTTTATGAATAAGGGGGTTAGAGTTTAAAGCATTAATTACTAAGCATGTACATTAAAATAATGTAATATTTTGCGAGACATCCCTACATCTCTCGTATTTTATGACATTAAACAAACAAGACGTGTATACACATGACATCATTCCATTTTGTTTCTTTTACAGTAATACTTTAATGCTTATAAGAAAATTGCCTTTTTGTAAGAAGTCGTGGATCCAGCTTCAAAGGAAAATAGGTTCTTTTTTGAGCGGCCTATTTGTCAATGTCAAATGAGACACATGTGTGTCTGTTACTGAAAGATCTGATGTTTTTGTTTTGTTATTAGAGTATTGTTCGGGATCACAGACTATATTAAATGGAAACAGCCTAATGTCTGGTTTAAGAAGATAAGTAGGTAATTAAATTTTAACTTAATTTTAAGTTAATAAATGCATGCAAACACAAAATTTAGTAGCAAGTTACAAGTTAAATGACTTATAATTAAGTTAACATTTAGTTAACTACTTATTTACTTAATTCGTGTAAACCAGACATTGGACTTGAATTGGTATTTTTTATTAGCGTTTAGATGAAAAACCAATAACAAAAAGTTATTGTTTAGGGCCGTCCACTTCCACGGTGCACTATACAGGGACTCATACACATACGAGCGGGGCTAGAAACTTGTTATTTCCAATAGTTTGGTTAGGATAATGCAAACTGACCACCTGGTTGTTTGATAAGATAATCCATGCGTTGGATGGGCATGTGAAAAGTCGGTCCTGCGGTAATCTCTCGCCACTCCTATCAGTCATAGTGAGTTATAAAACTAAAGAAAGAGAGAGTGCTTTTGTGTACTATGCACACACTTAGGCACAATAAAATTGTATTGCGTAACTGGCTTTGAGAAAATTGACCACCGTCGCCGAAACCGGTTTAAAAGATATTATAAGCCTCGATGCATTATCACGTAATTTTGTAACATCGTACAGGTAATCAGTATAGTTAGTATTTAATAACTGAAAACAGAATCAATGAGTTGAGATCACTTTGATTCCCGTGCAATAATTTTCATGTTTTCTACCGAGGTGTCACCTACTCGTCATTTTATTAGTCCCGGTCCGCAATATTCTGGGTCGAGGCGACCGCTGGAGATTGCCCGCCACTTTACAACCTCCGAATGCCGAGAAAAAGTTGTAAATTTTGTGCCAAATCGCGCATTTATACGGGCGCGAGTGACCTCTCGACCGTTTTCTTGGCCTCGGCCTGTAATTCCAGAACAAATTGAAGTCACATGCAGCGGCTCTAATACAGACGTAATTCAAAAAGTTTTCCATTCCAACTTGCATCCACATTTCCTTTTCAATTTAATTTGTTGTTCGTTCGTTTTTTTTATTATTTTATCTTAGGTACTTTATCGCAACGGTGTGTATAATCGTAATATTTTGTATAATGGGGGAAATTTAAATTGTCCGTGTCTATTTCTTGATAAATCTCTAAACACAATATGGATCTTTTCATTTAAGCACCTAAGTATTTCCAAAAAGACTACTTAGGTATAAGAACTAATCATATAATAATAATATTATTATTTGTAGTGTAAGGTATATTGACGTCAGCGTTTTATTTTATTTTGTGCAAAAATGGGAAAATACTTCGAATACCCATTTTTTTATTCTTGACTTTATTTTAACGAACCAATTGTGCCAAGAAAATGATTGACGCCGTGCCCATTAGTGAATTGTGTAATTTTCCTTTTTCGAATTTCTTTCTTTAGGTCTCTTACAAAATTGCTTTGCCCTCGCGAACTGCCATTAGAGACGGAATGAAGAAAATGACTCCTAATAATTATAATGTACGCAAGTTTAAATTATTGCTTTCGTTATCATTATCCGCGACTCGCGAGCTTTATGTTTCGGTGTAAATTACGCTTCGTGTGATGTGCTATAATGAAGGTAATAGTAGTGGAAAATACAAGGAAAATCATTGCTCTTATGCGCATAAAATACGTTATTTATTAAAGATGAATGTTACTAAGTCCTAAACAACAATATACTTAAAGTTGCTTATTTCAAGTTTTTTTTAAAACCAAATAATGATCACCATTACCGAAACAATGCCCAAAGGATTTCTTAATATCTATACATATAACAAAACAGTAAAATTGTGGTGTCTGTATATTTAATATTTTTACAAAATAATCAATGTGGGGGTGCTAAGGAACAGTAATAGAACACATATCGACAAAAAAAGTTG
>JAOTAV010000027.1:3538021-3551530 GCA_026546445.1 Cyclargus thomasi | reverse complement strand
CTTATCCTTAGGGCCTGTTCCACCGCTTACTGTTAAAGTTTCTGTCAGGCTATCCACAACTTTTTTGACAGATTCTCTACATAAAGTTGTGTCTGTCAAATAAATATACTATCTGTGAGCGGTTAAACAGGCCCTCAGGGGGAAAGTGTGCAGCTGATGGTTAAGGATTTTTTTTTAATTTTCGTGTACACTTTTCTTATATTACAGAAAGCTTTTTCTTACCGAAGTTTCGCATGTCTTTAACGAGTAGCTGCGACCAAGTGTAAAGCCAAGCCAAGCATATAACGCAGAGACTTTCTTTGCCTAAACTCAAAATTGGGGAAAAAAGAATAAGATTATCCTTTTTGTCTCCACGTTTAAAAGTAAGCAGATGTGAGTCACGGTTGTCATACGTGTGCTAATTTGCTTTTATGTTTCGCCTATTTATTAATTCACATAAAAATTTACATTTTATTCAAGACTGTCCCATCTGTGAGATATAATATTGACATTAGAATCAACTGCGATTAATTTAAAACGATAACATCTCGAATATCTTAGCTCGTCAAACTTATGAGACCATTCATAAGCAAATGGCAAAGTAAGTTATTATTTTCACATAGGATTATTAACAGTAACGACGGGACTGTATTTATGGGCGATCTCGCCTTTGCCCCGTTGGTAATAAGGTCGATAATCCCGTTAGACTTGTGACCGTTAGTTGTGATATAATGCTGTACCAGGACTCCATGACGCCTGAAGAGTTTGTGCGTCATGTGGTCATGCAGCGAGGGTTCGATTAGATTGTATTATGTAGTTTATAATTAAACTTTTATATGTTGACTTGTTGATACTGGCTCTAGATGTTCGGCAATGATCGTTGATCGGCTAGCACAATCGTTCATAGTAGTTTGTCAACGAGTTGATCTTACACCATTATCGTCTAACAGAGCCGAGTATTACGATGTCTCCCTTGTTCGACTCTACGGGCCTTTCACCTCTGCCTGGAGTCAGTTAAGCAAACCATTACTTATTGACAGATTCTCCGTAATCAACTAAGTAGTGAATAACCAACACGGCACTTTTAAGGAAGAGGCGAAGCAGCCTTAGTATGTTGTCATCGAAGCATTCCGTGACGTACTTTATGAATGGCCCCAACCTTTTTTTTGAAGTGACGTGCGGATCGCAAAGCGCGCTCGATAGAAGTCGCTATAATTAGCTCATAACAGATAGCCGCCCATCAATCGGTCGCACGGCAGCGCGAGTGCCAAGTCCGTCGGTAATTGGCGCATGCATCACCCGCCGCATATCTGTGACAATTGCCGGCGACTTGGCCGCGTCGTTTAGGCGCGAAAAAGTTCACGCGTCAAACAGGTGTGATTATGGTGGCCATGGTCTTACGGCATACTGGGACTGTCTTAAAGCTATTGTGCTTTAAAAAAACACAAAAACAACAGAATTTCTACATACTCATTGTATGTAGAAAAAAGAATGGAAATTAGACAAGTAATTACTTTTAATCATGATTTATTTCGACCACTTGCTCAAAATTAATAATCATTTACTGATTTAACGAGTATCGCGGTTCGCGGTGTCTCATTCTTATCTCATTGACATATTAGCTGACATTTTTATTTGCCGAATCGCATCGGCAGAATGAATAAATAAATGTAATGTAATAAACAACATCCCGCGGCTCACCCGATGGGTAAACAATCTCCAATTTATTGTCGATTGCAACTTTTCAATCAATTCTCACGTCTGCTTTGAAGATCATAATAATTTTATTACAATTGACTGGGGAATCTTAGTGGGCACGTAAAGCTTGTTGATCGTTTAGGGGGAAAAAATAGCGAACGCGAAAATCTCACTAAGACCGGCAAAATTTAGACTTTTCATCAGAATTTCTGATTAGATATATGTTGACTTTTTATCAGAAAAGCTGTCTTTTAGTAGACCCCGCATACCATCCCAAATTTCTGATAGTTTTTTGTATGGTATCTAAAAGACGCGCGTCTCAAATTTTCTGACGAGTAATTGGAGTACTAGCATGGGTAAACATAGCTACATACCGGTTATGGAACTCTGCTGTCACCTGATACTTTCTCCGTTCGTCCTACACTATACCCAGGGTGTGGTCACCGTAATTAGCTGTACATCACCCGGCGAAAACGAGTGTCGAAGGTGAGTATTAACGCCGGTCGGACTATATCACTATGCCGCTTGATACACGACGACAGCGCTGGCCTACTGGCTAATATATCAACTGAGACATTCGTCTTCACTCTAGTTCAGCTATCACTAATTAGCTATTAATCTATCTGCCAGATTTATTTTTAAGTGATTAATTTAGCAGTTCCAAATTAACTGAGTTGGTTTGGAGAGAGAGGACCCAATGGTCTTTAGTGGGCCACCGTGGACAATTGTGAGGAGGCGACTTTAAAATTTAAATGATACATTACGGGTTCCAACACAAAATCGCATTGCATCGTAATGTCATTTTTAGTATGATTTTTGCCGCAGATATTTGCGATGCGATGCGAATTTGCAGTTCTGTGTGAGAGCCCTACAGACGCATTTCATTGAAAGTGAATATAAAAATATGTGTATGCTCGATAGATTGATACGTTAATATTAAATACAATAGTGGGTGTAGACAGCACCGGATTCGCCCTCTAGCATTGTAAACGGTAAGTACCTGAAAGTTCTGGATTCGTAACGTGTTTATTATTAGAGTAAATAAACATTTACATCGATACATCGGCCAGATTTCAGCGTCGCCTGCTGTGTCAGTGTAAATCAGTCTTAAACATCTTTTAGAAATAGAGGGATTATATCTGATATATCGACGTCGGGGCGACCTTTACGACGTCCGCCCGACGTGACGGCGATAATTTCTGATTGTGAAACGTCTCGAACATCCGTGAAAACTCGTCATTAGTCACTCGTCCGCCTGTCCGTCTGTCTGTCCGTGTTTAATTTGGCCCGTGATCTACTGGCTGAGCGATCGCCGCCGCCCGCGCCGCGCGGTGTCCACATTTTTCACGCTAAAACCGGAATCAAAGGGTTATGTCCTTAGCTCGTCATCGCTACGACGAAAAGTAGCCCCCGAAACCGACTCTATGCCTATCGACTTAGAGATCATACGTCACGGAGCGCGTCGACGCTGTCAGAACAGTAAAACATCTGTCATTCGCTAACAAATGCTGACAGGAATTGATGCTAGCACGGACAGTGAAAAACGCGGAATCGCGCGTCCGGAGGTATTTTTAGCCGCAGCTGTCGCGCCGTGTCGTCGATCAGTGGCACACCTTAGACTAGAGAGAGAGTAGAGATGAACTGTCGATAGTGCCTACGAGCAGCGGATCGCCGTAAACTAAACGAATAAACTGACATCTACATCATAATCTCAAGGACCAGTCGTTTACCGTAGACGAGTGGTAAATGAGGGTGTGTTCCTATCGGAACTAAGTATGTTCTATAGCATGTTCTTAAGAGCCAATGGAAAAGCTCCATTTGTTCGACTTCGCTAAACAAAGTATTTTCATTGGACCTTAGAAACCGACTCCTCAAAGCTCCAGTGATACGACCAATAGGAGCCGAGCACTAATCAGAAATGTTGTAAAAAACCTGTTTTTATAACATTTTTGATTAGTGCTCGGGCTCTAATTTATAGTTTTACTCGTACGAAGTCGCGGGCACCAGCTAATTTATACAAATAATAAAACAGTAACATTGAAGTGTCTGTACATTCAATATTTTTACAAAATAATCAATGTGGGGGTGCTAAGGAACAGTATTAGAACACTTTTCGACAGAAAAAGTTGTCTGTTTATCTGTTTGTCTGTACGTGCTAATCTCATGAACTACTGGACGGATTTGAATAAATCTTTTTTATTTAGCTATTAGGTCTGGGCAACATATATAATACTTTTTATCCACGTAAAATGTACGGTTCCCGCGTGATATACGAATTTTTGCGCAACGAAGTTGCGGGCACTAACCATTATAAATAAATGGGACAATCCAAACAAATTTACATTGATACAGGATCCGCGAGACCTGCGGACTGACGCTCGCCCGAGACAAGTCAGCGAATAGATGCGACAAGTCGTATCAATATCGCGAGGGGCTCACGTATTTCACATTATCAGATGCAATCAATTTTAAAATATACCTAATTCGATTGCCCGGCACTGCAGGAATTGTGCCGATTAGTTACCGTACCCGAGATATTGTTACTCGATAAATTATATACCGGGGCTGCCATTAACAAAACAAATAGGTAGATTGGATTTACTGCACGGCGTTGTAACTCGTAATAAACGTCGGACATTACTTTTTACGCCACCCGAGATTACTTAGGAACTACTCATAAACGTACTTAACAGTTAAGATAATGCGCTC
This sequence comes from Cyclargus thomasi, assembly GCA_026546445.1. NCBI lineage: Eukaryota > Metazoa > Arthropoda > Insecta > Lepidoptera > Lycaenidae > Cyclargus > Cyclargus thomasi. The sequence goes on along the minus strand of JAOTAV010000027.1, from coordinate 3,547,144 downwards.
GACGGGCTTCATGAAAACTGCTTATATTTTTCATAATATGAAAGCTAGTCGTTTAATATTTTATGATATTACAGATTTATATGTGTGCGCGCCAGAAACTAAGAAACGATAAGGGAGTTCCTTTTATAGTGAAAATTTTAACGAAGAGCATAAAATTTGATGTATCAGCATTTAGCGACTGAAACTGTCCATCAAAATAATAGTCGCTAATATTTTAGTTTCAACATTATGTTCATAATCAGTCTAGCCTTTTAAGCGTGAAAAAGTTGCAAACATACAAACTCACAAACTTTCCCATTTATAACATTAGTATGATAATATTATAACACCTGTAGACTCTACATTTTTCAGTATTACGACTATGCTTAACTTAAACCGATCTCAGCTTAATAGGCATAAAATGTCAAGTTACACGGCACGTCGCCTCTAAACGGTTGTTTATTCTATGAGCTGTTTACCCAACATGATTAGGACACTGCGGCCTGTTACTGGCATTATAGAAAGGTGATAACATCTTATCGAAGCTAGATTCATCGCTAGCGAAATGTCACATTCTACAAGCACTGTTTATGAGGCACTGACGGTTCCATTTTGCATGTATAGACTATATACATATGCGGAATTAGCAAATGCACATAAGACAATATCCATAATACTAGAGGTCGCCCTGTGGTCGAAATTCCACCATAAATATTTAAATCAATTCATCAATCACGTACTTCAAATAAGGTCTCGTTACCAGGCCATTAAATTTTATTAAAAAAAAAACAGACTCGACCAAACCATATTACATGATATGTGCGTAGCGTTTTATTTTTAAAATGTGTAACATTAAAACATATTTTAAAATAATTTGGTTTTGGGTTCCACGCTCCTCCTCCATATAAAGTATAACTGGGGGACATTTCATATATCTACGCGTCTTTCGTAAAAAGGCGTACAAAGTTTTCAGCCCGCATATACATATACTCGTATATATATACTCGTATATATATACTCGTATATACACCCCCTCCTGGCGCAGTCTGATAAAAAATACATTCACAGCCGAACATATAACCTCCACGTTTTTGGGAGTCGGTTAAAAGGTAAAAAGAATGCGCTGGCGACTTTGTAATTGAACTCTATACAGTGGACGCGCACTCCCCTGAAGTATCAACCTACAAATTATAACGAATATAGTACTTTAGAAACCACAACGTTAGAATGAACACCAGGTTAAATGATTGTTACCGAACCGAGGATTTTTAATTTACTCCGTCACGGGGAGCGAAACTTTCGACGATCTTTGTTTTGTTTCACATAAATTCGTCGAAATCCCCAATAGATACGGCGTCTAATAACATTAGGAATGTGAACGTATCGATAAATTACACGAAATTATTACAATTCGGGGAGAATCGGTCACGCCGCCCGGGGAAAAAAACTCCAAGTCACATTTCATCAATCCCGTCTCCAGTAACATATTTCTCGGCTCTCATTGTGTTATTCCTAATAAACTATCTCTGGGAGATGCTGGCCGACGTTTATGGCCGTTTCTGACATATTTGTGATGGTCCCTATCCGATACGCGTAAGGATGTAACGGTATCGATGTTTAGAGATGAGAAATCTAAAACTTTGTAAAAGTTAGTGGGGTGATAGGATTTTATTATAATCACCGCGCATTTCATCGTTCAGATGCGACGCCTGGTGATAGTTGATCTTGACGTTAGATTTATTGATGCACGAATGAATTTTTTGTTACTTGAAACTCTAATATAAAAATATATTTTATTATTAATTGAAATATGTCAGTTTCTTTGTGTCTTTAATATATCTAATAATATCAAGTCAAAATATATATTTTACGGTGCTAAATTTTTCATTCCAAATTCAATTTTTTTTCGCTGAACAGACAGTCTGTTAAAAATAGGTATTGATAAAATTACTAATATTACTAATGAGTAATGTTACATCCCTATATAATTTAATAAAATTGGTAATTTGTTGTACAATTTTACTTGTTTTATGTTTAAGAGTCAAGAACTTTTATCGACAAGTCGACTCCCGCCCTACGTCATAGATTTATAGATTCTGGGCCATTTCTTCCGAGTTACCATTTGGAGCGGTCATCCTTTGTCGATTTTTTTTTATTTTTGTTAAGTTTATGATTTAATGTTATGTCTGCTATGTATGGTATTATCTCAACTTTACATATAAATTCACGACGAATAAAATTACATTTGCGCTGAATTTATGGGGATTTTCGTGTAGTTTATGGTCGCGACCTCTCCTTGTCTCAGTCCTTGACTTTGTTCTACGTATTATGGATGGAAATGGATTATTGCTTTTTAATAAATTTGAGACGGATTTCTAGAAATTTTTACGTTGTATGAGTATTGAGTACTGTTAACGATATTTTTTATTGTAGTGTAGACGTATAGTGAAATGCGCTTTTATAAGTTATCGCCTAAAAACGTATAATAACAAAAGCGGCCATTGCGAGCCAGACTCCTCAATGCAAGCAGTGGCGTAACTATACCGTTCGAGGCCTGTGGCAGATTCGTTTTCGTTCCACTATGTCAATCCAATACAGAAACACGTCAAGCGATTATTGTGAAAAATAATTGCTTGCTACTTGTCTAGGAAAGCCGGCTTGCCACCATGTAGTTACGCCACTGAATGTAAGGTTCGGAAACTCGCCAACTGTCAACAAAAGTCAAGTCAGTCAAGAATTGTCTCTTTAGTTTTGGATATAAATGGCTGTGACATACGGACAGTCTTTTAAGGGTAAGGGTTTTTGAGGGTTCCGTTTTGTTCATTGGCTCCGGACACACATAAAGTATCTAAGTACTTGGTCCCCATGTCCCCAAAGGAGGGAGGGACAAAAATATGTACAAGTAGACGAATTCGTTTATTGCTGGGGAACCGTACATTTTCCGGTACAGTAAAAAGTCTGTAAATGTCCTTTCCGGGTCTGAAAGTATCTCCAAAATCGGATCAGCAAGTTGATGAATATAATAATATGGATGGTTTCCACGAGAGCGAAGCCGCGGGCGTCATCTAGTAAGTCGCGCGGTCGCAGGTCGAGTGTAAATAGATCCGATCTGTGATTTATCCGCGGAGTGATCCGGCTTTTAATCCTCCGGCATCTATCGTCCGACCTCCGATCCGGCTCCAACTCGTGATCCGATAACGTCCGACTATTTGTTGTTGGACTGTAACAACTTGTTCCGCCGTGACATTATCATCATCAACAACTTTTTAGTTCATATAGTACTGCCGTCCTCGAGCTAAAATGCCGCTATGTACAAAAAGTGCTATTTGAGTTATGAGCAAAAAACGCCTCAGTTTTTCTAAGGGCTTGGTACTTCATAACGGCAATATTAACTTTAATAACCCGATGACTATAAAAGCTACAAAAATTTTGCTAATACACGTCGATAGAGCTTTTTCTTCTGATTATGATGGCATCAAAATGTCAAAAACGTACCAGATGTTGGTTAACGGCATTTAAGCTTGAGGACGGCAGGATATGTGCCATGCACTTACTACACACGGTTGTATGAAATGTTAAAGATTATTGTCTTTCAAAATATTTTCTCTCATTAGAAATCACTTCCGCAATATTTTAGTATGGATTGGTCAAAACGAATCAATACAAAAATAATGTGAAAGCAGTCTTTGTCTGTCTGTTACTCATCAGGTTTGAAGGGAAGAAGAAGAAGTGAGAACAGGTGATTAGGTTATACGAAACTTTACTTTCGATAAGCCCGGGTTCACGCCGGTATTGCGTGAGGCCGTAGCATTCTTCCAGTTGCGGCGGCCTATTCCTACAGAAGCGATATCCAACTGCAAAAAAATCTTCTGCGACTGCATTTGTTGCGGTAGGTAAATATACCATTGTTCTTGTATTTTTTCCATGACATCTGTAGTTACGTGACAAGTCATAGTGTTCATATTGTGTCGGGGCAGGGTGTCAGTCGGTCTGTCACGTAGCTCGGTAACGGGCGAGGTCGGAGCCGCGAGCGCTGCGCCCGTCCATGCGAATTATGCTTAAGTACCCTGAACTAGGCATGGAGCTGAAGCGATTATTTTATTTTTAGCTAATAAAATCTTATGATAAGTCCTGTGTAAGAACCTACTATAGATAGTACAGCTCAGTTGTGCGCGAGAGCCTATGCGTGCGTGCGAATGTAAATACACGAATTTTATTCATGTGCCAGTGACGCGGAAGGCGCCGTCTGAGTAAACAAGGCTTCTACCCACACATAGATCCACGCGTACAATTGAGTTGAATTAACCATACGAAGAGTAGCCGCGGCAACGAATTAGAAATGTGTGTTTTGGTAGTAAATTTGCCAAAATTTTACCAGAATCTGTTTAGTAATTCCGAGTTTCAAACTTATAATAGTAGTAATTTTTAATCAACTTAAATATAATGTCTATCTCATACTATTTTTGGGGCAAATATTTGTAAGTATTTTTGTATGTTCATTACGAATAAACTCAAAAATTCTTATCCGATTTCAAAAATTCTTTCATAGTTAGATAGCCACCTTACCACAGAGTGACATAGGCTAGAACAATGTCTAGAAATACAAGATAGGTGATAGTTGACTCGATAAAAAAAACACTGCCAAATAAATCTATGTTTTGGTTTTAAATTATACAGTATAGCATTACTCATTCAAAATCGCACTGAACCCACCTATTTTTAGTATATAAAAACTGACTGATCTTTTAAATTATCCAAACGGTATCTCAAAATGTTTATTTTACTCCCTCGCTGTGCGCCCGCCAAGCTCTCAGGAAAAGCGCGCTGTAAATCCTCGCCCTGAGTATATATTACGTAGTCGACTCCACCGGCGGTCCTGTGCCGCCCACGGTCCGTCAGCGGCTGTCGGCGCTTCAGTTGCGACTGTTGTCAACAGTCCCTACTGTGTTCGCTATACTTCAGTATATAGCTACCATAATAAACTGCACTTTCATATTAAAATAATAACCATGTTACTTACGAGTCACGACACTATGATGGCTTCTTTTGGCGATAACACGTCTCTGCCGTGGGAGTGCCATGTTTCGGTACGAATGGGCCGGCTCGACCGAAGTGAACTACGGCCTCACAGAAAACGGCGTTGTGCTGTGTTTCGTTCAGTGAGTGAGTTTACCGGTGGCCCAATTTCCCTAATCCGCCCTCCCATTCCCTATTCCCTAATAAAGGCCGGCAATGCACTTACGACTCTTCGGATGTCGCGAGTGTCCATGGGCGACGGCAGTTGCTTTCCATGAGGTAACTCGTCTGCTCGCTAGTCCCCTAAGTATCATTAAAAAAACACGATGACACGCGAGCACGATTGTTCAGAGGAACTACTGAGCGTCACTCAGCGATCATTGTTATCGCCAATTTGTTAACAAACTACTACGAACGATTGCGTGGACGCATACACGATGTTATTAACGATTAACGACCAACGATCAACGCCGATTGTGTAGAGCCTTTAAAACAAATGTAATAATAATATAATATCTAACGAAGCTTCACACCACGTCAGTCTAACCTCGTGGTTAGTACCTGAAGGACTTGTGTACGGGTACGAGACAATGAAAATATATTTAAGATTTTTATTATGATATGATACATATATTTAATACACATCCACGATGTAGGAACTTTGAAAAACTTTCGTTGCGTCGGCGGGTGAACCCGCGACCCCCGGTGAGCTACCAAGGTGCTCAACTACTCCGCCACAGAGATCGTCAAAATTTTGCCATTGTTACATTTCGTACCTGCTCTCTAAAACTACATCTGTCTTTCGCTAAAATTAAATTTAATATCGTCATATACAACACCGCTGACGTCATTTTACCAACTTCACAGGAGAGACCAACCGATTGGAGTCAGTATTTTTTTAAACTACGGCTTTTGATTGGCAGTAATCTATATCACGTGACCAATGGTTCGACGCGCAAGTTTCTATTCAATGGCATTAAAATATAAAAATCGCTAATTTTCCACTTGAACCGTACTGTTAGCTAAAGGATATATCCACACTCTAGGTGTGAAATGCCTTATGACTTTGCACTGACAACACCAAACTTACGGTGCGAACTCAAGAAGTTAAATTTAATCCGGCCTCCTCACCTTTGATACTGGCCGACGCAAATTCCTGTGCCCTAGGTCAAGACAGTGACGTCACGATAACCGGCTACAACCGGCTTTGTCCGTCCGGTGACAGTAGGGTGGCACAGGGGTGACAGCGGCAAGATTGCGGTGAAGACGTCTGCCGCCGACACTGGCTTACCTCTCACTGACATGTGCACACACGGCGACAGTATACGTAGTGTAGAAACCCACGTGACTATGATGTTCTGTTACCTTTGAATGTCTTTACTTAAACATTTTCGTACTCATCGAAACTAATATTTAAAACACGTTAAGCATGCTGATAGAATTTATAAGAAGAAATATTGTAACAATTTGTTGAAGAGTTTTGGGAAATTATGTATGTGGTTAATTAAGTTCGAACTGTTTAAGCTGTGGCATTATGTTAGAAGTTCAAAAGCCAATACACGTGAGAAGCTGTTACATTATTTTACTAGTTGTACCCTGCGGCGCTACCCTCGGCTTAGTCATGATTAAAAAGTACTCTATGTGTTATCCCGAATACCTGCTAGCTTCTTGTCAAATTCTATTAAAATCGTCCAGCTGTTTAAGCGTGCCAAACATACACACAAACTTACAAACATCCGCATTTATAATATTAGTAAGACTAGTAAGATATTAGCAACGATTTTCACTTTTATAAAGCAAAATTCCCAAGTTGCCTTTCACTTACCGAGTCTGAAACCATGGAACCATGGTTGACAAATTCCGAGGCTAAATCGAAATAGACACTAAACCTTAATAAACATTTATTATTTACGTTCTAAACCTAGAATGGCCGCAGAATTCGTCAATCTTTTCACTAATTACTTAGTAGTGTCTCGAACGAACCCGTCAAACTGTAAATATTCCGGGTTTGGCGACGTGGCGGGTATTTTTGTCGCCGTCAATAAATAATGGACGGGTCAAAGTCTGAGAGCTAATGTGTGTTGATCTTATCCTGTTCGCTGGTGTACCTCCGAAACCCCTACCGCGGGAACTCGAAAGTGAAAATAGAAGTAGTTCGAGTCAATTTAGAACTAAATTTTCAATTGGAAAGAATGCTTTAACATATAAAACTAATTACTTATGTGATTAAGGTTTGGTTGAGTTATTTAGTTTTCTAATTCAAGAGACTAGTCGAATATTTTTTTTATTTATTATTAATGGTTATAAAAGACGTCCCAAAAATAGAAATACTGGTGAAAGAATGACGCCGATAACTTAAATTGTCTCTAAGATATGGCAATTTAAAAATCACTTAAAATTTACCTTCAAAAACGTTCCATACAAAACAATACCTAGTTATGACGTCACCTCGAGCTAGTTTGTACGCACCGCGGGAAGACTCTGTTCGATAACTATGTTAAATATTGCTTTTATGATAATGGTTTCATAACAAAAGTTGTTGTTAATTACCTCATTTATGGAATGGTATATAAATATTAAAAATTGCAGAACTAAAAAAATTTACTTGCCTGCTCAACTTTGAAGGCATATTACGAAAAATATTTAAAAGTTATTAGGCTGAAATTTGGAAGATACTTTTTTCACCATTATATATTAATTTAAAAATAAAATTAGAGACTTTTTGACTTCGTCGAAATCCCTATTAGGCTTATCTGAAAAATATGAATAGAGCAACATTCATCAACAAAAGACAACTTTGCACATAGATCTTTTAACCGTTAAGAACGCTATGTAATTGATAAGCAATTATATGCATACTTTTCGTATGCAAATGTACAAGAAAGTCCCATGAATATAAATAAACGAATACATATTTAATAGAGAATAGGTAACACGACACGTCATAAAGTTATACATTGTTAGTACTACTAGATATAACTGTAAATTTTTGAATATCTGCTATATTCTCTGTTAATTTTTCTATAAAAATTAGTATATTATAATGCTCGATGCCTAAAAATAAATAAAACCTTAAAAAAAAACAACTTGTCGCTTTCGAGTTTGTATCGAGTTTCCGTGGTAACTGTGTAGTGTTTTAGTGTTTTAGCGTACCAAGATGAATGTAGGATTACTAAAATATCTAGCAACTGTCCGTTGACTGCCGGGGACCGGTAAATACTCGATTAGCTACATAATAAGAACTAAATATATTTAAACTTGCAACAAAATTTGCTTTTCATGGTTTTGTTGGTTTTGTTTTGTTAATTTGGTTTGTTTCGTCAACAACGAAACCCTTTTAGCTTCGGCATGTATGTCTGTTTGTCTGTCCGTATGTCACAGCAAAGGCTTGTGTACTTTTAGGCTTAACTCTTTAGTAGCCTGTCTATTAAGTATTAACACAAAAATGTCGCCCCATTAGGGACGATTTCCCGAAGATTTTCCGAAGAAAAATATTTTTTTATCTTCAATACCGCGAAATTAGTATGTACCATAGAAGAAATTGATTCATGGTTAGTTAACGTACTTACGTCATTCGAAATGAATATAGTCCGAATGGGCCGGCTCGATCGGAGTGATACCGCGGCTTCACAGAAAACTGGCGTGAAACGGCGTTGTGCTGTGTTTCGTTCAGTGAGTGAGTTTACCGGTGGCCAAACTTCCATACCCTATTCCCTCATAATGGCCGACAACGCACTTGCGATTCTTCGGATATCGCGGGTGTCCGTGGGCGACGGCAGTTGCTTTCCAACAGTGCCTTGCTCCTTAAATATCATAAAAAAATGTTGGTTGACATATAACCAACCTACAGGTTGGTTGACATAACGCGGCCAAATAGGGAATATGCGTGTAAAACAAAATTGAATGCAAATTAATATTGAATGCAAATTATTACGATAGTGGGTTAAAAGATATACAGAATAACAAAAAATCTCTGTATTCTGTTGATAAATAACTAAGATATTAGCGATGTAAGTTTTCTCCCCATCTCTTTCTCTTAAAACGCAATTTAGTATGAACTTTGTATGCAGCTTATGGAATTTGACGTCACAAATAATATCGGATCTCTCTTTCTAACTGACTACTTTA
>JAOTAV010000027.1:3502510-3521350 GCA_026546445.1 Cyclargus thomasi | reverse complement strand
GTTATTAAAATTAATATTGCCGTTATGAAGTACCAAGCCCATAGAAAAACTGCGGCGTGTTTTGCTCATAACTCAAAGAGTACTTTTTGTACAAAGCGGCATTTTAGCTCGAAGACGGCAGTATAGTGACCATCGACAAAATACCTTCTATGGTGACCGATGGTAAAAAAGAAGCGTGCTGTTAAGTGGTTTGTTTTTATTACATGACAGCAACCGAAGATTAATTAGAACGGTGCTTAAAAACAATTTCCGAAACATTCATAACAAATAAATTTTTATTTTGACGACCCCTGTGGCGCAGTGGCTAAGCACCTTGGTAGCTGATGCTAGGGGTCGCGGGTTCGAATCCCGGGGACGGAACAAAAGTTTTTCAATGTTCCTGGGTCGTGGATGTGTTTTAAATATGTGTATCATATAATGAAAATCTTAAATATATGTATGGTATTAAATTATTACTTTTGTTTCCGTCGTCCGGTACCCGTAGCACAACCCTTCAGGTATTTACCGCGGGGCCAGACTGACGTGGTGTGTAGCGTCCATATATAGTATAATTATTTATTATTGTTCCGAGTTCATTATAGAGAACAACGTTCAGAAAAAAAATTGAATTATTGTACTTTAAATATTGCGCAATTTAGAAAAAAAATGAATTATTGTACTTACTTCTACTAAATATTGCGCAATTATTAGATTCTCGGGACACTACAACTTAAAACAATTTGCGTCACAGGCTACAGCGTGGTTCTAATTACCAAGAAAAATGACGATAAATATCGTGAAATATTTTAATGAAGAAAGTTCCAGAGAAAAAACGACACAGACCTGAAATTATGACGTCACGTCATACGAAATAACTACCGGCGTAAAGTTTTCAAATTAAACTTTAGGTTCAATTGACCTAACCATAGAATTTAAGTGCACCGGAGTTGAGCGTTATGATTTTGTGTTCGTAGATTATTTTGCTGACTGTACTACTTTTTGTGGGGCCAAACTTAAATTTGTTTAATCGCTAACATTATATTATGTTAATACTAGTATTACATTATAATTTTCTAATATGTTTTTTATTTTAAATAACTACCTGACCCGGCGAACTTCGTACCGCCTAACAGTCAATGATCTTCTTGCACTTCGAAGATTATTCCTCTGTTCGTCTGTACGATAAGCTCGACGATTTCTCGTTTCCGCACTCGCAAAAAACTTTCAACACATAGACAATAGCTGGTCGAGAAAAATCATAGACATTTTTATACATTTGTTAACCTGTAGAAAAAATCTTAGGTATTATTTTCGGAAATAAATAAATTACATAATAAATAAATAATTTCCATAAATTAATGTCTAAAACAAACAAATATAACAGTTAATTAACTTTCGAGATATTTTACATTAATAAACACAATAAATTTCTGAACGCACACACGAATAGTTACAGTATTTGACAAGATTGCATTGGCAAATGTTTGACATGTAACAATTAAATGAGAATTTATCGAAATGATGAAGTATTTATTACACATATCGGTTTTCATTGTTTCTAAGATATATTCTGCTATTCGAGGCAGAGACGAATCTAACGAATCAATAACCATGAAAATTGGTTCAGCAGATCTCGAGTTATAAGTTTTGTAGCAAACCCGTCTTTGTTTTATACATATATATAGATGCTACCTAGTTATTTCCTTAATATAGAAGAAATTGAATGGAAAAATTTACTGTCATACTTCAGAGATAAATTATATAATTTATTACTAATCTGTAATTTTCAATCAATATTTTGACATAAGCCCCGTTTATTGTTGAATCGTCATTTTGTACGTATTTAATAATAATAATTAATAATAATATCTATGGACGCTTCACACCACGTCAGTCTGGCCCCGTGCTTAACCCGAGGGACATTTATTACTTTTATACTATACACATATTTAAGATTTTTATTATATGATACACATAATATATAATACACATCTACGACCCGGGAACATTGAAAAACTTTTTAGTTCCGTCGGCGGGATTCGAACCCGAGGCCTCCGGCGTGAGCTACCAAGGTGTTCAACCACCGCGCCACAGAGGTCGTCAAAATATTTAGGTATCATTATTTGGGAAATTACACTAAATTATGAATATAAGCGAGTTCCACTAGATAAATAATTAAACTAAAGATTGGTGTTAAAATAAGATCTATTTAATCTTTGTTAGCTGTAGATTTGAAAATGTTTTCTTTAATGAGGCAACTTTGGATTTTTTACAATCGAGCCACGTTGATGTGATTGTGTTTCTATTAAAAAAAATCACTTTGATATATCTTTAAGTAACAATTATATTTTTTTCATAATATCACGTCAATTTATAACAGATACGTATTGATTTCAAAAACGGCATTAAACAGCTAATGCCCTCATGTATCTATAGAAAAATGCTTTAAAGCATAAAATCTCTAGAAAAACCGTTCTACGTATTACTAACGCACCTGTAAGCTGAACGGTTTTCCTGTGTTCACAACTCTTTTAAATGGCGTTTACAAAGTCCGTCCGTTTCTGTATTAACCAGCGATCACTCGCAGTATAAACTCGCAGCTCGCAGCCCTAGCTAAATCTCCAACTTTTCACTGTTTTTAATTAAGTTGACGTCACAGTTACAAGTGATTTCGCCGACGCCGCGTCGTACCACGTCGCGCCACGTCGCGTCGACACGGCTTCTTTGCTTCATAACTAGCCGACCAACTTTGTCGAACCTTCCAGAGTTGTTTCGTTTTTGAATGGATTAAATTCGATATTTGACATTAGCTAGGGCTGCGCCTCGGTTTTTGGGTAGACAACATTTTTTTTTATAAACTTGCAAGACAAAACAAAGTTTAGGCCATGGTTTTATATCGACGTAATTTGCAGATTCGAAAGCCATTACACAAATATACTTCTCACGTCTTAAGCATTAAAATGAATGTTAAAAAAGGATTTGTCTATTCTCGCTGATACCAGATGAACGAGATCAAAATTGCACTTCTAAAAGCGTGATGCTCAATTATAGTAGTCTTACTAATTGCGGGCAAGACAGGTCTAGAACGAGACAAGCAGCAGACAGATATTCCGGAAGTTGGTGGGAATTTTTACCGGAACAGTGACAGCACAGACATTAGACAACTACTTGCCGGACGGGTTTACACTCAAGTTTGGATAGTTAACCTGTTTTTTGATGAGTCTTTACGTTTATTTTGGTCGTTGGGTATTTTTGTAACTACGGCACTAAAATGAGAATATTAATTACTTAGATGAAGACCCGTAACTGTGTAGCGTTAAAATAGCGTAGAACCGTACCTTTTTCGGGATAAAATTATTCTATGTGACTCAAAGTATCTTCATAGCTAATTTCAGCAAAATCGGTTCAACGGTTTGGGCGTGAAGAGGCAACAGACAGACGGACACACTTCGACATTTATAATATTAAAGTTACGAAGTTTGTGACATGGTGATGGTGTATTTATTTATCAATATGTTGAGGTACATATAGTGAGTGTCCAGGTGCTATCAGAAGTTTATACAAAAAGTTACGCTACGATTTCGTAAAAGAAAAACCATAAAATAATATTAAGAGCGCGTCAGGTAAAGAAAATCCGACCTAAAACCTCTCAATATCGGCGTACTTAATAAAATCCTATAAAAAACGTCGTTGACCCATAGGAAAATTTCGCCGCAAAATAAGTAACTTCCCAAAGACATAACCTGAAATTGGATTACTGCACAAACGCGCCCCGTCCTACTCTCATAAATATTTTAAAAACACCACTCGGCAGGACTACCCCGGACTCGACCCCGCTCCGCGCGATACCCCGCCGGTCCCGCCCGGCCCCGCCGATATTAAACGGCCAGGTACCCGGGACCGATACTGATACTCGTCCGATCCCATCGCGTAAAAAGAAATCAAATTAGATATACAATAAGCGCAGTCGTGGGGCGATTTACATATGTATTTCAGCTATTCGGTCGCCTGATATGGGATTGCGGCGGGCACAATATTGCCTGCGTAAACAGCCTTGACTCCACTGACTTGACGGGGATCTTTTTACATTGATTTTATTGTACTACACGAATGGAAAGCGCTCGCCGTTTTCCACATAAACATTTCTTTATCTCGCTCCGGAGGCTTTGATTTATAGGGGTCGGATATGTTTGTTAGTTTATAGTGTACGTTTAGATAGCCTATGATGTCCTAAAAGCGTTCCAACTTCTCAATTTTATTTTGTATGTGAATCCCTACGTCGTTTCAAGTTTAAATGAAACGTTCATTTTTTTCGAAACACAAAATTTTATGTGACGAGAAATGGTAATACAAGAAGAGAGAAACGTATATTTTCACAAACGAACAAAAAAAGATTTATTCAAATCCGTCCAGTAGTTCCCGAGATTTGCGCGTACAAACAGATAAAAGTACAACTTTTTTGTCGATATTTTTTGTCGATATCTATTACTGTTCGTTAGCACACCCACATTGATAATTTTGTAAAAATATTAAATGTACAGACACTCCAATTTTACCGTTCTATTATATGTGTAGACACGCAATTTAATTTCACATCAATAATCGCAAATCTATAAACATGAAAGTAAAAAAAAATGTCCAATAAGATAAATCTAATAAGAAGTACCCGCAATTCACCTCAACATAATAATATAGTATATGTAAAACCGAACAATCAAAAAGTGTTCGGAACAATCGCACGATTTTCCCAAGAGGAGGCCGGTCTTCCAGCGACATTCCGGGCCGATATTAAATCCACTCCATCCTATAAAGAATTCCAATGGACTCGGGGCTGAGACAATGAAGCGGCCCCTCCGTCCCGTGCGGTCACCTTCCCGGGTGTTTCGGGAATACGTACCAGAAGAATTCACCAGCACCGGGGGGTTAACGCGCAAATGACACTGGGTTAAGTGTCTGGAATGTTTGCGTTTTGTGCGCTACTCTTTGTCGTTTAAATGTGTTAATTTTTTTTATTGTTTGTTTTCAGGTAATTACTTGTTAAGACGACCAGAGAGGATGAAATGTGAGTCAAAGCTGTTTAAGTGCTTCATTTAATTATTGCATTACTTTTTAAATTATTATGATTACTCCTATGTACTAAAATAATTCTGCCCAACTCAGATCTACTAAAGATATGCTCCACTATAGAGACTATTTTTAGAAACCGCGGAATTTTTCGTTGACGGCATCGAAACGATCTCATATTTTCGTCTTTAATTACGTCTTCATCCACGTGAGCACATTATCCCGGGATCCCGTGCAATCATCCCGGGATCACGGCCCGGGGACTGGGAATGTCCCGATATCGCTAATATTATGGTTACATTACTTTTATTGGGAGGATTTTGCGATGTGACTGCTTTAATATTTAGTCGAAAATCTTTCGTTTTATAGTACGAGTATAGGAAATACTCTGGGTATGAAAACGATTATTACGTACATATATTATAATACTAGTTGGTGCCCGCAACTTGGTTGCGCTAAAATTTGTATGTCATGTAATAGCTATCAAACAAAAAATATTTATTCAATTCCGTCCAGTAGTTCCTGAGATTAGAGCGTACAGACAGACAACACATTGATAATATTGGAAAGATACTAAATGTACATACACGACAATTTTACTCTTTTATTATATGTATAGATGTGAAGTTGACACTTTATAAACTGAATACCAGTTAAGTGTCAAACATAATTTTTGCATTTAAAGGCGTAAAAGAAAAATCTTAAGTTTCTATACTAGGTAAAGCTTAGATTCCTTCAGTATGTAACCAAAATGAAAAAAAAATGCACACTCACAGATTCGTCATGTCTATCTGTCTGATAATTTAACAGTTTTTTTAATTGATGTTTGATGAATGAATACTAATAATAATATCTATGGACGCTTTACACCACGTCAGTCTGGTCCCGTGATAAGTACCCGAGAGAATTGTGTTACGGGTACCAGACAACGGAAATCTATTTAAGGCTTATATGCTATACACATGTTTAAGATTTCTATTATATAATACACATCCACGACCCAGGAACAATGAAAAACTTTTTTGTTCCGTCAGCGTCAATCGAACGCCTGGCTTAAGCTACTAGCTCACCAACTGGGCCACAGAGGTCGTCAAAATGCTAGACGTAAAGTCGAGGATGTTACAAAATAAAATTTCATCGAATATCGATAATAAGGCACAGGGTTGTCTGACTGTCGGTCGGACCCCTGTGAGGTGAGAGGCCGAGGGGGCTAGGGGACATTCGGTTACTCGAACGACTGAAATACTCATAACTAATATACTTACATTGTGATATTCGGATGGACATTTAGATCTGAATGTAAAGAAATCTTGTAAAAAATGTTTAATTAAATATATGCACTAGCTTTTTTACCCGCGGCTTCGATAGCGCGGAATTCGAAAATCGCTTAAAAACCACGATCTAACGCCGTTGTAGTGCATTCTATGTTATATTATGATGGCGCTGTATGTGAAAAATGTTTGACCGTTTTTCTGCTTTTTCTGTTGAAGTTTTTACTGAATTTTCTTTCCTAAAAACCTCACGGAACCCGAGACCTTTCCAACGAACACAAAACCGTAAAAATCGGTTAGTGCTTTCTGGAGTTATATGGTCAGAAAGGAAAACCCGATTTATTTCTAAGACTTCGAATCCGTCTGTCTGTCTTTCTGTTTCCAGGCTATTTTTATAAATTTAAAACATTTTCATACATTTAAAACTTTCAAAAATACGTTTATTCAATATTTTGCTCTGTACTGGTACGGAACCCTTCGTGCGCGAGTCCAACTGGCACTTGGCCGGTTTTTTTTAAATAATAGATCAGCTCAAGATTCTAGAATATTTCAAAAGTACCATACCGTATGGTATATATATACCGTATGGTATATATATACCATACCAACAGTATGGTCCATTATCCCTATTTCAAGTTAAGTAAATTAAGATTTTTAGCAATATAAATTTACTAAACTTGAAGCTATGGATGTCCGCAAAGATTCCTGATTCTATTAAACATTATCCCTGTGTACAACAAACCGAGATTGTCAACAATAAGGTGACTACACAACTCATTATTGTTTTGATTCCGGCCTCGTAGCTCCTAAGCGTTGCGCGTTCATACAAACAAACTTATATTATTATAGATCTGTATATAGTATGCAGGTGACTACGCGACATTATAAAAGTGGTATGTAAATTGTCAGTTAAATATGGCGTTATAATAAGCCGGCCGGCTCCTGCGCCCGCCTGATAGATTCATTCCACACCGATATCACGTAAAATACTAGATTCGCAATTAAAAAATGGAAAAAAAAAACAAATACTACTTCCTAGTACTCAACTAGTTAGTAGTTAGTACTATAAGACAGTAGAATAAAGCACGAGTCTGTTTAAAATAAAGTCTTATTTACTATCGTTTAAAAATATAATAATTGAAGTCGTCATTGTTCAATACTTATGACTACCACTCTATGATTTACATACATATTGTGATTTTACTTTTTACTATCTGCAAACATAAATCCTTGTAACTTTTTGTATTATGACGCAAATAATATTGTTCAAAAAGATATGATTTCATTTAATGTAAATTTTATTTACATTTTATTTCACATTGCTGGATCATTACAAAAAAGTTTATAATAAAAATGCATCATTGGAAATTTTTTTTAAAAAAAAAAAGCGTTATTCATAAGAAACAATGAGTTAAACATTTTGTATATAATTTAAAATAAAAATTGTTACTGTCATGAATCAAGCTACAAGTTATTAACAATATCATCATCATAATATGTGGATATCATCTGTATAATACAATGTTCAAGATTTTTTTGTATATTTTAAATCGTATAATATTGATATATGATTAACAATAAATAAATAAAAAGAGGGTTATCCCTTAAAATAAAAAAGGGAAGTAGGATGCTATCCTTTTGCCTCTTGGGGGGCAATCATTACAGTAAGGAACAACATCTAAAGAAAGCTCAATTCTTTTGATATTTAAGTTACAATAAATTTAATATAACATGTTAAAAACTATTATAAACTATACTAATTACTTTAGTATATGTAATAAGATACAATAATTAATAATTTGTATAGCCTCTTGCCACGTAGCTGAATCTATATTTTGCGTGTGATCGTTGTGATGCGGCGCGGTCGTTTGCTGCTAATTAAATATGCTGTCAGTTGTGTCACAATGTTTTTAATTGGCTTCCAGACCCAGCTGATTGATGGTTCTATCGACGTACACTATACACGTCGGGGTGACCACAGAAATGGTGAAAACGATTTATATAAAAGGAGAGACCCAGAAGTCGGAAGCCTGTGTCAATCTCACGACGAAGACGAATCTAATGACGCGTCTCGAGTTAAAATAAGTATAACCGTTCAGGAGTTGAAGCATGCCACAGAAAACACAAGCACATTCGAAAAGCATAACCCTCACTCTGGCAATCGTGGAAAATGACGACGCGTAACACCGCCACGACGAGTGAAGCTTCTATCGAGCATCGATACACCTTTACGGAGAAATCTTTAAAATCGCACACGTAATTTAACACGTAGCCGTATACGGGCGGGGGCGGGCGGGGGCGGGCGGTGGGTGTAGGGTGGCCCCACGGAAGCGGCATTAAAACTTTTGAGTGATTTCGCTCAGTCAAACGCTGCAAGACGGCAGTCCGAGCGAGTGACCACGCGGCCGGAGAACGCCGGACTACTGTTTTTTTTTATTTAATGGCGGAGAAATCCAAATTGGACATAACACTCGAATGACATGACAACATGAAATAATACTAAAACATTTGACATTTTACTCGGCCCTAGCGAAGGGACTCCAGAATAAGCGGACTTTGGGTCGTTTTAGTTTAAGTTAACTGTATCAACAAGCGCTTTGGCCTCGTGAAACAGAAAACGAATGAGTAAATAGGAATAAATTAAGTAATTTCCTTCGTGAGGGGTTTTCAGTTCGTCTAGTTAGATATTTTTGGTATGGATTGTTCGAGTTCAGGTTTTGTGAAAATTTATATTATTTTATCTTAATTTTGTTATTTGAATTTAAATAAACATAAAATTGCATCTTTGTTGTTCCTAAGCCAATTAAAAACGAATCCAAATGAAATTGAAAATTTGTCCACGAAGCGTCCGACGTATGGTCACAGCTGGACGGACGTAGCCGGCCAGGAACGAGTGGTCGTCTAATTTGTGACCAGCGGGGAATTATATACCGTGTGCTGCACTCCGGAGTTCGGACACTCATGGCTATAGGCGGAGCTGCGAGACGAGGCTTCAAAGTTATGTTGATGGCTATATGCAGAAAGACGAGACATCAAACTTCAGATCGACGATTTCTATGGAGTGTACCGATCACGTTTAAGACTATACGAGTATCTACATTACTACAGTTGTTGAAATTGGAAGCTTTAATGGAATTAGAAGGTTAATGGAAGTAGACATAATTGAGAATTAGTAGATGTGTATTGGTACCTTTTACACATTTCTAGACAGACGAAGTGAAAAAAATCAGTAAGCTATTATCCCAGTTGAACGACTAGTTCTTTCTTCTCTCCATAGTAGGCAGAAGTGTCCAGAAACTAGTGATGCCTCTCAGACATAATTAGCTTTAGCTTTGTGTCGCTTACCTTACAGCCCGTAATAAACTCCACTCACGCTAATATCTCAAACTAAGACGGACATACAATCATGCTAAACACGTCGACGTCCAATTATCGTCCATCGCTCGCCTTAAACACGATCCGTCCCCCGTCAATCCGTGAGTGTCCGAGCGCCCACCCCCCTGGGGGACGCCAGATCAATGCCTTACAACCACCTTCGACTTTAAACTACCTCTGTATAGATTCAATTAATTATATGGCTGTTTCTTCATGTTACGTGGGGGTGTGGATACATTTACTTGTATGCTACGGGTAGTTTCAACATGATGAAGCTACCTGAGTGTTCACCGAGTATGATGAAGCTGCCTGAGTTTACATAACGTAAGTCTTACCCATTAAGAGGATACACCAGCGGCTCGAGAAATGAAGAATAGGTATTTGTAATATGTACTGCTGTCTCTAACTACAAGCCAGCAGAGAGCTGGGAGGCAGCAGAGCGATAGAAATAACTGCATCTTGGATTGAAAAAACTCTTTACGAGAACTGGAAATCAACGATGCGTTGTCTCCTGATTCCTCCTCCAAAACTTAACCGATTTAAGTATTTTCTTCATAAAACATTAAAGAAAGGCTTGAGCTGTGTCCTTATATTTTACCTTTTTTATATAATGTTTTGGCCAAATTTATTTTGTGGATGTTTGAACAGCACAGCAAAAACAATCTGGCCATTTTTTCAGGTTTTTGAACGTTTATACCTCTTTTGATAATTAAATTGTGAAAAAAGTACACATAGTAGTGTACAAAAAAGTACATATGCTAGTGACCATTAATTTTCATAAAAAATTAACTGTACCGGCACTATCCAGGGAGGAAACAGGAGACAACTTTTGTATTTAACAAACTGCCCTAGTATCTCGTCTTAAGGCAATGCTGAAAAGTTCCTAAGTGCATTTGTTTGTAAAAACGTCGGATTTTTTTGTGATAGGCTGTCTATGCATTTAAGTTCAAACATTTTCCAAAGATCTCGTTGCATCCAATTGGATTCTAAATATGATAACGTCACTTAAATTCTAATTAGAAACGAATTTAGGTCCCGAAAAATCTGTATCCAAATCTTGCCCCTCGTCACAACCCGAAAGAGGAGCTCTCCTGGGGGTAAACAATTTGAAACGAAATGAGATTTTACTTATCAAAAAAGTTATGTATATGGAAGCGGTGGGCAACATAAAGGATTTATTGAGTCCGCCGCGATAAGTGGTATTTCTAGTCGCCATTTTGCGTCCCAAAAGAGTGACGAAAAATCGGAAAGTTATGAAACTTTGACGAGAAGGGTTGGCCACTTATGTAATTTCAGTTCGTGAGTATTTAAAGTTTGTTGAGGTTAGTTTCCACTTTTTACTGTTGAGGGGAAGGTGATTTAAATGGTTGGAACTGAGGAATCATCATCAAAACCTTTTTCTAAATACTTTTCGGTTGTTTCGTAGTCATTCGAAATAAATTATTATTTCTTCTTCAAATCTGTTGGGAGATCTACCAGGTATGAATAATCAAGGTGCGAACAGCCATTCACTTATCAAAGACATTTCTTTTTAATTGGCCCCTCCCAGAAATTTCCATTAAATTCAATTGTTATCTCCGCATTAGGGCCGGCGATAAGGGCGAGGGTGTTTTTGTGTTTTTTCCCGGAGCCAACCCTTTGACGTTATCTGACGTCACGGGACGGACGGACGGACAATGCTCCTTGCTATTTGCGAAATTTTTGCGCAAACCGAGGTGACTAGTTTGCGGCAGAGTTTTTGTCCGTGAATTTTGTCAACTCTTTTTATTCGTCCCCTCGGAATCGTTACTCGTGTAATAAACATTTAGGTTAGATAACTTTTTTTATCTGCAAAAAGTATTCTTGCAGACTTAAAATTCCAAACGCAGAAGCGATTCAATTATTTCAACGGAGATCCCCCGAGCCACGACCCACAGGACATAAAACAAACATCTATTTGAGATTAATACAATTTCAATTTATATTCAATCAAAGTGTGTGTCTTCGTGGCAGTATGTCGTGGTGTCCCCGTCCCCCACCCGTCCCCCGATCGTCCCCCGTTCGTTATCACGTCCCGGACATAATTTAAGACGGGAGTCAAAGGGGAAGCTCGGTCCGTCTCGCCACCGGATCCGTCAAGAACATCTGCACTTTGATTTGTTACTGATTTTTCACCGTCACGTAGTCCGGTTAAACGTTCTGTGTAATTGTTTCGTTTCTATATTTCACGTCGACGATATATATCGGTCGTGATTTAGGGTCGTCGCCGCTGGCACTCCATCGGTTCGTGGATCATTAATTTTGGATCTATACCTGATTAATCGTATCGTGAGAGGACACAAAAGGTGAACTCACCTCAGTCGTTGTGTCTGTTCGTCGTGGAAGTTAGCGAACCGCTTAAAGCGAGTAGTCGCCGTTGCTGCGAATATGTTTATCCGGCGACCCCCCGCGCTCCTGACGCATGAATTATGTGACACTCGGAATTATGAAGTCTATAAAAATATTGACGGAACCGTCGTAAATAACGGACTGACGGAGAATACTAATTGTTGCTTTGTCGAGCGTCGGGCGAGACGATCAGAACTGAGGGTATTAGAAAATAATAATGAACACAACGTAATGTCACCTGCAGATTTTTTTCTTTAGCCTTGGCATTGAAAAAAAAAACTTTGACCATTTACTTTTTGTGTCTGTCTTCCAAGTGATGATCGGTTGAAGTGACTTCCCACGGTTTCATTACATATTCATTTTCATAAAAAAAGATTATTTTGACACTTCAATAAGTAATCGGCTACCGACTCCGTCCGGAGTGGGATCGCCCGACTCTCGAGTCGAGATTAAAACACATCCGATTCCGATCCGGCGCGGTTCAATTATTATAAATATGGCCGCGATGTGGGTCAGTGCGAGGGGCCGCGGGGGGGCGAGCCCACCCGAGGGGGGGGACACCCGTCAATCGATTGTCAAGGAGTGCAGGCGGACTGTGGCGAGCGAGACTTTGCGCTGCTGCATCTAATTGATATATCTAACGCGAACTTTCAACGTTTGAAGTATCGACGTCGGCTCAGGAGTTTCTGGTGTCATGAGACACCATTATGAGGCCCAATTTCACCCATTTGACGGCTGGTGGAGGTGGAGGTGGCTAAATTTGAGCAACGGATCTATAAAACCTAATTGTTTTACTTAAATTTCAATATTCGCATGAAAGTTTAAAACGAGACATTTCTAATTCTGGTAGAATTTCTCAATCCCTTTCAATAGGCAACAGGATCGCATGCGGGTATGCCATATCATATAGATTGTAGACACAAGAAAAGACGAAATTCCGTCGACAAAGCAGTCGGATCTCGCGTGACTATTCCTGAAGTGTCGCACTATAAATATAGTTTATAGGTGTATCAATCCCGGCGCAGCAGCTGGACCACTCGTTAAGGGGACGATGATTGATGCCGTCTCCGGGACGTCTCACAAACAGAATATATTGCGTAATGCATTCCTCTAAAAAAAACACGACTATTTTTACCTGAAAAATGTGGAGATCGCGTTGATGTATGTATGCTCGAATGGCTGAAGGGTGAACATTTTCTGGTGACTTTGATCGAAACTGGAATTAGATTTTTTTTTGGCGCTGTCGAAGAACAGGGATATTTTAGCGAATAACTTACTTTGATCTGAGAGCTGGTAACTATGAAATGTCCTTATAATTTAGATGAAGTTGGGCATGCAGTTGTTCGTGCAGTTATTTTCTCATTTCTCGGCGTATATTTTGGTCGCCCGTTGGTATTTATGGTTAGAAAGGGTGTGAATGAAAAGAGGGAATTAAGCATACACGTGTAGGTTTAGCTGGATGAGAAATCCTCGCGGAAGACGAGCCATGATATATACCAGAGAGGGCAGAAAAAAGAGCCGGTGGCGTCTGACGGCGCTTGATTTATACAGTAAACACATAAATCCGACCTCGCCTGCCTGATGTTAGGCGATGTTCTGAAGTGAGACTGGGTAATGTTCACTGAAAAACAGTGAGAGTAATTATTTTAAAAATTAAATAAGTTGGATTGTTCACTGCTTACCTGAGGCCGGCTACAGAAATATGAAGAAATAAGAATGCGTGTGGTTCATACTGCTATTTTTATGGTATAATTTATGATTAATCTGAAATGGTTGAGCGTTACCCATAAACTCGTTAAAAATCAAAAAAAAAACTAATCAAACATTATATGTTGATGTTGAAAAGTTTGTGATATTGTGCAAATGAAAACATTATAGAAAAAGAATTGTACAAGAAAACAATTTTCAGGTGTGCAAGGAGAACGCAAATCTGTAGGAAGCCTTATTTTATCAAGAGTTTTTCGCGTCACACAACAAGCATGAGCGCAGATGCAGCGATAAGAATTGAAGGTTTTATCGCCCGAGTTATGTTTTAAAAGTTCTTTTATTTGCACCCGACTACCTAGCCGATGAATGGGAGCGAGAAAAAACGTTACGCTACAAAAGGGTTGCACCAATAAATTTTTAAGCGGCCAATGGAAACGTCAGCAATATAAATATGGCGAGTGATGCCGAAACTTATTCTCCAGCAAACGAGGAACCGTGAAGGAAATATTTGACAGGTTGACGTCCGAGTGAATTCCGGTGAACTTTTGAACCCATAAGACGTGGTACAAATCCTCGGGCGTCGGTAACTCAGTGCAACCCTTCTCCCGGAGCTGGCACGGCTCGGGGGGTGCTGGGGGGTGCGTGCAAATATGACAAATTTATGTAAAGGGGGGCTCTTTGTGCGGCAAGGCGGTGGGGAAATTAGTGCTCATTTTGTGTGATGTTTATGAGCAGAGTTGCGCTTCAAAAATACGGTAATGTGCTCTGCGGTCGGCTTCGTCTGCCGGAGTATCGATTGCGGACCTGGGACGAGGATACTTTTGAATATTTTGCATTGAATTCCACATCGACTGAAATGAGCTCCACCACAGTTTTTTTAATTCGAAGACTTAAGATTTTGTGATGTGATTTTTGGCATATCGTCTGTTAAACTATGGACCTATGCTCAGGGAACCATCCTGCGACGACTTGAGACTTTCTAAGACCATCTAGGTCTCGACTCGTGGTATTTCATATTTTATGCCACAGATTAGGCCAGGCAGGCCATTACTTACTTCGTAACCGTCTTAAAACATTTATTTTGTATATGGGCAGCATAAAATATTGCGCATTTCATAGTACGTGACTTTTGAGGCGCGGCTCTAAATCATGCCCCGCCTGACGGTCTCCAGTGACGGCGCGTCAAACTCCTTCCACGACATGCTGCCCTGGTATATTAAAAGTTCATTTTAACTTTAGCGATTAAACTTCAGTTAAAAAACTAGTTAAGTGTAGCGGATTTATGACGGAGTTGACTAACGATCGGCTCATCGACAATGCCTAGAATTTTTGCTAGAACCTGGAAATGCCTAACCTATTCTTGTTTGGAGTTAACATTTTTTATAAACATTAAGAATATAAGCAGACTCAAGATCCTCTTAAACACAACGTCTAAGATACTATCCACAGTGTATACTGACTACTGACTACTTACGAGAGTCTTGCTATGAACATTCTCCCTCGATTCTGGAATATAATATCTTCCCATTAACGAGTCGAGAATTGAACTGATATCCTTCAAAGGGGGCACGGCGGTGGGGCGGTGATTTATTGGGTCATAAAGTATTATAATTAAAAGCTGGAAAAGGGGGAAACTATACGGTGGACGGAAGTACAGACCGTTTGCGCGCCCGCAAACCCTGTAATGGGTACCAGGTATGCAGGTCGAGGACGGGACGAATTCGGACTCTACTACGGTGACACGGGGCTCATATTCCTTTGAGATATTTAGGAGGTTAAATAATAAAAACCTCGTGATAAGTTATTCTTTGTCTCAATAAGTTTTCGTCGCAAATGAAAGGTTGTTTGTGGAATCGATACTTTTGGGAATACAGTAATCAAAAGAAACAATGGTTTTTATATTCATGTTAATATTTGTACGTCAGCGTTTTCCGAATGCCTCGAAAAAAACTTTCGATTCTCCGCTTGTTCGGCCAAGTCTGATGATGACGAAGGGTCCGTCCGGGCCGGGGTAATCACCACCGTCACAAATCATCACCAACTATGCGCAAGTACATCGGCGGCGACGGGACGTCTGCCGCGTGACAAACGCCGTGTTTATTAAACTTAAAACATAATACGGCACCGGCGTAAATCATGCGCCGCGCGGGGGGGTCCGACCCACCGCCGCCCCCGACCCCCCGCGACCACCCTCGACCCACCCGCGTCCACTAATTTTCAGAAATGGCCACTGAAGTTCAGACGTCGTAGGAATGCATCTGCATGTGATGTTGCGTTCTTTTTAATTTTGGCTTTAAACGAGCTACATTTTATGTTTAGTATATTTTAAAAGTTGAAATATTCCGAGCTCGGGCCGGACGCAGGTTTTTGTTTTGCTAAGTAGAAAGGATTGGATTACTTTTTAGATATTATGAAGATTGAATTGCGCAATTTAAAATGAGCTGAATCTGTTTTAGAGGGTCCCCTAAAAGAGGTCTCCGGCAGGTGCTTTCACCTTCATTTAAACCTTTTTAACTGTTTGCGACTTGAATCTAGATATAATATACAAAAGTAGCATTTAGTGCTAGGGACTTATGTCCTATTTTCTGGACACATTTTATTCCATTTAGCCTGTTGTTTGAGAGTTAATCGAAATTCAAACGTCCTGAAAGAATTAAAAAGAAAAATAGTAACACCACCAGCACCGAATATCCAGTCGATATGGACACATTAGACAATTGAATTTGAAAGGGGACGAACGTCCTCAGGAGTGCCGGTGGGCACTGGGCACTTCGCAGGTGGCTAAAGGGCGCATTATCGCGCACTCCGCCACTGGCCTCATTACAATTATTCAGAGATTTGCGCCCGCATCGTCTCGCGAAATTAAATTCTGTCCGAGAGCCACAACAAATCATATTTATTTACACCTAAAATACCTCGGGTGGCATTTACCGCGGCGGAGCGCGGACCGCTCGGGAGATTAGGCAAGGAGCGACATTAAAGTGAAATTATTTATTTAGGGCCCACCGGCTAGATTACGTTACTCCATACGCATAAATAACGAAAACAATACCAGCTATTCTAATAAATTATCTTTTTATTGCCGGATTGTGAAAATTTTGGACACTTATCCGGCGGGGGGGAGGGGGTCCGGGGGGGACGGTTTTGTCCCAATTATTTATGGCGGTCGAGACGCGGGGGACGGCTCGTCGGCGCGTCTGTCGCCTTCTTACGCGGACCTCCTTTTTTAATTAAAACTTTCGTGTAGGTTAATTAATGGGCGCATAATAATTAAATAGATATCTTTATTTCGGTGACATCTGAGAGCATCTTAATTGCGATGAACCTCACTTATGTAAGACGTGGTGCGTTATCTCCCAGATAACGTTAAACGCTGAGAGTGGCTTATTGATGTGGGCAACTATGCCGGGTGGTTGTCAGGATTCCCTTTGTATGCGCCCGTCCTTAGGATACTTGCTCTTTCGTGTCCGATTTCAATTTTGAAGTAGCTATATTCTGTCTTAACTTATTTTCATCTTTCAAAACAATTTTCACTTTTAAGAGCCAACAATAGTTATATCACGAGACTATCCGCAGTCCGGACGGAATAAATGATTTATAAAGTCGTAATAAATCTGGTGAAGTAGTTTATGGCTGTTTATCTTCTGGCGTAGTTTGTAAACACGCGGCCATGAATCAATGCGCACCCGACGTCCCATTGTCCGACCCGACTTTACCCGACGCCACAAATCAATCACAAAAAAGTCCAAAAACCGAACCCACTAAATGTCCTTCAAAACCAATACGCCACGGGAATACCTCGCTATGAATAATCTAATAAATAATCTTCTGGGGCGTAATTTATTAGCGGCGGAGGAAGCGGGGGGGTAGGGGGGGGTGGGTGCGAGAGGGACGCAGCTAGCGTCGTCCGTCATAAATAACATCGGCAAAAACAATGGACAATAGCTCGCGGTGGCAGATACGTCTTCTTTAGCCGGGAAGTTCGGTGTGGGACTGTCCGGGCTGGGTGGAACTCGTGCGCACCCTAGTGTTGGGGCTATGATGTCATAATTATTACAAATGTTTGCTATATAATGCGTCGTAAGCTGTGCCGAAGATTAGTAAGTTAGCAAATTCGAATAGTCTAACCGAAGCGCTCAAGTATATAATTTTAGGGTTGTGGTTTCGTCAAATGTAGAGCAGCTCACAAAAACTTTAAAAATAAAGGACAAGACTTTTTTTTTAATATCTATGGACGCTTCACGCCACGTCAATCTGGCCCTGTGCTAAGTACCCGAAGGACTTAGGTTACGGGTACCAGACAACGGAAATATATTTAATACTTTTATACTTTACACATATTTAAGATTTTTATTATATATAAAAAGTTTTTCAATGTTCCTGGGTCATAGATGGACATTAAATATATGTATTATATAATACACATATTTAATATACATCCATGACCCAGGAACATTGAAAAACTTTTTATTCCGTCGGCGGGATTCGAGCCCGCGACCCCCGGCGTGAGCTACCAAAGCTCAACCACTGCGCCACAGATGTCGTCGAAATTCGGGAACGCTAACTCAAAGTTTACACTTTTAAAGATTACCAGGTCTGTCCTATACACTTGACGGAAGTGTTGAAGTTGTTTAGGAACAGCAGGTGCATCCACCATCGCTGCTGGCACGTGGTCACCTCAGTCTCAATCACTTGTTGCCACATGGGTCCAGAGCCGTTGTACTCATGTAGGGTCACCATGTAGAGGATCATAAACGCATAGCTTGGCAGGATCCTAGAAAAAAACGATTCTTCTCCATTTTTGGCTAGTAACAATATCGTGTAATCCGTAACTATCTAATCACATTTAATTTCGTTAATTATGTTTGTTATAATCTTTTTGTATATTAAAAAGTCTACCTTTAAAGGATTGTGTAGAGCCGCGAGCGTAGAAAAAAAGGTATTTGGAGAATCGTACTCTGTCACAACGCGCACGGCCGCCGACCGTGCGCCCGCACATCGATGGTTAACCTGATGGCAACTACCGTCGCCGTATCATCCGAAAAGTAGCATGTGCATTGTCGGTCGGTATTCCAAT
>JAOTAV010000027.1:3480993-3493347 GCA_026546445.1 Cyclargus thomasi | reverse complement strand
ACTGAGGGTGCAATTTGGATTGCATCAAAGTGCACCTTTGCGTGATGTTTGTTCCCGCCGTGTAGAACCCCCATTAACGTTCTCAGAACGGCTTATTAAAAAAATATTAATTAGTCACTAAGCTAAGATGAGGTTTAAAAAGACAAATCTAACCGAGAGTGCATTCGTTGAATATCAGCTCCGAATTTTGCATTCGGATTTGGGTAATCTTTAGGGCCTGTTCCTCTCTTACTGATAAAGTTTCTGACAGGTTATCTACAACTTTTTCTAAACTCTGCATACAGCACCTGTAAAAAAAAGTCGTGGATAGGGTATCCGACACTTATCGGTAAGCGGTGAAACAGGCCCTAGTAATAAAAAAAATAGAGTAACTAGCAGTTCCAACTCAGTCCGCGTAGTAACTTTTCTCTTGAAATTTTTCCTGATTATTTTTCCTTCAAACCTCACGGAGCCCGATACCTTTCCAACGAATGCAAAACCTTGGGAAACGGTTTGTGCGTTCTGGAGTTGTAGCGTCAGGAAGGAAAACCCGACTTATTTTTATATTATAGATTTAAAACAAATTAACCAAATCAAAATTAAGTCATCTGTGACGTAACTACGATGTAACAGAAAGTAAATACACACAGAATTTGTTCGTAAGTTAAAAATTAAACGCATTTAAAAATATATTTAGGTATGGTGGTAATGCCTTCCTATTAGCTTATATTTTAATATTAAAAATTAACATTCTCTTAACTATGATAGTCTAGTACCTTAAATGTAAAACTATATTATGACTACACAGGATGTAACAAAAGTATATAGAATAACTGTGAAAGTAGCAGCGCAGGAAGCGAAAATATTTTTTGCGATTTGTATGAACAAGCTCATGTCATTTTTTTCGTTTTCAGCGCTGCTACTTTCACAGTGAACTCTACATCAGAAATATATTCGATCCCTAAAGCTTTATAACTTCCTTTAGTTACATGTATAGTATGTTACTTGCTGTATAGTAACTTAAAATAAGCTCTACCCGTCTTCGTATATTTACCCTGAGTCTTATAAGAAAAGTCGCCTGTCCATCACAGGAGCGGGCAACTGGTTAGGGGGTGATAGAGGGGAGGAGGGGGGAGGGGGTCGTAGTTGTAAACACAAACACGGCAAAATCGATGACGGGCATTGTCCGACCCACGTCGAATGCGACCTGTCAACTTTGATTGAATCAACTTGTCATAGAGCATAAAAGTTGTAGACATGACAGATTTACTATTTGTGATTTAATCTTCGATTCATAATATCTCATTTGTTGATTGTCTCTCTCTATTGTTGACGATAGATAATGAAAGATAATTATCGTCATGTTGAAAATACTGAAAGTAGCACTTAGTGAAATACGAGAGAAAAAACTGACGCGTCTTGCTTTTGTAGTGCGAAATAATCATTGACTCTTTAAGAAAAAAGAAGATTGTTGCCAAAACTTTAAACTCCATTAAAGCCGTAACCAGGCATGCATAAGAATATATCATTCAAACACCCAACAAACAATTCGCTATACAAAAATAGCCGCGTCTGTTTGTAAGGATGACGGGGGACAAAGACGTCCGCCTGTGCGCGACGTGTGACGCGTCCCCCGCCCCCCGCCGCCCCCCGCCGCCCCGCGGATAATGATGTTGGCCGAGCGATCCTGACGATGTTTGCCCAACCCTGAGGCGATTTTTCGGAGGAATAGTGAATGAAGTTTGTGTTTTTGATGACTCTTAAAACGAAAAATACTATCATCGGCAATTAGTACATACTTATAAACGTACATATCGGAAATCAAATAAATATGACGTTAATAAAAACTAAAGAAAAAAATGAAAAAAGATATCCAGAGAATGATGCAATATAAAAACTTACCGTTTATTCATATAAAAACTTGGTGCGAATAAATTGAAATCGTAAAGCGACAGTTCAGCCCGCCTAGACAAGTGGAAAGCGATTGACGTTCACGATAATCGCTTCGCTTGTTTTGTATGGGATTGACATATTCGAAGTCGACTAGATCACGTGACTTCTGGTTCGTCTACGTCAATCCCGTACAAAAACACGTCAAGCGATTGTCGTAAACGATACTAGCTTGATACTTGTCAAGGGGGGCAGGATTCTTAAGCTAAGTTACAGCTAGTCCATGATTCGAAATGGCCTAATAAGAAATGCCCAAATAGCAATTTCATTAAAATTTGGAGGAAAAAACTGTAGCCGTTTATTTATTGCCAAGGCCAGTCCCTTTTAATTGACGGGCTTAAAACAACTGAAGGTCCACGTCAATCACAAACACTAAACGTAGATTACGAACGATGAATATAAAAGAAATATCGTAAAAGACTTTCGAATAAATACTGAAACATTTTAGCGCAGTAAATTGTCTTCAAGAGCTGACCACCCCCCTGGGGGGCTATGGCGGTGGGGTGGGGGGGTGGCTGCCCCCCGTTCGTCTTGCTTATGACTGACAGGCGGACAGCTTGAGTGATTGAGAGTGACTCAAGGTATAATGCGCTGAGGCGAGATAGAGGGTGCGCGGATATAAAAGATCGTATGCCCGTGTTCCAGCGATGGAACCTAGATTGTATGTGTATACTTTAAGGTTGGGTTTAGCTTGCCGGTAAGAGTGACGTTGGTTTAAAACTTTAAAATACCAGTATGCAATGTTATTATGAATTAAAACAAGGTGCGCCAGTTTAAAACGAGCTCTTATTATTACGAATATTGTATGCAAAAACTTGCTAAAGAAATGTATTATTGAAGATATTCCTTCCAACATCTGTTCTTTATGTCCGAATTTCCAGAAGTTATAAATAGAATCAAAAGGAAATTTTGCGGCAGAATTCTATGTAGTCCCCGGTCAGGGGATACAGGTTCGTCCACTGTCGCTGACATGCGAAAATATTAGTACTCACATATCGCGTGGGTAATAATTAAAAAGAGAAAGGTATTTGGACGATATTCTCTCAATTCCGCAATCAGGCTGTAAATAATCCGCAAGATAAGTTGACAAACGGTTGTTACGCAAGGAACGAAAGTACCAGGAACCCAGAAACACATAATCATTGGTTATTCTGTCCGTCCATGAAACATGGCAACATAACGTCCGTCTTCGTGAGACACCAGGATAACATACATTTTAAAAGGTCGCAAATTATTGAGCATTACTTGCGCTACATGTGTGCTATAATCCATTGTAATAGAGTTGTTGTTCGCGTGTGCAGTGCGTTGTCATGATGCGACAACGGTAGCTTCTCGACTGCTACTACACCGCTTACAAAATAGAGATTCCTTCTACCTACACGTCTTGGTCCTAACTAATACAACAAAAATAATAGAGCCTCATTACTCAATAATATTTTGTCACAATATTTGTCATTACAAACCGCGATTGACAAAGTAACAATTACTGACAAAACAACACACTGTCAATTGCGGTTTGTATATGAAAATCTAACTAAAATACTTTTTAAGTAAACTTATCCTCTCGTTCTTCAATGTCCACTCGAACAGAATGCTGCTGTCTGTACAACGTACGTCCAATAACGTCCATCAATTAGTGGCGTCAGCTGTCAATCAGCTGATCAGCAGGTCGCGGGTCAAGGCCGGTCGTTGACCCCACCCGTCGACACCTCCCGCTTACACTTATGGTAGAGTCAGAAAATGGTAGAGACTAGAAAAAATTATAATAAAGGAGACTAGTAATAAATAGATTAACATTTTACTTTTTAGGTATTGCAAAGATGATGAATCGTAAACAAGTAGCCTTAAGATCAGGCTAAATGCAAGAAATTTTATTTGGAGAAACATATTACGTGGAATCTGGCATCAATTCAGTCGATTAGTTTGGCCATGAATGACGGGAGATTGATCGTGTAACCAGTTGATTGACGGATTAATCATTTTCTGGAGTTTTTTTAGCCTTCTATCTGTGTTGAGACTGATATCAAACTGATGTCGGATTGAGCGTATAGCCTCCGTCGATGACGTGAACTGACTTGTTTTCGCCAATATTAGTAAAACTAAGGAAAACTGTGACAGTAAAGCGCGAACTCGTTAATCTGGTAATCTGCCACACGTACGACATATTAATTTTGATATGTCATTATCGATCACATATTATCTGTGATAGACGGTTGTCCGGTACACTCGCGAATAAATTGTTTTGTATAATATTATGTTATGTTTATGTTTTCAATATACAATATGACATAATAGGATGGGATTGACAGGTTGTGAGCCCAGCCAAAATGTTTTAGGTATATTATGTATTCGTAATATCCGATGTGGAATCTGATTGGAACTTTTTAAAGGAATAAGAATAAGACACGATTATTTTGCACATTACACGACACAACATGAAAAACCGGCCAAGTGCGAGTTGGACTCGACGACGAGTGTTCCGTGCATTGCAAAAATTTTTTTTGATACATTTCATGGGTGATTTAATTCATAGCTCTTAGAATATCCCTACTAATATTATAAATGCGAAGCTGTCTGTCTATCTGTTGCCCCAATACGTCCAACAGATTTTGCTGAAATTTAGTATGTAGACACTTTGAGTAACGGGGAAGAGTAATTTTTATCCCCAAGAAAATTGGTTTTTGCACAATAAACGATTTTTTGCGAAACTGAGTTGCGGGCATCAACGAGTACCTATAGTATAAACATTATACATATTAAGAAACAAAGCATACAAAGACAAAAAATGTAGATTAATCGAGTCCAAAAACTAATAATTAAAAATATGAGGTTGCATCGGCTTTGCCTGCTAGAGGAAAAAAACCGTAAAAAACACAAATAGAAAAAAACTAGTAGCGTCCTTCGGAGTTTAATGTAAAGAGGGAATATTGTTACAATGAAAAATTTGTAAAGTCGGCACAAGGATCATGAGGTGATAGCGAAGACGCGGCTAAATCGTGAAAGACAATCGATACTAACAATATAAAGCTGAAGACTTAATGAAACACACTTTTCTTGCACTTTTTCCACTGTATTGCCTTGCAAGAAAGGTGTGTTTCTTTAAGTATGAACATGAATTTCCACCGTGAATCAACAGTACAATCAATCACATACATAAAGCTGAAGACTTTGTTTTAAATTTAAAAATTATGTTTGAGTTAGTCCATTTATCGAGGAAGGCTATTTAACAAACCTACGACCAACAGGAGCCCGAGAAGTAATCAAAAAATGTTGTAAAAACGGGATTTATTTTTTCTTCGTTTTCAAATCTATATCCATTATTCTTTAGGTCAGCTTAATGTAGTGCTTACGTTTATTTTTTTGTCTCTCACAAAAACTGTTAAGTGCTGATGATGATGATGTGTCGGGTTAATATGTGCGCTACAGTGTCTATTCCGGTGCGATAATAATAAGAAACCTGTCCGTCCGTCCGCCTGAAGACTTCCCGACGGCTCGCGCAGGTGGGGCGGAGCGGTGGGCGCAGGGTATGGTGACTAGCGGAGCGGAAAGCGGATCCTCTAAAACTCTTCTATGTATTCTTTAGAAAGTAAAAAACGTATATTCCTACAATGATATTCCTTGCCTAGTATTGAACAATGGATACATTTTAATTGCTCAGAAAAAATAAACTTTGAATGATCATTTTGTGGATCCGAAAGCTTTCTTTTCTAACTTTATAGGCACTAGCTACTAGCCTATTACAAATTACACTTATTTAATCATCATATTTCTTTAAAATATTATTCCATCAACTATTGCAGATCTTACTGTGCTGTTTCTCAATAATTTTAAATTACCAACTCTCAAAGTAATTGACATTTTTTAAATAAAATAAGGGTGAAAACGAGCAAACGGTATACCGATGGAGAGTGTTAAGTGCGTTGCCGGCCTTTTAAGAGGGAATTCACTTTCTTCTTAAAGGTTCGTATGGGTCTAAAAATATTGCTGGTGATTGTTAAATCCTAAAGACGAATTTGCTACCTAGTATCGTGCTTAATTTTCAACGCTCGCACCCGCTGCTCGCTCCGTCTGTGAGCGTGTAACGCCGCGCTCCAGTAACGCATATCCGCGCTGTCGTCTCGTATGAAACTGCACTCGCGTCTGCGCGTGATTGATATGATACACTATACTTGTCAGTTGTAATATGAATTTCAATGCACATTATACTAGCCGACTCATGTTCGCCTAGTACTCGGTTCATTTGAGGGTGCACACTGCACTTTTTAAAATGTATGCTGTGAAATCTATGTTTGCCTGGTGCATTTTGTCAGATAATACCTGTACCAAACAATAAACTTTTTTATTTAAAATTAAACTGATTTAAAATTGTCATCCATTATGATTAGTATAACTTTACGATAAAAATTATATATCTTATGTAATCAAAATATGAAACGTCTATTTAAAACTTAATCTTTCTATATAAATCTATTTAAAACATAATTTTTCAATCGTATCTGACAGGAAATCGCCTTACGTGTTTAGTTTTTGCGATATTTTTCCTGTATTAATCAAGGATTATCAGACTTACTAATATAAGTGCATCAATATGATGACTACACATTTTATAATTAATGACGTTTTGTCAAAAATGTTAGAGAATCTCCTTAAAATCCACAAGTCACCTGATATTTAATTTTTTTTCTTTCATTTTTTTATTTTGGTTTGGTTTTTAAATAACAAAATACCTTTAAACACATGACATGCGTCAAAAGACATCAGATGTGTTAAAAGGATACTGACCTCTATTATATACGCTGGACTGATAAGAAATTACAGTTTATGTTTAAATATGTTATGAATTCAGATCGCAGCTTGTGTGTGTCATATAACAACCTGAAAACGTACGAACGAGTTCTATTGACGAAGTTAGTGTTTGCCTGGGAATAATTTCCGAAGCGCCTATACAACGCTGTTGAATAAATTGCTGGCATATGAATCTATTCAGTCTTGAGGTCAATTGGTCACTTTTTCATAAGCAATTGAAGGCACAAGCACTAGCACAACCAGGCAGTTGGCACTCAAATAGTGCCAACTGCCATCTGCAAAATGAAAGTTAGGATTAAAAGATTTGAGGTGCCAGATGACCTGTGTTTAGCGATGATGATGAATGCGGTATAGAATTATGCGCCGTGAGCGCCGGCACCGAACCCGCTTCGGGCAACACCTGATTGATAGCATCGCGAGCACTAATTATATGGTGCGATTATAACGTGCATATGAGGTGTGCTCATCATCAGCTGCAGTCAGGGGATCAAAAAAACATCCTAATAACTTCCACTTAAAAAACATAATTTGATTTCTAGAGAAGTGGGATAAAACATGAAATAAATATTTCAATATTTTTACAATTTCCTTTTGTGTAAAATATATAGAATGATCCTTTTAAGAAGACAAGCTACGACCTAGCCGTATACCTGCAACAAATGTCTTGCCTTCGAATAAGTTGATCCTTTATATTTGCAAGTCTACCATCAAATTGTAGAGTACTTCAATCGCTCAGCTAAAATGACATGTCTCACAAAAACAAGGTCATCGTCCTGAAATATGCACAAGTGACACGTCGCCAGATCAATCATGGCGGCCTGTCAATCGCCGGGATAATTTAATTGATGACGTCACTCCGTCCTGCTGGCACCACGAGCGTGGGCTGAATCACTTAGCGAATGAAATCTTCCGGTAACTTCTCGAGATTTCTAGAATTTTTCGAGGGATAAATTCATATCTAGGGTGTGAGGAGTTTTTATACCGAGTCAGTAAGTCTTCTAAATTTCTTGGAAAGTAAGAGAGGTACTTTTCCTGTGGTATCCATAAAAAGCATTGGAAAAATGTCCCGTAACTGTTAAACTATGTCCCCAGTTTCACATCCGAAAGAAATAAAAGCCCAAATTAAACTGAAACCATCTTATGCAAATGACCATTAATGTCACAGAAAAACTATCACCGAGATTAGACTTCCAGCGGTATATCTTGCCGGTTCGCTGACGAAGAAAATGGCAGACACAGCCAGAGTCGGGCAGACTCGAGGTGGGCCCCCGGGAGCTATAACGATGAGCGCTAAAGAACTGCACTCATTTACATATGCACTTGAGCGAGGTTCCGCCCTGCCAGGCTGTATTGATCCTGGATTCGATTATTACAATCTCAAGGAAGGCTTACTTAGAATCTATGAGCATGTTTTTAACAAGATATACATTTTGAAGAAAGATCAACGCTCCCATAGATTCTTAAAGAGTGGCAACAGTGTTGTCACGTTGGGGTTAACATTGAAGTAAAGGGCATGCTATAAATAAGATATGGTAAAAAATAAGGTGCCTTAAGAGCATTTGATATGTTTATTAGCATGTCTCAGAAGGTGACTTACAAATTCTTTTACAAACGTAAAAAAACGAGCAAAAAGTCCTCATTAAAATCAATTATTCCGTAAGCACCCATCAAGTCAGGCGCAATCAATTTGACAGATTGAAATGCGCCATTAAGGCCGTGTTGAGTGATCGGGAGTCCGCGGTGAATAATATGATAATTGTGGGATATCTCAATATCTACCGCCTCTAATGCTCTACAAACACCCATCAATCATCACGAAAAAAGTGATCGGGGCACCGCGTGGACCGTGGTGTGGATAAGACGACTCCTGGTGGATCTCTACCTGACACCTGTGGGTAAAGATTTCAGGTACAGATACATAGAAACTTTATGATAGAAAATTTGAAATTATAGGTATATTACCTATAGTTTCTAATTTTATACCTTCGTTTTACCTCCTCTATTTTATATTAATTTTATATTAAACACAATAATTTTGATAAACATTACGAAGTTTACCTTACATAAATGCTTGCCTATACAGGAACTGTTTGAATAATAAACGTCATAATATTTAACGCTAAATAATTTAATCTTAATCCAGTCCTATCCACATTGTCCAACTCCAAAAGCGAAGATCTCGTTGAGATGCGCGTACGTTGTTTATTTTGGTCCCTCGTCAGTCGCGCACCGGTCATCGGTCGTCATCGGTCAGGTGGCCGACAGCACCCGATGACACGCACTTTTCACGACCACTGACAAATGAACGAGTTCATCTTATTAGGGCTTCACTGAACTGTAGTTAGGAATCGAGGTTAAATTTTTTCAAGTACTGTTGTTGGCATCGAATCCAAATATATCAAAGTTCGGGCAAATGCAAAATCAATAATCCTAAGCGAAAAGCTAAAAATAGAGTGCCTCCTCTAAACAGAGTAGATATCCAAGCAAGGTCACTCGTAATCCATCGTTTTAATAAAACTCATGCTGCAGCGAAACTAATGAACACCCGGTCATGCGACAGCTTTCCGAATTCATTCCAACTAGCCCCTATCGCGTCATAACAAGGTTCCCTTTCGCTCGGCCACGGATTCCCTGGCTTGGTCTAGCCGAGATGTCAATAAAGATTAAGAGGATCCACAGCATCAGGTTACGGACGGACGGATCCGGCGGTGACGGGTGATTGACGCCGGGATCATTTTGGATCGCTCGTCAGAGACACGACAGGGCTTAATGCTTGTTTTTATTTCGCGTAAATATGACAGATAAAATGTATGTGTGGATTACTTTGCTGCACCTGTTTGCAGTTCTGAGCGTCCGTAGCCTAATGGGTAAGACCTTTGGTTCGCACTCGAGAAGGTGCAGGTTCAAACCCCGGTGGAGGCACACGCCTTTAACCAATCTCCCTATCCCTTATAAAGGCCGGCAATGGACTTGCGACTCTTCGGATGCCAAGAGTGTCCATGGGCAACGGCAGTTGCTTTCCATCAGGTAACCCGTCTGCTAGCTTGCCCCCTAAGTATCATTTTAAAAAAAGTTGCAAGGTAAAGCTCGGATGAGTATTGCAATTGTTGGAATTCGCCTCTGTTGATGTCATATACTCAAAAAATCTGCTGCGCCTTAAAGATTCAATTTGTTTCAAAGAAATCATCTTTCTACTTTATATATTGATAATTAAAACAAATGTATGTGTTTCTGTACACCAAATAAAAGTTAATTTGTTTATTTTTATTTATCTTCTTAAATATCACTGAATAGTGAAAAAACTTATCCAAAATGTATTCAGGCATTTTAATTTCATTGCACGAAGCAAAGTCATCTCCGAAAAACGTTTCCATAAAAACACAACGTCTCAACCCTAAAGCTTCGTGAGACAGGTTAAATTTGTGTTGGAGATTCTTGGCACGCGCGGGGACCACCTAGGTTTGTCACTCATTGACAATTGACAAGTGGCATTTAGTCTCACGCAAATAGGTCGTGACTCAACGACCATCGACGGCGACATACGATCCGCTCACCGATCACCATTGTTTTGGATCTGACAAAACGTGTGAGCGTAGTTGGCACGCTAATTGAAACCACGAAACATTCAAAAACGTCTACTTAGGCGAAACTAAGTAATAAATTCGTGTGGATCCATCCTTATCCTTGGCAATCTAAAACTTAAAGCTTTCATTTCTATCACGAGATATTATGAGATTGTAAAGGCAACGTTCAATTTATGCGGCTTCAGACCTCGTCAGATCTGCATCGCGCATAATACAGGTGTCAAGACGTCGCTCAACCCTCAATCTTCGTCCCCTTTGTGTGGTCTGTTCGTAGAACCTGACGGACCTGACGGACCTGACACCCGACACCGGCCATTCCAGATTGCGGAGTTACAAACTTTAGACGCAATGTTTTGCTAACTTTAAAGGATATTGAGGTTTAATTTTTAAGATTTCAACGCATTTTTATCATTTAAGTTATGGGAAAGGTCATTCATAAAGTCGTTATTCTTAAGTAACAAAATCACATGTATTAATACACAGTTGTAGAGCTGATGATAATAAAAATGAGTCTGCGGAGGTCAATGTGTAAATGTGATGAAAGTTGCATTAGAGTTAACAAGATCCCAAAACCATATGATTTAGATTTCCACCAGCCGAATAATATCGGTATCAGAGGATCAAATCAGTTTGCATATTGAAGACGCCGGAAAAAGAAATTCTCATCGACATTCCGTATGCGCGTTTCTATATCTCCTAGAGGAAAAACAAAATATTTTATTGATCATTTTAATATAGAGCGAGCAGTGCCGAGAGGCTTACAAAAATTTGGGAGCTCTCCACATCCTTCGTCGCGCTGGCTCGGAAGAAAATATTTAATTCGGTCGGGGCGAAGCGACGCTTAGCGAAAATGAATGACGTCGTATCGGTCGTTTATTTGCAATACATGATGCAATAAAGCCGATGGCATATCCTCCCCCGACCGACGGCATACCCTCCCCAGATATAGGATCGACATTAACCGGTCAGCCGAGCACAAAGCCGGGCCAATCAGCGGGACGATTCTTTCTGGCTTCACGTATTTACGTCACATTTCTTCGATTTTCGCGGCACGTTCGAGACGTAATAAGCGGACGGCCGTCCCCCGTCCGTCACTGGTCCCCCCCGGGCGTGGGGGGGTGGGGGGTCGGCGGAGTTAATGAAGTTTTCTCCGCGATTCCCACAGGTCGTCATGTGGACGGAGTTTGCGGCACATATTGTGCACGTCGCCAGATATTGGCCGGGTGAAAATGTTTTAATAAGCGCATCCCGGCCGTCGCTCGCTCTTATTAATGTCTATTGTTTGGACTTTTGTTATTGCGCTGACGTTCGGCGACGCCGCTTGGCCGTTATTGACCGGCCGGCGCTGAAATGTCTTAATGCCGTCGTTACGGCTCTCGCCACATCGTTTCGCTTATATTAAAAATGTTATCGTGACACTACTGATTCCGTTTGGTTTTATCTGTCTGCTGGCGGGACGACGACATACGTTTGCGTACGTTCGCTGCCCGGTGGTGACTCGCCGATTCCTCCGTCACTCGGCCGAGAGAACCGTACGAGTGGGTGGAGAACAAAACCGTATGTGCGCTGACTGCGCTATTTATTCTAAACTGCATGCAATTTCAACTCATGCCCGTCCCCGTCTGGTTCCAATTGCATGTCCAAATTAACAAACTTTCCAAATCCGTCCCCTCCCGAACTTTCTATTCAACGTTGTTTATGTTTTTGCGAATTACAATTTATTACGGGCTTAGTATCGTCTAATCTGTTTGTCTCCTGATTAATTAATTGCAATGCATGTTTTCTACCGTACTGCAGATTATTATCAAAGAATCAAACATTTATTATGTTTGACGTTCTACTCGTATATATATTCTTCATCATAGAGGGAGCAATAGAAGTATTTATGTGTATTATTAACACTAATCCTAAAAGTCATTACCAGGGTACCATAACCGTAAGAGCAACCAGCGGGCGACTCGATAAAGCTGTATTGAACGTGAATAGTGCATTAATGACATTTTTCACAGGTTCCTCACACACGGTCAGGTGGGGG
>JAOTAV010000027.1:3440919-3475059 GCA_026546445.1 Cyclargus thomasi | reverse complement strand
CGGCCAACAATTGCCTTGTTCTTTTTTCGTATTACAATGTCTTATTAGAATAATAACTGAATTAATACTAGTTTGGTCGTCTATAAATGGATTTTAAACATGTTGGTGACATTAGGGAACGTCAAACTTGACGTATTCAGTGTCACGTGACTGCTGACTGGCTGGAACTTGACTGGGAATAAGAGGTCATAATAACTCCCCTCAGTAGTCCGGATAGGACTAATAGGACTCCTTTAAGACGATAGCTTGTTTTCTCTGATAGGGCTCGTCAAGTCTTCTAATATATGGAGTGTCTAATGTCATGAACAGAAATGTTATTAAAAAAAATGCTGTTTTTTTTAACGGGCTGGTTTTAAAAGACAGGTACATAAAAGTCGGCTTCCGTTGTATCAAGGCTCAAGTCAAAATCACTAAATGTGAATGGTGCTGATATTCTGAGATCCTAGTACCTAGTCGACCCATTCGTGTCAGAGGCTCTGAATAGCGCTGCCACAAAGGCGGGATTTCCCGGATCGTTCCGAAATATGACGTGTGTCCAGTAATTTTACTTTGCTGCGCGGATTTTTTTGAAATTTAGTCTCGGACCGGAGACCTAAACGCTGATTCAACGGAATCACCTGGACATTTAAAGACAAGTAGAAGAAGTTACAACCTTCAAGTACTCATTTTTTCCCATGGAATTTTCATAAATCTTATAATTTACATTTAAATGTCTAGCTTGTCTGTCTAGCTGTACATCAAATACACGCTAATTCAATATTAAATCATTTTTTCGGAGCTAAAGTGTTCATTTACGCAAAAGTCCGGCAGTTTTTAGAATGTCATTTAACTGCTTCTTCCACTTATATCTTAATTTTCAACGAATGGTCCTTATTTCCGCCGAAATGATCCGCCTGGATCTACCAACTGTAGCTCGGGACTATGACAAAGACGACACTGCGCCTGAGGATCGAGCGTCTGCAGTCTCGCCTCACGGTCAACTTCAGTTCCTTCGTGGTGAGAGTACCGACGAAACATCTGTCGACCTTCGAAGCGCAGGAGTTCTGGCCGCTGGATGTAGCCTACCGGAGGTTCCGGGGGAGACTCCGGAACGAAGTGAGTCACGTCACCGAAAACACGTGGCAAGATGTTAGCTTTAAGAATTATATTAATATGTATATAAGAATTTAAGGTATCTATAAAAATATGTATTCTAGTTTTAAGGTATACATATATTACAAATAATATGGTTCATAGATCTTTGCCCGATATAAAAATGATTCGATAACAAAACACTCCAAAACGGGGCTACCAAAGAACGGCTACATCGAATTCCAAACTTCGCGTGGTAAACTTACGGCACAAACATTAGGCGTGCAAAAATCACCGCCGGCCCGTTAACAGTGTTAATAATGGGCTCCTTACCCCCCTCACACCCCCCAGCACCTCCGACACCCCCCGGCGGTCCCTCGCCAGCCTTATCTGCAGTATTAACCCATAAAACATTATAATTTACAGCGTTACGTCGCCGCGCTATGACGCTCCGCAGTCGGTGGCCAGCGACTCTCAACATATTGTAATTAATCCTTAAAAACTGTAAGGGAAGTAAGGTCCGTACAAATAGTCAGCACTTGATACTGAGGGTATGATCAAAGAATTTTCGCGATGCTGTTTTCAATCATGAAGGCCTCTTTATGAATGAAAACGGCATCTCAAAATTTTTGTTAATCACGCTCTTAACTGGTAAGTGTTGACTATTAACACGGGCCTAAGTGATAATACTTTAGAGTTTAGGATAAATAATAAACCCTTTATAGAGCTAAAGTCTGAAAGTGAAAATCACTTTTGCGATTTGTAAGGGCAAATTCGTGTCGCCTTTGCGCTTGTCCATATAAATCATGAAAAATAACTTTCAGCGCTGCTACCTTCAAAGTTAAAACTGTATGTGAGGAACTAATAGAAACCCACAGTTATATGACTTCCTTTTGATACACCTTGTATCACCTCAAAACTAAGATCGGATGACGGAATCACCTTTTCAGTGATTGGTCTTGAAATTATTTATAAATTAGTGTCACATCACGCTTAACATAATTTCTCTTAGCGTCGCTTAAACATTATTGTGTATGAAAACCTAACTATACACATAATAACTTCAGATATATTCAAAGCTATAATAGCTTAGCGGTCTTTCAATAACATAAACTCGGGGCACCATTAAAAACCGACGTCCCGCTTAACTGACAAAATTCTTAGCGCGAAAACAAACAAGCATCAAATTTTAATTAATTTACAAAAACGATGTCGTAAAGTTTGAAAACCGCTGGCGGGAGATACTTAAAAATAACGAGATTCCAGCAAATATTGTAATAGCGGGCGCGTTTGTCGACTGTCGATAACGCGTGTCGATACACAGCCCTACGGTATTAACGTCGATGTGGGCGCAACCCTAAAATTAGTGTTGTATCTAATTCGCGGTGCGGTCATTAAACGTATTTACAACGTAACCCTTTACTGCGCGCGGGGGGTTTATGACACACCCCCCCCTAAATATAAGGGACATTTGAAGTGTTGTGTTTGCAGTTAAGGCCAATATTTGGTACTTCAATAAAGTTATTAATTAGTTATAAGAGTTCATTGAAATGGCTTATTTTAAGTTGAAGTGCGCATTAAACTAGACTATCTAAAGCTCTAAAATTTTAGTCCGAATCTAGTCCAGTTACAATCTCATTCTAATCACATATTAGTTATTTACCTGCAGTATCAGAGGCCTATTACTCCGACCCAATAAGAAGGCAAATATATGACGAGAAAAAAACAGGTAAATAGACCTTGCTCCGTTGGTGATAAAGAGCATAATGGCTTATCCCATTGTTTGGACATCATAGTGTTAACATGTCTTAAATCGTGCGTTTTATGTGCCGCGTCTTACAGAATGGCGTGTGTGGGATAAAACATAGGAGGTGGCGTCGATTATACGTGTATAAGATACAATATCTATATATTAATACGCGAGCGGAAAACTTTGTACCCTTTTTATGAAAGACGCGTAGATCGTAAAATCATGATATTTCTCCCAGTTATAGTTAATATGGAGGAGGAGCGTGGAATACCAATATTCTATTAAAATATGTTTTATTCTTGAAAATTTTTAATAAATAAAACGCAACGTCCACTACAATACTTTGACATGACACGATTATCATACAGGAAATATTCTATTATTTATGATTGACGTCTGTGTTTTTTTTTATAAAATTTAATGGCCCGGTAACGAGATCGTTACACCAAATTGAAGTTTGTGATTAAATTGAGAATAGATTATATTTTTTATAGCTGCTTTATACGATGGATTTAAATATATTTAAAACATGACTAAGGACTGTTTACAATTGTAAAGTTCACTCTTTACTTAGGAACGAAGCGAAATACAGTAGCGATCGCCACATAATATTATAATGTACTGTTTCATTATTTGGCCTTTCATTTGTCTACATGTCGTCGATTACAGTTTTTGATTACAAAATAAAATCTGAAAATGTATTTGGATGATATGAGAGCCATTTTTTTAGGTATAAAATCGTCATCTCTTGTACTATACACCGGATCATAACCGCACGTTTGCAGAGATTACGGCTGACTGTTTGTCCGTGTATTGATACAGAACTCCACCTAATGCTCTGTGTATTGATACACAGCCTATGTGTGCTACACAATCTCCTAATCTGCCCTAATGTTTGTGCTGGATCTGTAAATTTGCTCGCTCGTAGACCTACGCATTTATCTAGTAGCGTTTGCACTATTTTGGTATAAATCTTTTTAATGGAACAGATTAATTCGACTTT
The DNA here is from genome assembly GCA_026546445.1 of Cyclargus thomasi. Lineage (NCBI taxonomy): Eukaryota > Metazoa > Arthropoda > Insecta > Lepidoptera > Lycaenidae > Cyclargus > Cyclargus thomasi. Next base: position 3,471,235 of record JAOTAV010000027.1, on the reverse strand, counting down.
TAAAAACCCACACCTAGGCCAGTATTAATAGTCAGGGCTTAGTCTTAAAGAGCTTGATCAAAAATTTTGAGATGCTGTTTTTATTCATAAAGAGACCTTTAAGAATGAAAATAGCATCTAAATGTTTTTGATAATCCTCTTAGCATTAAGCGCTGACTATAATTACGGGCCCTAGACAATTTATTCGGTTATTTTGACAAATTAAAAAATTACAAGCGCCATGTTCTTGCCACGCGTTACGTCAAAGTTCACACGATTAAAATGTGTAACTGTCTCGCTTAAATATTGTAAACTATTATGTAAGTACCGACACAATAAAAACTGAATGCTAAAATATTCAATGTATCACAGTTTACTCTTACAATTATGTTAATTTATTAACTGAAAACTGAAATATTTCACTAACAACATTGCGGTCGAAAAAAAGGTCGATACATTCGAGATAAGTGTTGCTAGTATCAGACAGGTATCATTATGCGGGCATACTTAGCCGGAAGGTGGCAACCCCCCGACCCCCTGGGGGGAGGCAATTTAATTCTGTCCACGTTCTAATAATGACCGTCATAATTCGTTCAAAGTGTCCGGTCTGGGACACTTTAGCCCCCCCGATTCCTTTGCATTTCTAGGGGTTAACCCCCCTTCTATTTTCGCACTTGCACACGTGTGTGTGATTTGTAATTGCCTGTTTAATTTCATTTTAATCCCGCGGGCTGTGATCACCTCTACCGGGTTTCTGCAGGCCTGGTAGGTGATGCTCTAAATTTCCTGGTAATAGTGAAGTGTCGGTCAAAGTTTTATATAATAAAATATTGCTGTACAAAATTTTATCCAAAATTTTTTTATTTCACAAAGTAGTTTGTCTTAGCAATATTTGCAAATGCCTATAGTGTGTTTTATTAATATTTTAACAATTTTAATTTGTAATTCTACCCTATTTTGGTACTAAAAGCCACCCGGAAGCCATTTTCATAAATATAATCAATGTCTTGTGTGTTGTGTGTCATATTATGTTTGTGTGTGTGTGTGTTATCAACACGTGTGTGTGATTTATCTGTATCGTAAAGGGATTAGAGATCCCTCCGGCGCGACTGTTAGCCGTTAATGCCGGCAATATGAGTTGGTGTGCATTTCCTCATAAATTGGACATAAAGACAGGATTTCAAAATTGTTGTCGCTATGTACCTAAGTTGGAATTAATAGAGTAATAACTATGTAGAGACATCTGACAACATACAGAGCTGCTAATTTTAAGTAGCTAATAATATAAATCTAAAAGTTTATTTGGATGTTTACATTGTAATTATACTGGTTATCTGGCTTATCCTTTTATTACAAATGGGAAAGTCTGTTTGTCCTTCCTTCACGCTCTAAGGAAGCAACCGATCGATTTTTATATACACTTAATTGAAAGGATGGAGAGTGACGTAGGCTATTTTTAGTTTTGAAAAAACATCACGTCTATGAAAAAAAAATATTTTTATTTATTTACAAATTTCAAGCGTTGGCATAAAAATCCTATTTTTCCCGATTATTTGCGCGTCCGGGACAAGATAAGAATTTGTTATGTAACGTTTATATTTTTGCTGATAAAATGTATTTTCTAACCCTTACGTGTTCCTTTTAAATTAACTTCACCATAATCAAATAAAAAAACTAATTTATTTTTTACTTATTTTCAGGTAATTTTTGCTGAATCTTCTCCAGTGAGATGTGAGTCGCACACAAACCCCCGTTATTAGCCGCTAGTGTTGTACATTTATCGATGGGGCGTCGATATTTACGGGTTTTAATTAGAGCACAACACTAATGTCGATACGTGCTAGTGCGGGGGCCTCTAATGAACTTTTTACTTTGCATTTTTATTCGTTTGAAGTCCCGTCTCGCATTATTAAATATGTTCCTAAATGATGTTAAGTCGATACCGGTAACCATTATGTATTTTAATTTTATATCAATAAGGTTTTAATACGTCTAAATTAAGTTCCCAATATTGTATTATGTGAATGAAAATTATTTTTAAGTTTCTTTTGCATTCATGAGAGTTGCGACGAAAGTTTGTGATTTTGGCAAATATTTCATACAATATGTCACAGTCATCGCTCAGGTAAAAAGTGCTCTGTGGTCAAAAATCTGTCAAAATGCATACATTCCTTTTTAAATAAAGCCAAAACTTTTTAAACTTAAAAAGAATACAGAAGCTACAAGCTCCTGTGCAACTCTGAACATTTTACATTTCACATAAAGAATACTAAATCCTAAACCAATAAGTAGTTAGCGGTATTGTCATTCATTGTATGCAGCACACACGCCGGCAGTCGGCACGATCGGGCCCCAAGTCACGTGGCCATCACTGATGAGCTAAAAAATAAAACTGCACCAAATGAACACAATCACAAGTCCGCCTTGCCTCATCAAAAGAAATCCAAACAAAATAGGAGACAGACTGTCCGCTGAATACAAAGAGGGGCGAGACGGAGATAGGAGGGCGCGCGGGAGGGAGGGAGACGGAAACAATCGCGAGCATAATTGATTTTAACTTAGACTGCAAATGAAGTCAAGTTGCTGGGTGTGTGGACTGTGGGGTGACCTGCCCGGCGCCCACCAGTGGGGAACTATCATTTTTGTACTTCATAGCCGCTCCTCCGTCGTAAATACAAGATTCTTATGCGATACTCAATAGCTGCATATCAATTTGATACTTTATAATCAATAGTATTATTTTAGCGAAAAATTCAGAGGTTAGAATACCTGTTTATTTTAACGTCGCGTCTTCAGAATCGCTCTCAATATTATGATTTGTCAAACTTCGAGACAAACTTTAAATGTTATTGTCTTAGGAATAACTTGATATTTGTCGTAAATTTGATGGGTGTATTTATGTAGATTTTGATGTCTGCTATGAAACAATTTTTAAAAACTACATAAATATATGTATTGTAAACATGTATTGTAAACATCCAATAGACAATTATCATCCCTAATTCAATCCCGCACTAAAAATCAAATTAATTTAATGAAACCCCTCTTCATAGTTCCTGACTCCCTGGTATTTTGTAACACCAAGTATACTTTGCGGACAATCTCCCGGGTGCCGGGTACATCTATCATGTTTATGAAAATCACCGATCGCAATCACTGCCTTAATATACATTTACTAGGTCCAGGGCTGGTCCTATAACGAAGGGCTCATTTGAATAAACACACGACGGTCCTGCTGCCTTAATCCTGATTCATTAGGGTACGAGGTGAGGATTTTGTGTAATGAGACGAATGTATTTTTTCTGGAGCGTTCTTTAAGAGGTATAATCAGGCTGATGAATCTTGGACTTTTTGGACTGTGCTAAATTAGATAAATGTGCAAATCATATTGACCGGCACGTGTTGGGCAACTGGGTGTCGCTTTGCGAAGACTTCCAGGACTGTATGACGTCTTTTTATCGGGTTCTTATGAAACTCCTTAACCGTGTTTAAAATGTTTTTTTAGCTTCAGCTTTTCGATTCTCGGTTGCCGCCTTTATAATAGATCTTATACTTAAAACCATAAAACTAACCGCTTTTAAATTAGATTTTACGGGTTCACTTTTACCGGTTACAAATACGTCAACTCTCTTCGACTTTTTATTCACTTTTTAATGCGATTCTTCAATTTTCGCTCTTTGAGTTGGGGAAAACCCTATCACAATCGTGTAGTATACCTAATTCATAATATAATTATTCTTAAATCTTTAATTGATCACTAATTTTTTTCTGAACTTTGGACTTGGGATGAAATTTTAATAAAAAATCAATCTCTTATCAGAATTTTTAGCATTTAATCTAAGATAAAATACTGTCTAGACAAGATTAATAACAATTTGTCCATATTAAAACGTATTTGATACAGTTATTCCTGAACAATCAACTGGCCGGTATGTTGTTTGCTTGGATACTTATTTTCAGGTGAATGTAAAACTCTATGTTATTAGACATAAAAAAGGTGGAAAAATGGTTTCGATACAAATTTCAACGTTATAAATTTTAATATTATAATAATAATCTGGATGGACTTTTCATACAAAAACCATTTTTTTATTCATAGGTTAAAAAGTTGTTTTTTAGGGTTCCGTTACCAAAGGAAAAAACGGGGCCCCAGTTACTAAGACTTCGATGTCTGTCCGTCTGTCTGTCTCCAGGCTATATCTCAAGAACGGTAATAGCTAGAGGGTTAAAGTTTTCACAGTATATCATGTATTTCTTTTGCCGTTATAACTATAAATACTAAAAACAAAATAAATTCAATAGAGGGGCTGTCATACAACAAACGATTTTTTTGCTATTTTTCGCTCGATATCAATAATGACAACTACTTGAAATTTTCATAAACTTACTCCCATTAATACTTTACTAATAAGTAAAAAAATTGAAATAAAATTTATAATAAAGGACTCTCCTACAAAAAGCACAATTTTTACCAATACGGTACGGAATCCTTCTTGCGCTAGTCCAACTCGCACTTGCACCAAAGGTAGAGTACTAGAAGCGCATGAGTGCTCAGCGCATCTAACCCTCAAATATGGGCGGTAATCATTAATGCATTCAATAAACAATACAGTTCACGTGTCCCCACTGCCCGGTGCGGTCTGCGGCCCTGGTACACGAGCGAGATGCGAGATAGCCGCGCCGCCCGGCGTTGCCCGATATGGTAAACACACGGGTCAGATATTTAAATTGGACAATAAAACATTGCCCTGACGTACTCCGCCCGTCGTGAGGGAGGTTTTTTTTTAATTATTTTATGAGATCGGTATGTGATTGGGTTCACCTAGCCTTTTGCCACGCTGCCATGAAGTTTGAATTCAGACCGGAGTCTAATAAGGTATGAAATATAATTTACTTGGTGGGCTCATCGGAAATTATTAGTTTTTTTGGTGATCTGAGTTACCTTTGCCCTTCCTAGTTACAACTTACGGTTAAACATATTTCCGAAGTTACCTAAATTATTATGTTGTAGAGCCCCTGCAAACGTTTTATCATGTGTGACTTTCAAGTCTTTTAACGGGATTTTAACCAATGAATGAATGAATCGAATCGTCCAGCATATTCAGCAACAAACTTAACCCTCAAATAGCGCAACTTGCAGGACGCTCCCAATCACGTGTGGCTAATGGACGTACGTCTTAAGACAATTAGGCGTTTTCGCTGACGGCGCTGCCCACGTGCGCCCTCCCCCGGCGGCTGCAGTAGGCTCGACGAATACTAATTAACAATTAGAAGACGTCTCGGATCGATAATTATTGGACACTATTACTGTTTATTGGCTAGTGTCCACTTTATGTAGACCCAAAGACTCGAGTATCCTGACTCTGGTGTCTCAGGATAACTTGACAGTGATCGGACTAACGGTTGTGATGCGTTAATGGTAAAAGTAAACTATTCAAATTTATTACTTCCATTCGTATTTCTACACGTTTTTAAGTCTTTTTATTTCTCGGAAATTGAAAAACTTGCAGAAATACAAATATTCCCCTAAGCGTTTGTAGCACGATGTGCAAAATGTTTTAAATTAATCTATATCTGTACATATAATAATAAAACAGTAAAATTGTCGTGTCTGTACAATTGATATTCTTACAAACTAATCAATGTGGGACTTAGGAACAGTAATAGAACACGAATTGACAAAAAAAATAATGTTTGTTTATCCGTTTGTTTGTACGCGCTTATCTCCGGAACTACTGAACGGATTCGAATAAATCTTTTTTTATTTCATAGCTTTTAAGTCTAGGCAACACATAGGATACTTTTTATTCCGGTAAAATGTACGGTTCCCGTGATATAGAAATTTTCGCGCAACGAAGTTTCATTCATGGACAAACAAGTAAACTTCGCATTAATATTATTAGCATGGGTTTTGGAATTTATTCCGAATTTCAACTAAGTCATGCTATTTCGCAGACTAAAACTCAACGGTAGTGAATTGTGAATTATTTTGAAATTTATTCGCATCAAGAGATCCATCCGTCACCGAGCTAGCGTCGTCCGCGGGCGGGCAGGGGGGGTGCGGGGGGGGGAAGCTCAGAGATGATCGGGTTCAACAGAACCATCACTAACGAATTTGTCACGCCGCCGTAGACCTCGGACCCGACAGACCTGTCGGCCTTATTATGTAGTTTTGGTGTTGTAGAGAAAATTTTTCCTCCTCGAAATTCAGAATCGCCGTCACTTGACTAACACATTTATATTATAACACGTCAAAATTTATATGAAATTCCGTCCCAAATTATGTTATCCTACAAAAGATTTTGTAAGTTTTTTTTTTCATAAATGTAAGAACGGAAAATTACAAGTTTTCGAAAAAAAAATTTTAAACGAAAATACGATTAGGTACAGTTCTAAATAATATTTTAACGAGATCTTCGGAAGCAGAAATTAACTTAAAAACTATATAAAATAATTTTATAATAAACATTAAATTAAAATTAAAATCTATTTCTGTGTATTTTGTAACTGTAGTGTTTTTTTGTTTAAAAATAAATAAACCTTTGTAATTAATATAAATTAGACAAACATATAAACAATTTAGCATATCGCCTAATAATTTGAAAAACACCTATAATTAGCCATATCTAACCATCTCCAAGTCCGCGTCACGGATTGTTCCATCATAAACGATACAGCCGTCACCTGTCAGCGCTCACCAAAAAACTAGCGACGCGCCCGGCGCCGCTCGCCCAGCGCTAATTAATATATTTGTGATATTTGTCACTTCGGACAGACTGACAGATTGATAATTATAATTAATATCATCCGAGGATTGTAACAGGTCGAGAGATAGATGGGTGTCTTTCTAAAAGGTGTCACTGGATAATGTTTTTTCCGTTTAGGTTTTGTTTTTTTTTATGATATTAAGGGGGCAAGCGAGCAGACGGGTCACCTGATGGAAAGCAAATGCCGTCGCCCATGGACACTCGAGACATCTGAACAGTCGCAAGTGAGTTGCCGGCCTTTGTGAGGGAATTGGGAACGGGAATAGGGGTAGGTGGATTAGGGAAGTTAGGCCACCGGTAAACTCGCTCACTGCACGAAACACAGCAACACATAGGATATTTTTATTCCGGGAAAATGTACGGTTTTCGCTACTAGCTACTACTACCAACTAGTGACTAATAAAATGAGAAAGTTTGTTTACATATTTTAAATTTTTTTATTAAGCATAATACACATCTTAAAAATTAACAAAAACTAGCAATGGCTACAAAATATGGAAAGGAACCTGCTACTGCACAGGTCTAACTGATAAAAGGCGGGCCGGTGACTTCTCAATATTTAGTGTTTGTAAAACGAGTGCTTAATGTGGTCGGCGTATGGATGTTTGTGACTAAACAAAAGGTTTACGACACCATAAACCGTTATCGTGTATTGCTCTTAAAATAGTTCCGGACACAGATTACCGACCCATAGAAACATCTGCTAGAAAAACATATAAAAAACTCTAGTAAATAATAATTAATTACTTCATAAACTTATATTTACAGTTTTATTCTTTTATTATTAGTTTGTATATAATATTTTCTAGTTATGCACATGTAGTCATCACATTTCACATCAATAACATCACAATACAAATCCATACTAAGATTTTATTTTACTAAATAAAATTAAGAATTTATTCTTATTATCGGCTTGTCCGTCATTTTGTCTGTCTGTCTGTCTGAAAAGACGTAGGATAGCTAATTATATACAAAAAATATATCGTATCCGTGCGACATACGATTCTTAGCGCTCCGGAGTTCGTCCACAATTTATGAAAATGGTCGAAATTAATAATTCTTGCAAGGATTACAGTTGTAAAATGCGATAATATATGATTTAAATAATATATTATATAATATATCTATGGACGCTTGATACCACGTCAATTTGGCCCCGTGCTAAGTACCCGAAGGACTTGTGTTACAACAGAAATATATTTAATACTCATATACTATCCACATATTTAATACACATCCACGACCCAGGAACATTGAAAAAAAACCACTGCGCCACAGAGGTCGTCATTTAATAAGAAATTTTTCCAGATGACACTGTAATTTAAAAATATCGATTTATAAGTAGTCGCGGCGAGTGATAACTGTCGGCTATCAGTGATAACGAATTATATTTAGCATTCACCTGTTTGTTTGATGAGTGATCCATATTTTTGTATTTCCCAAAAATAGTAACTAAGGAAAAACGTTATATTATTGGTAATTTTTTTTTAATTTGTTTCATCAAGGCGGTCCAACAATGGTGTAGGTACAAAAGGTAGACAAAATGTCTTAAAATCGTAACGGTTATTGTTAGTCTTGAATCAAGTTACCGTAAAGTTTTTGCCGCAAAGGTGACGGTTAAAGTTTTAATACGGTATCTAACATCTTGTACAATTTTCTATCTAAAACAAAGGCTGGTCTCGCACCTGCAACACTTCTGATATTACGAGTATCATGGGCAGGAGTAGTTGTTATCCATCAGGTGATCAGTTTGTCCCAATACAATGTATTAAAAAAATGCGGTCTCTGTCATAATAAAGCTACTCTTCAAAAATGTAGTTTAACGAGGAGAGATCTGTAACAGTTTTGTTCGAGGGTGATGCCATCGATTTTATTACATTACAAATCCATGCTAATATTATAAATGCGAGAGTATGTCTGTCGGTTTGTCTGTTACCTCCTCTCGCCTAAACCGGTGAACCGATTTTGATGAAATTTGGTAAGGAGATACTTTGAGTCCCGGGGAATGACACAGGATACATTTTATCCCGGAAAATAAATGATTCCCCCGCGAAAAACGAGTTTAGGCGCAACAGGGTTGTGGGCGTCATCTAGTATTACAATAATTTTATAATAAAACTGACAAGTTAGGATTAGGCCTTAATAAAAATAAGTGAAATTAAAAAAAAATTAAGGTAAAGTTAAAATTACATAAAACCTTTTTATGCTCGGAAGTTTAAATACTATCGAATCGAATGTTTGTCAAGCTAACTTTATCACCCAATGCACGGTGGAGAAATGACAAAGATCTCGAGACTTTTTATTATGTATTCATAATGATTTACAACACGGTCACATTAACTAGACATTTGACCTTGACAAAGCCAATCGTTACCGATACAAGAATCGATATTTTAGCTTGTTGTTTGTTACTGTTTTTGGACTTATGTTATGTTTTTTTTAATTTCTTTGTCAAGGTCAAATATCTAGTTAATGCGATCTTGTACTTGAAGTTGTCACGTGACAGCCGTACAGCTGCTCCTGCGCAACTTCTGACTTCAAAAAATCAAACAAACCTCATAACTCCATACATTTTATTGTCGATCCTATGGATCTTCCGGATATCACCGACACACGAATATAAATCCTAAGAACATCGCATTAAAGTACATATTTTATTGGCCCGCCCCGTCCGGTTTAACGATCGATATGAAAAGAAATAAAAAACGATTGAGACGTGAATTATACTGTTTATTTGATGCCAATAAAGTATGTTATATACTGCACCGCCATTTTTATTATATTTTCATTAATTACACGAATAGCTTAATAAATTGTCGAAATGATCGAATGTGAGTTTTATTGTTATCTGTGATTTTATTGGCGGTCAAAAAGCAGTTATTCTTAGAGCTTTAGGGCCTGTTTCAACGCTTTCTGTAAAAGTTTCTGTTGGACTATCCACAACTTTTTTGACAGATTCTTCATACAAAATCTGTCGAATAAAGTTTATTTAAGGAGCACATACTGTCCCACTGCTGGGCAAAGGTCTTCCATGTTTCTCGTTCCAGCGCCACCGCAGACCAGCCTGGCTTGTAGACATCTAGTTCGTCTCGCCATCTTTTCCGAGGCCTCCCACGGCGGCGTCGTCCGTCATCTGGTATCAACTCTGTGGTGACCTTTGCCAGAGGTCAGGCGGCTGGTATGGCCCGCCCAATCCCACTTTAATAAAAAACTTAAGCCATCTTTACACAGTCTTTAGACGAGTGTGAGGCGGTCTTTATAAATCTTAGTCTAGGAGCCGCGTGGCAGTTTTATGCCGCCGCGAGGAGCCGATGGCTTTCATAACTCCTGCGATTCCATCGACGACGAGTTATGACTGACAGAGAGATGCCCGGGAGTGTGGAGATGTGGATATGGCGTATTTGATATAAAATTTATTCGTTGATATTTGTTTTTTTGTGCAAATTATTTAGCTCTTAAGTATGTTTTAGATATGAAAAATGTAATAAATCACGGAGGATATTGGTATGAAAATCCTCATATTACATAACTGACTGTAATGTTTGTCAGCTCAAAGTTTATAAAATAAGTTTAATTAAAAAGTAACGCTTGGAAAGGGCAAAACTGGTAACAATATTTAATAAAATTTGTACACTGCTTCTATGTTTTATGGCGCGTAATTATTAATTCTGTTAACAATCCAGTCACCATACTCCATACTCACTGACCGAGACTTGTACTAACATTAGCATTTAATATCATTCCATTTGCCTCCTCCACCCGTCGCGATTCCCTCACAATAATAATACGTCAACGCCAGCCCGCTATCTAAATGGTGTTTGAATTGTTTCCATCAATAAGGCACGAGTGTGGATCCCTGTACTGTGTGAGACTGATTTTATTACTACTGGCTCTCAGACTATAATAGGTACTATTGCATTCTAGCCTCCTCTCGGTCTATTTCTTGGAATTTCCTCCGCGCCTCGTAGATCTGTGTTCGATTTGCTGCGTTGTTTTTGTGTTCGCTTTAGGCACTTTGAGTAATTTTTTTTTAATGTATACGTCTCTTTTAAATGAGCCCGTTTCGTATAGTGGACGTCGCTTACTCGACATCTATTTCAACGCGGGGATCAGTTAAGTCGGATGTCTCTCATTTGTAGCACAAAAAGGCTAGATGAGAGAAGGCTAGGCTATACATTAGGATCGATAAGCGCTGCGTGTAGGGTGACAAGGCGTCGCATGTCGGCGGACAGTCCCGGCTCGCCGACAGCGTGTTCACACGATCTGATTGCGCCTGCTTTACGGCCCCGAGCGGAGCCCATTAGTACCGGCCGCTGCCTGAATTGCCTAATTAGAATTACACGGCGCGGGCCGGATTTCGCTACGAGCGCCAATCGCGATCGAAAAACTGAGGCGCTCGTCGAACTGTTCCCAGGCTAGATAAGTTCACAATAGGCATTAAACGCGTTTAATTGTGTCGAGAAAAATATATATTATACGACTCAGGTCCAATTTTAGAATTAATTTCACCGAGTTTCACGACGACGCGCAGTGAGAACTCGTGATCTGTAATCACACTTTGCGGACGGATCGATTTAGCGAATTGCGGCGTTAAATTTCGACTTTAATGACCCTCCTCGTAACGTGACCCTCTCGGGCGTCGCAATCAAAGAAGTTAAAAATAACGTCCAGTCGGAGATCGTTCGCCACCTGCTCCCGTTCGGGTTCCGCCGGTCGTCTCGATTCGTAAACCGCACGATTTACGGACGTTTTACTTCATCGTCGTAAATACAGTTCCGTACTATAATAACACTTTATACCGCATTATCTAAATTATACGAGCATCCGAGAAATGCACGCGTAAAGATATCCGTGGCGCAACACAAAAACATTATCGGTGAAATATCGATACAATTCCCTTGATCTGTAAAATAAAATCTCGCCGCTTGACGTTTTGTTTAAATTTACGCACGCGCGCATCGAAAGGTCGTCGTAAAATTGAGGACGTTATGGTCGCTGATAAGTGCGACGAGGGCGGACCGTCCGGCCCGTCCGGCCCGTCCGGACGCCGGCCGTCCGAGCGACAGGTTTATCGTGGACACCCCACCGCGCCGCACTATTTACACGATGATTTTTGAGACTTTTAGAGGGACCAGCAAATTAGATTTCACACGGCATATTAACGGTGGCCATACGGATAAACTACCGTTTTATTTTATAAAATATGCATAACACATACGATCCGAATGTACTAAAGTAACATATATATATTTATTATTTACTGTATTGTTTGTAAGTGCGATGGAATTTAGAAAGTCAACACTCACTTACTCTAAGGAGCAGGTAGAGCTGCGGGAAACTAGCTAATTAATCCAACACCCCGACGGCGGGTTTTTTCTCGATAATTTATTATTGTTGACATTTAGCGAGGACAAGCGGACTGACAACCCATCCATCATACACATCCGCGTCCACCGCGCCTCATCCATCGCTTGACGGACCAAATGATACCCTATCTTTTCCTACTAGAGTCCATTTTGCAGCGATACAAATGTTTAAGGGTTACCGCGTGCAAGTTTCTACGATCAAGTCAAATCTGCAACTTTGTTGATGACTCTTAGTTTAGGATGGACACTTTTGATCTATCTGCAGGCTAAAACCACTAAACAGCAAATTCTAATCTAAGAAAAATTCAACACTAATGTCTTCAAAAAATACAATAAATGGGAAAGTGTGTCTGTCTGTCTTCAATCTTACCTCTTCACGCTCAAATCGCTGTACCGATTTTGATAAAATTTGATATGAAGATGCTTTGAATCTCGGGGAAGGATATAGGATATTTTTAATCCTGCAAAAAAGGAACATTTCGCGCACGATTAACGAATTTCGGTGCAACGGAGCTCCTGGCATTATCTCAACATTGACACGAAAGTAAAATATTTACAGCTGTAAATATTTTACTTTCGTGTCAATGTTATAAGGCTCTGTGAAAATTCGAAATTTACAACTTTACCCTCTACTAAAATTATCCAAATCGGTTGAGCCATTCTCGAGTTTTAGCGAGAATAACAAAATTTAAAATTTATTTTTATTTATAGATGGATTAGGCTCAACTCTCAACTGTTTTGGCGTTGACCACTGATATAATTACAAAATGTTTAAGTATTTACATATTTTGATATGCACGTTTAGAAAGAAAGTCTTGTTTCAGCTTGATAGGGTTGAAAACTGTCAGCTAGTTTGTATCCTACCTGGCTCCGAAACCCTGATCATCCTTCAGAAGACGAGTGGCAATTAGGGACCGCTTATTGTTCGCCTGACTGACAGACGGACAGACGATCGATCAATCTGATAAGATGCACAAGATTAATACATTGTCCTCTAAAAGCTTTACAACACTTCATTCATATTGTTTTTGTGTTTGCTGATGTGTCAACATCAATATGATATTATTGTTAATCATCTTCAAATTCAATTTTTTTGGCTTCAAATTTTCTTAAAATTTAATAAAACTATTGTTAATCATCATTGGCTTCAAATTTTCTTCAAATTTAATAAAACTATTGTTAATCATCATTGGCTTCAAATTTTCTTCAAATTTAATAAAACTATTGTTAATCATCTTTGGCTTCAAATTTTCTTCAAATTTAATAAAACTATTGTTAATCATCTTTGGCTTCAAATATAGTCGCGTCGGGCGAGCGGGTGCTCCAGTATTATATCTTGGTAGTTGATGTTATGTTAGAGAAAAGTTTCTATTTGCTACTTTGAAAATCGAGCTGACTTGATGCAGACGCATCTTGGAAGCCGTACTTTTTTATACGGGGGCAAACGGGCAAACGGGTTACCTGATGTAAAGCAACTACCACCGCCCTTAGACACTCGCATCATCAGGGTTGCATGTGCGTTGCCAGCCTTAAAAGTATTCTAATACGGCATCTATGACGTTTTCAACTCCCTTACTATATTAGATAAATATTTCACGTTCAATAAACTATTAAGTAAATACGAACCTAACGATTGCACCTCTCAAGCCAAATCCATCTAGCTTTTGGCTTGAGAGCTTTTGTTTAGGCTGGAGAGCGTGCCAAACAATTATACATACATACAAACACACTCCCTAAAAACATAATCCCTTCTTTTTTTAAATTATATTTAGAGGGCAAGCGAGCATACGGGTTACATGATGGAAAGCAACTGCCGTCGCCCATGGACACTCGCTACTCCGAAGTCGCAAGTGCGAACCAAAGGTCTTTCCCATTAGGCAACGGACGCTCTGGCGAAATCAGGAAAAAATATGACAGCAACTTTGTTAATTCTGTAAAATCTATTTATGTTGGCCAAGCTAGGCAGGCAAGGTGATGATAACGATAGGCAACATCTAACGTTATAAATTATATTTTAAGGTCGGACCACACGGTCGCCGTGATTGATCGGTCGCGATCGTCGGTCGGTGTGATTGATCGGTCGCGGCATCCATCACGCGACGCCGGACAGTCGCCGGTCGCCGGTCGCCACTCGTCGCGTCTTGATCCATCAAACCCTTCGGACGCGGCGACTGGCGCTGTTTGCTCCGATACTTTTATAACCTCAAAATTTACTGGACAGATGATATATGTGTATCACATAAAAGATAATAAGCTACCGATTGTGTGATATTTGAATAAAGTATCGATCGATAAAGTATCATGATTATGAGACAAAAACTGTGGTTAATTAGTTACCTACGCGACGTCAGGTGATTCAGCAAATGCAAGCTATTAGCTGGGCGAACTGTTATGGCCGCGTCGCATGCTATTTTGATTACCACCGATGCAGGTAACTGAGCAAGTTTTGTACTATTTTTGAGCAATTAGTCGATTCGAAACCTTATGTAGCGAACATTAAAGTAACATACATAGACGGGATGCATTAGTCGACTACAAAGTACTCCTTAAAGCAGCGAAACTAGCCAATAAAGATCGGCCGAGACAGTGAAACATTCCTCCGGTACGCCACGTCCCCTTATTTGGCCGAACGGACTGAGTCCGCATAACGAGGCGATTTGTCAACGACTCGTCGCATATCGCATCGGCGGCCATCTTGTCGCGTGTGAATGTCACCCGGCGACCAATTACAAGCGCGGCCGCTGACGGCGACGGCGCAGCGCCTCCGCCGAACCTTTTATAGCGCGTATCTCCCATCAGCCCCAATTAACCGCCTCGATGTTGACTGATGTATCAAATGTCAGTAAAGCACCGAGCTGAATTTATATCTAATTAAATTTTATCGGAATCGCACTCGCCGGCGCGTAAATATACCCCGTCCCGTCGGGCCGATCGCCGTCTTGAGTAATTAACGGTCGCGCGATCGAAAAATGCGGGGCATAAATTGTCGGAGCGATAGTTCGCCACCCCGATTCCGATGCCCTCGGCTCCTAATAATTCGAGGTCGGAGTCAGAGCATTGTGCGCTCCGGTGAGGGACACTCACGACCGCGCGGACGTCGCGGCCTATCTCGTAACTCGGCCGGTATCGGATCGCGGCCATGTAGAGAGCCCGACTTAATATGTGCATCACGACGAACGCGTATATGGCCGTACCCCGCCCAGCGCCCGCCGGCCGGCTCCGGCGGCCAATCCTATCGCGCACGCCGCCGCACCGACCATTGTATGTATATCGCGAGGATGCCACTACGAATAAATTGAGTTTTCCGAGACGCATCGACGTGCCGGGACGCCTCCGCCTGTGATCCTTCCGGACCGGATCGAAAAGCCCTCACCTGGACTATCTTCCCCCTTTCGAACCCCCGCATCGATCGTCCGTCCGCACTCCATAAATTAGGAGGCCCGATGACCCTAAATCATTGGGCCGTCGCCCTTATCGGTATCGTTCTTTTTTCCAGTCGACTCTTTACACAAATGAGACCGGGCGACTTATTAGGTTTCGGCGTTCCGTACGCACCAGATCGACAGTTTCGATAGCAGGAGTGGGAGCGCGTCGGTCGAATTTGCCTTCGTTACTCGAGACTTCCTCGTTCGATTCGCTTTCACCTCCGACGTTTTCGGTGTTCGCCAGGCGATCATATTGGAGTGCTCGACGAGTATCATCGCTCCCCTGTATACACTATAGAATTTTATTTGCAGAATCCGCGCTATCGTCGGGGAATGGTATGTCCGCTATCGGGGAGCCCGTATTTCATCAGCCGACGCTCCCATTATTTTTCGCTACTCTTTAAAAGGCGCATTAACATAAAACAACCCGGCACGCAGGCCCGTCCATATTTCTGCTACCGTCGTCGTGACGGCCGGCCGCGGTATTGTGCGCGATACAGATCTCCCGACGCATGCGCACGCCGCCTGGATATTTAGAAGCTGTCTCTTAAATTCGCGTCCGAGGCGACTTAACGAGTCGCATTCTGCGTACGGCGACATGCGATCGGCTATTGTCCTTTTCCTTTATTTAGAATCATTCCATAACCGGACGATCATCCCGACCGTAATGCGGTGCACTATCCGACGTCCGCTAACTTAATCAAGACGTTTATTATTACCCGAGCCTAGATGCATTGCGTGCACTCTATTGTATTCCACTGAATGCATATAATTACACTCGATGAGGTTTATGCGCCGGCTCGGATATAAAATATCACGATTTCCATAAAACGATAAAACCACGCCTCGATAAACTAAAGCTAAAAAGTCGCAGACTAAATAACACTGATATTTTGTTAAAAATATATAAAAAGCGAGATCTCGACGAGTTCCATTATGATAAAAAGTAATAAGGTAAATATATTCATGTTATATCTCCGGGCGTGTATGCTGATTTTAGTCTAAACACATTTGCGAAGGTGGCCGCAAATGCTTTCTCTAATTTTCTTGGACAATAATGCGGTGCGACCTTTCCTCCGGTGCGGTGACAGCTCCTATTACAGGAGGTCGGTCTCATAAATACGTTATTGGTCTCCCACCTCCCTCATTACGCCGAGATCATTAGTCGTGATAAAATGCGCCGCCCTCACTCCTCCGCTCCTCTGTATTGCATTCATAAAATCTTATTCGCCCCGTTGTCTCCTTTACGTGTGACTTTTGGACGCGAATTAGCATGCTCGTCTGAATTTCTTTTTTGTTTGAGAATATTTTATGGTGATGCTTGTTATTTAGGTTTTATGTTCTTTTAATCACGCTTTTTATTTTTTGCGCTCGCTTAATTGTTTCTTATTCGTCGTAAATTTAGTTCTTAACTGTGCATCCTTGATACGTTTACATTTAATATTATTTGTGAGAAAAGTCTGTAAATAACTTCGAGTATCTAATACAGAAACTGATGCGTCCATCAATAGTCAAACGACTGGGAAACTGCTGAAGCGACTTCCACGGTCTCTAGAGATCAGAAGTGGGATTCGACGCAGTCAGCGCTCCGAAGTCAAAATATGATAATGTGTGCACTATCTATTCACGAAGCAGCAGCTAATCTGGCCGGCACATCGGCTGCTGGCGAGCCGGGTCTGCGCTCGAGTGTCCTCGACGGTATGGTAATCGAATCGATCTGTACCGTAAAGACGGTTCATAATGCTCATCCGGATGTGATAAAATAGTCGAAGTACGACCCTTGCGGTGTACTGCCGGATTAAATCATAAACTCCCGGTAATATTGTTTACAAGTTCCAGGAATTTATGGAGCATTACTTGCGTTTAGGTGTTCGCTAGCTTATAAGCTTTGATTTAATTGGAATTTATTTCTTGAGAATCATATGAGTGAGGTTTCTTCGAACTGTAGGAAAGGTTTCTGAGTAGGTGTACATTCTTATGCGTTGAATGTTTTTTTTCCTGGTGTTTTATTAATTTTTTAAATTAGTCTCTCGTGCGATATGAATAAAAATCGCCGCTCGCTTCTATTCTATCATGTGTCACACGGCACGACAGTCGGCACGGACACTAGACCGCGAAGGCGGTGCTTTATGATAATGACATGGAGACCGAAATTGGATGCAGCCTGCACTATATTATATTATGACTTCGGTATGATTCATGGACAGATCAGCTAAACTTAAATATATTCTTCATTAACAATGCGTACTTGAGATATGATTTTTTGTTGTTGTATTAATTATGCATTACTTACAAAAATTGTTATTTAATTGTTACTATTTAAAAGTTATCTGCGAAGATAACATTATAATATACAAAGATATAATCATTCGCATTTGTTTAACTTTAGTTCTAAATTTAGAAACGACAGACCAAAAAGTGAACTCAGGCGAGTCGTGGTCGAAACCAGTCTTCAATAAATCACGACATGATTTAAGCCGCGATGATGCTGCGGAGAAATTTTTATTGTTTCCATATTCGGCGCTGACGGATCTCTCTCGATCCGGCGATCTGCATACCGTCCTTACAGCTTTATCACCTAACTCCTCGAGCTAGGTATCCGCCGAAGCGTTTCCTAGATAGCATCTAGTTTTATTTTAAGTCCAGGTATGTAAGGTATGGTCGCAGGTGCCGTGCCATCCCTCTGGCAGGTGATAAGGTCTTAATAAGTAATTATCTGATAATTAAAATATTGCAAAACATGACAGAATTATGTTCCACCATCTATACTTTGACACTTTTGAAATTATCGTCCTTCGCAATCCATATGCTATCTTCCTTATTATATGTATTGCGTCGTCCCTTTTGCTGTTACATTGTTGCGTTTTTAAAAGTTTCGTCATCTAATTAGACGATTTTAGGTACTGGAATCCATGTTTTTTTTTTCTATTTAAAGGTAGCGAAAATTATCCGATGTTGGTGATAATTTAGATAAAAGTAACATCGCAGGATTAGGTATTTCAAGTGGAGATACAGGGAGTTGAGCTTGCGCCGTAATCTCGTTTACTTAAGATTACGGGCGTGCGTAAATTGTCATATTATCTGTTATCTATGTTTGCAATTTACCATGTAGTGGCGCATTACTTTTATTTTCCTTCAGATAAAGGATTTCTTTGTTGAAGATAGCTCAGACGATCGGTATACTTTAGCATTAAAATTTTCAAGCTTACGTAGGCTCTGTTGCGACAATTTCTTTGGAATAAATTTGTATTAAAAGTTGTGTAAAAGCGAAAGTCGTCCGAAAACTTGGATAGTGGATACTTTTAGTTGACAATAACAACATATATCGTGATATTGTCAACGGGTGTGCCCACTATACAAACAGCTCCCAGTGTCCCCGATAGGTAACTCTATCCCCCACTCGAGGTATCATTATTTATAATTTCACGTCAGCAATCAATCTTCTGTCGGAAAGCACTCCAGCTCGTATTTGCTTATTGTCCAAACCCTATAGTTCGGGTTTATTTTACGCCGAGGTTCTATTTCAGTGCCCCTTATGTCTACGGCGTTAAAGGTCAAGTCGAAGGTAGAACTACTGGCCGCACCGCACCTGGCCTATTTCTATTATGCTTTCGTCACGCGATGCCCTGTGATCACAAATTGGTGAAAATTCTTACCTTTTGACGTGCGATACTATCTATGATTTATGGATTTTCGCTTTTAATTATTTGTCTGTGCTAAATCGATGAGTGGTGACGCTTATTGTTTTGTTTATTAATTTCGAAATTAACTTTAATCAATGTTTTCGTTCTGTAATCGATTAAAAGTTTTAAACAATATCTATTTCAAATCATTGTGAAATGACAATCGATAGGATTATCATCGTGATAAATTAAACCCACAAAAATATACACGAGGAGAATTATGATTCCGTCGAATGGCTTTTTAAAAGCCAAAAGTTTCGTTAATTATAATTTTATTTATGAGGAGGATCTTTACGTGTCATAAATAATCGATCAAAACACGGGAACCGGTTTCATAAATATCAATCCCACACTAATAAATAAGACGAATTAATGCTCCGGACGAGCTGGATCGAATAATGCGAAGTTCGAGGAAACCGTACGGCACCCGGCCGAATAAATCGATCGGGAAGAGTAGAGGGGTCATAAATTTGGGAACGACAGCTCCGGCGCAGCCTTCGGATTCCGCGCACAGAAAATATCGCACCCGAATTCCTCGCGAGGTGACAGCGGCCGGAGGCCGGCGGGGGTGAGGGAGGCGAGGGGGGAGGGGGAGACAAGCTCGACTCCCGGCTCCTCCCACGTGCGGCGGACAGGTGAATGCGTGCGCGGGCGCAGGCGATTTGCTCTGTTTTCGCGGCGTGGAATACATTAGTGATATACAATGCTGACTGAGATATGGCATTCTGTTATCATAGTGCCACTGCGTGTACGAATGTTTGGTACTATTTTATGTATTGGTTCAAAATTTACTTTTAAATTGTGCCTTTTTTTTTCTTTAAATGGCAGCACACTGTTTTGGTCGATCCTCTGAACCGTTTCCCCAATTCGTAATGGTAATTTATTAATGTTTCTTTCACCTTAGGTGCAAATACGAGCATCAAATATCAGCATTTTGCATTTTTTTCATCGCAAAGATTACCTTAACTTTGCTTAACGCCAAAAACTAAAAAACTCACCTTTGTACTGAAACTACCAAATATTTAGAAACGTAACTAACTCGATGAGTCGAAGGGTTCACACGGGCAAACCTTCTTAATAATATGTAAATTGACTTTCCTCTTCATAGTTATATTATGCTGTTTTTGACTCATATCACGTCTGAGGGTCAACCTTTCGATGCCCGAAAAAGTATAACAGCGTCCCTCCAATATAAGGAGTATCTGGTTTTTAGTTAGTTAGCCGACGATAAGAATTTATAAATATAATCAAGTCCCTTTTTGGAAGGTTTCACGTCCACTTGTTTTTTCACAATCGCTTATTATCTCTATTGTTCCTCGTATGTAAGAAAACACACATAACTTCAACATCCTACCAGCGCCTGCCAATGCTATGATACAAGAATAGATCACACCACGCGAATAATTCGCGGTGCATCGATATGCAAAAACAAGAGTGCATCACGATGCATATGCAACAATGAACAATGGCGGTATAAATCAGTATAATTAGTTCTTCCGATCGGAGTTAAGTCATTGGTCAAACGAGCGTAGTCCCCGCCTCTAGAACAGGTACACGGATCACTTGGACCGTCAGCAACATCACGCACCCCTCCCCTGCCTCCGCGTCAACAAAAACTGCTTTACCGTCTTCATCAATCATATCTTGGATCACGTCTATATCATTAGCAGTTTTTATTAGCGTTGCCCCAACATAGCTCTGTGGTGCTCATACAGATCTTATGGTTTGGGATTCTAGCCTTGATATCTTAAAAATTATAATGATATAAAACACTTTTATTTACATACATTTATCATTCAGGTAAATTACAGTTTGCGTACAATTATTTTTGTTTGTATTAACCCTTTTTTTTTTCTACTTTTACTTTATTTATTTGCTGTCTTTACATGTTATTGTGAGTGCATCGCGCAAATAGCACAGCTCAGTGCCCGTCTTTACAACTGTACGTCAAGTTCTGCCCATCTACATAGTGCTTTCTAGCCCCGCTAGATCCACTCGCAGATCAAGATTAACTTGTCCTCAAATAACTAGATGTGTATTTCTAGTATTGGTGTATTGTATCTTAGCTGCTCATTGAAAGCTGTTGTCATCATGACAATTTAAGATTTAGTTTCATCGTCTTCCTTTTTAATTTATAGTGTTTAAGTTATTACCTTGCTATAGCAAGTCTCCTTACGCTTAAAATCCGTTGAATCTAAGCGTCTAAAATTCTTATTTATAATAAACATTCAAACTGAAATCAACAGATCAGCTTTAATTGTGAAAGCGTCAGACTCAGTCTGAGCATCCCAAGATATATCCCCGCATTATCACGGACGGAGTGATTTGAGGTGTAATGAAGTGATGTCCCGCTGTCCGTCTGTCGACACATACGTATTGACGTCGCCGGCCGCGTTACTCACTGTCCCGACTCCCTCAGACCCCCTCGTTTGTTTGCCGTCAATGATGTATCCCTAATTCCGTCCTCGAATCTTATATCACTCTCAATTCTTTTCCATTAGATCACTGATCGGGATAATATTTTTGGATAAGTGTGCCCGGTTGATGTACGACTTGGGAACTTTTTTTTGCTACGGTAAATTTGCAAAAAACCTTGAACGATTAAAAATTTGCATTGCCACTAAAATTTTCTGACTTTTTTATTATATGTCCGGTAATCTAGTTGGGTATTATGTATTTAACAATTATCTTTTTTTTAGAATTCAAAAGAATGCTGATATTTCCTTCTTAGACTGGGAATCACCCACGGCGACTAATCTAATCACATAATAATTCAGAGAATTTTTCGTACATTATCATTATTACATTTTAGTATCTATCACAAATGATATTTATAATGATAGCAAGATTATATATTACTAGTATTTTCCCGCGGCTTCGCTCGCATTAAGAAGTATTTTTAAATTTTCAACCCCTATTTCACCCTCTAGAAGAAAAGTTTCATAAAACGCTAAAACACGTATTTATTTTAAATCAGCAGCTCAGAAACAAAATTTTAGGCCTCTAACTTGTGACGAACTCGCGTAGAAAAATTTATAGATACTTTAACCCACTTTTCGCTTTCTTAGGGGCAGAATTTAAAAAATACTTAAACACGTATTTATTTATTTTGCAT
Organism: Cyclargus thomasi; assembly: GCA_026546445.1. Lineage (NCBI taxonomy): Eukaryota > Metazoa > Arthropoda > Insecta > Lepidoptera > Lycaenidae > Cyclargus > Cyclargus thomasi. The sequence goes on along the minus strand of JAOTAV010000027.1, from coordinate 3,448,897 downwards.
CAGTAGTTCAGATATAAAATTTCATGTCTTTTAACTGAACAAATGACGAACTTTTATACAAACTTTCAACCTTTATTTCACTCTTTTAGGGGTAGAATTTTTACGATTCCTTTCTTAGCGGGTGTCTACCCAATAAAACAATCCTACTCACCAAATTTCATGGCTGTAGCTTTGACGGTTTTTGCTCGGCGAATATGAATCAGTCAGTCAGTCAGGACTTGTTATATTTATGTATATAAATATATCTCATGAAGTACGTGATATTGTCCAGCATTGCCTGAGAAGCCCTTAATTCCTATAAAGTCTTAAAAAATAATAATAATGAACTATTTTATGTAAATAGTGTGACAAAATAATGGCCATAGCATTCAGAACATTTTAGAAGTATTTTGCAGTATTGCGCGTCTTCTCCAAATCGTAGTTGCCTAGCAACCATTTACCAAAACACCCGCATAGACCTTTAAGGTAATGATGTATTGTCGTCAACGCACGAGGACGCATGCAGGCGCAGGTCAGAGCTGACGTCCGTCCGCGTCACAAATGGTAATGACGGTGATTATCTGATTGAAACTATTCCACTCGTAAATGCTGGAGATATGTTGCACCAGGGCTGTTGGAAGTTATTATTTAAGCCAATGATAAGGAATCACATACATAGAATCAAAAGTTTCTGTTTGAGGTATCTAAAGAAATCTGAATAACAACGATATACTGTAGTAACGGTTGCTCGCATGCATGAATTAAAAAAAACAACCAATTCAAATTATAATACTGCAACTCCTACGAGATGACGATTTTTAAAAGGCTTCTGACAAATCACCAAAGGATTTCTCTAAGCTAATGAGACAAATAAGAAACACGAGGTCGATATCGGTTTATTAACCGATATGAATAATCGATACATCGGGGCCGGTAATTATTCGGTATCGCAATAACATCGATAATATCAATCAACGTCAGTAGCAAGTTAAATTAATACCTTTATGAATCGAGTGTCGTCGAGCGCTGATGGATGGCTGACGTGGCAAAACAGTCGCCGTATTAATACGAGTAATGAGTTTTCATTATTCTTAGTACCATCATCATCGGGCGCATCAATCAAATTCCCGGTTGTTGGTGATTTGGCCAGCCTGGTGAATTTTATAGTGGCATTTACAGATTCAGTTTATAATCCTTCTAATTTTGAATTCTGTTTTATTCCCTTTTATTCTTTGTGCGTTCTTTAAAGGAGGAAACAAAGCACAACACACTTTTAAACAAACAAAAACATGCAAGAATTACTTGGTGACTTATGCCTTTTGTTCACGAAATCGTCTCTAAAACAATCGATACTGTCCTTGACCATCTAATCAGGTTGCATGACCGTTTACTCGTGTGTCACTTATTGAAACTGACATCAACACATAATGTTATGGACAGCTCATCAAAGTGAAGGACTTTGTTGACTTTTGAATGTAACAAAGCGAATTTTAAGGCTTTGTAATCGATAGGCTTATTATTATTTTTAATGATATTTAAGGGGCAAGTGAGCAGACGAGTTACCCGATGGAGAGCAACTGCCGGCCGTCGCCGATGGATGCTCGTGACATCCGACGAAGTGCATTGCCGGCCTTTATGAGGGAAAGGGAATAGAGATTAGGGAAGTTGGGCCACCGGTAAACTGACTCACTGAACGAAACACAGCACAACGCCGCTTCACGCCAGTTTTCTGTGAGGCCGTGGTATCATTCCGGTCGAGCTGGCCGGCAATGGGCATCCGTATTATGTACTTGAGATTGGAAGATGTCTCATTGGTACACGCCTCCATCGGGGTTCGAACCTGCAGCCTCTTGAGTACGATCCAAAGGTCTTACCCGCTAGGCTAGGGACGCTCTAAGCATCTCGTATATAATTATGTAACATGCGAATTTTTTGCAATATCTGCTGTCAATCTGAAACTTTGTACTAATATAATTGGATACGTTTATATTGCGTATTCGCTACTTTATCTCTTGTCCATTATGCCTTGAAAGGACTAAATTGCGTTTGAATTCTGGCAATAGCGGGCCTAAAGCAACAGGTCTACGTTTATCCTTGTCAGTGTCAGCGTGTATCAGCGTGCATCAGCACCGGACTATTTGTTATACGCTAGCTCATTAGACTGATGAAATGATGCAGCCTCGCATTTTGGACGAGCGTAAATCAAGCCAGCGCTGAAACTGTTATCACTTCCTACTTAAGCGTTTGGCTTCGGACGCACTTCATCAAATAGGGTTTGCACTTCGGTGTTCAGTGCTACTGTTGCGTTGATTTACTGCTCGGAGACAATTAATTACTAACGTCTACTTACAGGTTTGTTTTTGAGCTTAGCATCTCCTGGGGGAAGTTACTATGTTCTCATATTCGTTCTTTTAATAATCGAGACATGTCGATAGAGCATGAAAAAATGTCCTTAGACATGAGACACGATGTCTGATTTAATGTTGATGATGTCAGCGAATCGAGGATTTGACATCGAATAAATCACACGCCAAAAATTAATCGATTATATTAATTACATCAAAGCATGACCAGTAAATTTATCCAGCAGAGGGAAGATCATCGAGCGAAGTGACGGGACTTGTTGCGCGTGACGTCACGTGACGTCACCGTCATGGCGTCACGGCCGGCCCGCCGATCCATTTGTCACGCCAACAAGCTACTGTCCCGCCGAATGGACCCGACCCCGACAAACGGATTTTTAACCGATATTCTGTAACGTTTATGATTTTTTATCTATCAGATGAAGGTGCTAAAATTTTTGGATTTAAATCGCGTTTTTGCCGCCACGTATTTTTGCAGTTGCCTAATGTAGACCGGTGCAAAAACTGCGAAGGAATTTGCATACATGTTAAACGCACGTTAGTTACAGTCGATAAAATATTAACAACAGACTTATATGCAAATATAAATCAAACCGAGGAGTATGATTACTGCAAAGTTGCGATTTCCCAAATGAAGCATGGACAAGCCAGTTCTGAAGTCACATTTTTTACTCGTAACTCGTTGGACAACATCAATCAAAATATGTTTTTTGTTGTCGACCAAATCATAGATTGCGTTAGTAATTATTTTATGATTCATTGCTGAAAAAACATAAATTATTGATGCACACGGCGTTTCGTGAGAATTATATAACCCCTATTAATATCGTCGAGATATCAGTCATTATTTGACACCGTTTGTCGTCCGTAAATCGCCCGTTGTGGAAGAAGAAGTGTTTTTAAAATTTTAAGAATTTAGGAAATGAATCATATTTTCAGTAAAATGTTATTTTACTATTCCTATTTTAAAAGAAGAAATTTAAAACAATCACATGAAGTACGTAAAACTAAGGGATGTAGGAAACTAAAGAAACGAAAGTTGTCCTGACGAAACAGACAAATTGATCAGCGCCCCTAGACAAGTGGCAAGCGAGTATCGTTTACGATAATCGCTTGGCGGGTTTTTGTATGGGATTGACATAGACGAACGAAGAGTCACGTGATCTAGTCGAGTTCGAATATGTCAATCCCATACAAAACAAGCGAAGCGATTATCGTCAACGTTAATCGTTTGCCACTTGTCTAGGGGGTTGGTCGTAAGAAATCGTAACGTAAGCGTAGCGCAAATTAAAATCTACAATCGCTTCTAAGCGCATGCCGCTTGTCTAGGCCTACTACTAGTGACTTATCACACGGTAGCATTTAATACGTCAATAAAAATCATAGGATACCCCTTACTTCGAATAAATGCTCCATTCGGACAAATGCTTTTAAAAAAACTAAAGGATAACTCACCAATACGGTATGGACTTGGTCATTCTGTAACTGGCGACCGAGCTGGGAGATTCGAGCAGCGTATCGTCAAGTAAATTGACCGACCCAGCCGGGGTCTTCTCATCCTTATCTTCACAATGACCCTTGCCGAAGATACTGAGAAAAAAAAACAATAAGTCGAGTCGATTTAGCTATAGCTTACAACGAAATAATGCGATATTTGCCGGTAATGTTATGTTATAGGTATATAATAGATAGGTCTCATATTGTAGCTCTAGCATACTGTGGAGAAGAACGTCATTTTTATATATATAAAAATAACGTGTTCGTCCGCCATGGACTCCTAAAGTATTGAACTTATTTTTAATTTTATTTGCACACCGTATGCAATTTGATTAATAGTCAGTAGCCAGACTAAATAAGTTGAAGCTACCATTTATTTTATTAGCAACATTATTCCGACGCAGTCTTTTGTTTTCAGTTAAAACTGAATTACATGATTTTGATACGTTCATGATTTTTGGTTTCTTATGTGACACATGACATGATATTTGTCTAAATAAATTATATTTTTATAAAAAAAGTAAGAAAATACCATATAATAAGATATAAGAAACAGGATTTTGTCCCTCCATCGCGTATTCTAAGTCGATTTTTATTAAAGCAAATAAATTATACTAAGAATTACTTACATTGTATTTGATTTATAACAAACAACACTTTGTCCTATAAATCTTAATAAGAATAACACTTTACTTTTTACAAAAACTTATATTGAAATACTCATGTTTAGGTCTCGTGATCTGTATGATCAAAATCTTTTTCGCCACTACAATAATTGTGTGATATCCATCCACAGAATCTTTTAATTCAACAAGTTTCAAGTTATAGTCTGGCTACTATAAGTTGAACCTAGAGTTAAACTTATAGTAGCCAGACTATAACTTGAAATGCAGGATACGTCACATCTTAGTTTCCCCACAGATTGTTTTGTATTATAGGAAAGATATACAGATTTCATAACTTTGTCTATATTTATTAAACACCTAGACGTTAGCAGAAACGCATTATTTCGTTGTTAAAGCTGTTTTTTTAATACTATTGATTTGGAAGTAGCTTGAGGCAACTATATATCATATTTTTTTATTTACAATAATATTTAATTTTCATTGAAAATTTACAGTACTATATAGCATTTTTCATTCGTTTTTATACATTATCATTACATTTAGTGCAGCAGATATGTGTGAAATCGCAAGGCACGATTAAGCTTAATAGTTAATATTATAAATATTTTTTTATAATTTTGCATAACATAATAATTTATTAGCTCTTGTTAACTATATATTTTGAATATTGTGTGAAAACGAAATTAATATTTACTAAATTAAGATGTTTTTTCATCAAATTTTGATGTTTTATTTTATCCCCTTGAGGTAGAACTTATCAAAATCTTTTCTTATGTCATGTTCTTCTTTTTTATGTCATAACATAAACCTTTATGGCAAATTTCAGCGCGATCCGTCCAGTGGTTTGGGCTATGCGTTGATAGATCATTATGTCAGTCGATAAGTCGGTCACCTTTGAGTTATTTTCAATTAGAATAAATCTCGAATTAAAAGGTTGTATAACATTCACCAAAAGATGGCGCTACCAGTGTGTTTATAGATCGGACGGGATACGATGTATGATAGCAAGCGAATGTTCAAAGATCTTAATCTATGTTATAATTGCGTACTAAATTATTACTGTTCGTATAATAATGTAGTGTAGTGGATATAGATATATAGTCATGCTAATATTATAAACATGCTTGGACTCTATGCTACATATTATAATTGGTCAAGAAAGTAAAAGAATTCAATAAGCTATATTATATCAGAAGCTTATGTTTCGTTTATATATTTTAATTACATATTTTTCAATCTACGGGTGAGTCAACACAAAACACGACGCGACGTTCCTCAACGGCTTTTCTAGAGGACTTTTAAATTTGGAACGCTCAATATATGGCAAACTATAAAAGTTATTTCATTTATTGCTGCGTCGCGTAGCGCTTCATTACTAACTGAAACCTGACTGTAAAATGTATCAATAATGAAAGAAATGTACATATTATAACGAATTTGCATAAATTAGCCATAATTTAAAAAAAAAACATAGCACAGTCGTAAATTAATTGTTCGGTGTTACAAGCAATCTACATTTTATATAATTAGCATACAAGATACGCGTTCAAATGGTAACTCGCAAAAGTTAAGTAGGCACCTTGTTTCTGACTAAGTCTATGGACGCGTGTGTCGATTTAACTTGTGCGTGTTATACATTATGCTTTTACCCAATAATTAAAATATTCCAAGCATGAAGGTAAACATGCATCATTCTTTTGTTTAAAATAAAATGTTAAAATATCGTACAAAACTGACATGAATGAATAAATAAATAACGATAAGGACTTTTGTTATAAATAATATCCAATTTCTAAATACTTTTTACATGATATTTATACCATGTTTTGAATAATTTCTTTATTTTATTCATAATACTCATTTCAAATTGAAAATGATTTTGTAGAACAGGATTAAACTATAATCTGTCAAAAAAACTTTTACAGGTTTAGTTTTACAGATTATTATCACCATTATACTGTGTCTTTCTATTTTTTATATTGTCGTCCCTGATTCTTCTTACATACGAAGGACGACAGTAACATTAAATTTGCAGTCAAAATTATTTTTTTATAAATGTTAAAACGACCTTAATGTAAAAATGGCTCAAAGACTCAAAGAACTTTGCATCTCTTCGTACAAAAAAATTTACGTATTTAGCATTTCTCTCGAATTTCATATTTTTTCGCCGAAAATTTTATCGCCGCAATTTTTATTCATACAGATATTATAATGTTAAGTAGAGTAGTTTAATATTATTATAGAGTTTGTAACAAAACAACGCTATATGTAGAGGTTCACCGTATAGAGTTCATAATAAAAATAGCAGCGCTGAAAGAACTTTTTTTTAAGTCTTTGTATGAGCCAATTCATACCTCGAGGAGCTTGTCCTTATAACAAAAAAACCGGCCTAGTACGAGTAGTACTCGCACACGAAGGGTTTCGTACCACATTAGAGTAAATATATGTAAAAATTGTGTTCTTTGTCCTTACCCACCTTAATTTTTGTTTGAATTTTATTACCGATTAGTAAAGTATAAATATAATTTAGTATTTTGTGAAAATTTCAAGCGCCTGTCTATTGCCATTATTGATAACGAGAAAAAAATTTAAGTTTTTACTATGAGAGCCCCTCTTATTAATTAAATTTATTTCGGTTTTAGTATTTGTTGTTGTAACGGCAACACAAACACATACTCAGTCTATCTTCAGCTCTCGAGCTATTACCGTTCTTGAGATACAGCCTAAAGACAGACAGACAGGCAAACATCGAAGACTCAGTAATAGGGTCCCATTTTTACCCTTCGGGTACGGAATCCTAAAAATTGCCATTTTGAATGCACAAATTCAAATAGTGAAAGATTTTGTGAAATCGTATTGTGAGCTTTGGAGATTACCCGCCACAAAAACACTTACCTCTTTACAGTATGTATTAGTATGGATGTGAGAGACACATAACTACGGAAAACTGGCGTGAAACGGCGTTGTGCAGTGTTTCGTTCAGTGGGTATGTTTTTTGGTGGCCCAACTTCCCTAATCCCTTATCCCTATTCCCATTCTCTATTCCCTCATAAACACTGGCAACGCACTAGCGAATCTTCGGAAGTTACGAGTGACCATGGGCGACGGCAGTTGCTTTCCATCAGATAACCCGTCTGCTCCCTGAATATCATTAAAAAAAAACAAAGTGTTACACTCTGTATAGATATTATGGCCAGTGTATATAAATTAAAGATTAACTATACATCTAATATGTATAGCAACAATGTTTGTCTATCGTCAGATTTAATTGATACCAATGACATGTACACATGACATGTACATAAGACAGTATTGGGTTTCAATAACAAATTGATTTGCAAATGACATCGTTGCCCTATGGCCCTTTATCAAATACTAGCTCTTGCCCGCGACTTTGTCCGCGGACAGGACGGTTTTTTTCACGAAGTCCCATTTCACCTACTATATACTATATAAAAATAAGTCAGGTTTTCCTTCCTGACGAACTTTCTCCTGAACGCACAAATAAAAAGT
>JAOTAV010000027.1:3394968-3440819 GCA_026546445.1 Cyclargus thomasi | reverse complement strand
GGCGAATTTCGATTAAAAATGAAACGTATACCCTAGCTCATAAAGTGGCATTTTAATAGTCCAAAATAATGTCGTTGGTGGTATTCATTTCTCTCTACGCCTCTACATACGTTGGCGCTAGGCGAATTTCGATTAAAAATGAAACGTATACCCTAGCTCATAAAGTGGCATTTTAATAGTCCAAAATAATGTCGTTGACGGTGACCGCCGTTAGTGGACAAACGACCCGACCCTCCTTTAGTTCCTTAATATTCGTAGGTCGTCTGCAATATCTGCTTGCTATATTTGCTATGGCAAACAGCCACAAATAGGTGACTCGATCATTCACTCGTATAATACAATGTATTCAATGACACAAATACAAAGTCGGATATATAATAAGTTGTCAACTTTTATGTGTATTTTACTACTTCGTCCATTGTGTTGCAATGTCAAAAAAATCGGCAAAGTGCGAGTTGGACTCGCGCACGCAGCGTTCCGTACCGTAGAGCAAAAACGAGCATATGTTTTCTCGTATGAGAAGCTCTTATTTTATTCGAATTTTATTATGAGTATAATTATGAATATAAACAAAAAGTAACAAAAACTAGGTTTATTGTTTTACAACACCCTTAAATTTTTAGTTAATATTGTTTTTAATATAAAAATTAACATTATATTATATAAAAATTTCAGCTCTATAATCTCTATAGATGTATAGTTATTATATATGATATAAAATAAATATGTATGTTAGTTTTTAAGATATCTATTGTAATATAATAAATATGTATGCTAGTTCTTAAATATTTATAATATGGGTTTGTAATGCCTGAATTAAATGTTTTGGATTTGAATTTGATTTTGACAACAAGTAAATTGGCTAATTCTCTAAACATTTTGTGGTCAGGAAGGGAAATACCTACTTGTCTTTACTATTTTTGAAACAAATATCTCACTGCTATTTTTTTCTTATTGACCAATATGTAAACAACTAATTAGGGACATGTAAAATTTAAATACTATAATGTACATTATGCAAAAATGTTAAATAACAAAATTGTAACAAATGGAAAATGATAAACTGTAATTCTAATAACTGGAATGGATTCCTTGCTCGGTTAAAAAACATTTTACATCGTCGTGGTGTCGATGCAATCAAAGTATCGCAAGTTTCTTAAAGAATATTATTCTTGACAGCAGTACATTTAGTTGTAAATTTTTCTTGGCTTTATAACATTACGTACATCCATTGATTTTGGGTCCAGGCTGTTTATTATGTTATTTTCCATCTTTTAGGTAAAAGATGGACCCGTGCGAGTTTCTTACGCCGGTTCTTCTCGCCGGGTTAGTTCCGTGTGGTAGGCGTCGTAGTCTCGACGTTCAGAAAGTGTACTTAAAGTAGTTTGAATAAAAAGATTTTGATTTGATTTGATTTGCGGGCCAAGCTAGAATCGTCCCTAACTGTTGCGGTAGGTGACGGAATGTGCTGTATGCTTTGGGTCGTTTTCGTGTTGGAAAGTCCACAAACTTACAATACTTATTCAGTGTACGCTATCACAGTTTCCTGTTATATTTGATTATATTGAAACTGGTGTTGTTTTCCGTGAATTTTTTATAGGCTAGGGCCTATGGAGTAGGCTTCATATCGCGTAAAAAAGCCTCCTGAATATTGCCTCCACCAAGCTTCAACTGGTCTTTTGCATATTCTGGATACATGGTTGATTTTAGCCGTCGCATATTACTGCCGTCTAACGAAAATATATATATCTTGGTCTCGACAGAAAAATGCGAATTTTTCATTACGCAACAGTCCAATACTTCCGTGCAACTCCAATCATGCTTGCTTGTTCAGTAACGAACTTTACGTCCAACTCTTCCTACAAGTTCAGACTCCACTTCCTCCCTTCTTTTCCTTCTGGCAGTCCTCGCAGATACTCCAGCATTCAATTCTAGTCAAAAAACTTCGGTCTTGATATGAACGGAACCCTTGAAGTCTTTCAAAGCTCTTTTTGTGAGAGTAGTCACTCTGCAAACATCTTGTGGGATGGTTACACATATTTTCCTGCATCATAGGCACGCTTTTAGGTTGTTTTATACGTTTTGCCACGCATGCATCGTAGACCATATTTTTGGAACATTCTAAATGATCTCCTATTATTTTCTACCTCCATCTGTATTGGTAAAAATTTATAATAACTTTATTATACTTTATATATGTTAATATTATTTAGCTTTATCGTATTATTTATTCTAACGAGTGTATTAAATATCTATAAGTTACTTTCATATTTATTGTGCGCGTACGATCTTTATATCCTAAGCCTATCTCTCTCCGTTGGGCTGCTGGAAGAGATTTCTTTAGAAAGAAGCAGATCCTTTGTGTCGTCTTACTGTAAACTGTTATTTTGTAAATGTTTTTAAATTTAAAATTATTAAATAAATAAATAACTTCTCGCATAATTGCGTCACAACTCTTCTTTAGACGCAAATTTTTAATTATTTAACGACTTCACAAGACAAAAAATAAAAAAAAAAACATGCAAAAGAAAAACTAAAACTTTTAAATTTTTTTATTTAGAAGGCAAAAAATTTATGTCCCTAATTAGATGGCCAGACCTTCTGTACCATGTTTATTCGTTGATGTGTATTAACGAAGTTGTATGCAAGAAATGTTTTTTTTTTTTATTCTTAGAACAAGAGTACTTTCAGGTAATATGTTTATAAATTACCAGACACTAATATCGAATATTGGTGATGATATAAACACTTGAATGGTGTCTTAACTTTCTAAATGATCAGCCCCCCTAGACAAGTGGCAAGCGATTAACGTTTACAATAATCGCTCCGATTGTTTTGTGTCGGATTGACATATTTGAACTCGATTAGATAACGTGACTTTTCATACGTCTATGTCGATCCCGTACAAAAACACGCCCAGCGATTATCGTAACCGATACTCGCTTGACAGTTGTCTAGGTGGGCTGCTATTATTAATATTGGTAAAAATTTATAATAACTTCTCGCATTATTAATACACATATTATATACAATAATTTCGAGTCAAAAAAGTACATCTGTAAAGTCCGTGGTATCGTGAGAATTCATATATTAGACGATATTATTTAGCTATTGTATTATTATGACGTGTCAGAAAAAAACCGCCATATTAGTGTTGTCTTTCAACGTTTTTGTTTTTTTTTCTTGTCTTGGCAATTGGCAAAAAATAAACATTGACCAAAAATGACACTTTTGGTCAATGTTTATTTTTCAGAAAGGTGGAATTTGAACTTCATGGCAGATAAAAATAACTTCATAGAAAGTGTTGCGTATATGGGCCTTCACTTTGTTTTTTAGAATAAGCTATAAACTGTAATATTAATAATTACAAAACCTGATATAGTCTGTACATTCTCGCCGAGACACAGCGAGACCGCCCGAGTGCGAAAGTGTAAAGTCTCCATAAATGGTTGCACTCCCCTCGTCGCGCCTGTCAAGCGCTTGCGAGAGTCTCGCCACTAGACTCTCGCCCTGGAGCTCTCGGCGAGAGTGTACAGCCTCCATAAATGGTTGCACTCCCCTCGTCTTGCCTGTCAAGCACTTGCGAGAGTCTCGCCACTAGAACTCTCGGCGAGAGTTCTAGTGGCGCCTTGGAACTCTCGGCGAGAGTGTACAGCCTCCATGAGTGTGTAGCCCTCTATTATATAGACACCAGTCAAAAACTTAGACAGTCCGACAAATCATGATATGTAAGCTGGACGACTTTAAAATCATGAAGATTGTGTACGGAATTAGGATGAGGCCTCACCGAATACTGAAACAGGCACTATTAAAGAATAAATATTAATGAATACTTTTTAGTTTCTTTTTTTATCATTTTTTATTTTCCTTTGGAAGTCGTTTTTAATTTTTTGTTAAAAATAATAATATACTTATGTAATCAGATGTTTTATTACTTTTTGGTTAGAATTCTTTAATCTTATTACGTTTTGACCTTAGATTTTTGTTTTAAAATAATATAGATTAAAGGCTTTTGCAGGATAACCATTTTACGCGGACAATACCGCGGGATGTTAGTTTGCTGAAAGGGACTATCCATAAAGTACGTCACATGAATTCATGATTTTTAAACCCCTCCCCCACTAGTCACAGTTATTCACATTTCTAAGACCCCCCTCCTCATTGTAATGTCACAAATTTACAATTTTACATTTAAAAATTTAAACCACCCTAATATTTTTAATTTCGAGATTAAATTTAGAACATTTGAAATGTGATGACAAAAAAACCAAAGACCCCTTCCCCCGTCACATCATGTTACACTTCGTCTACCCCCTCCCCCTCTATAGATGTAACGTACCTTATGGATGGTCCCTAATTCAGCCGTGGGAGAGCCATGCTTCGGCACAAATTGACCGGCTCGACCGGGGTGAAACGGCGTTGTGCTGTGTTTCGTTCTATGAGTGAGTTTACCGGTGGCCCAACTTCCCTAGTCCCTTATCCCTATTCCCTCATAAAGGCGAGCAACGCACTTCCGGCTCTTCAGATGTCACGAGTGTCAATGGGCGACGGCAGTTGCTTTCCATCAGGTAACCCGCCTGCTAGCTTGGCCCCTGAGTATCATAAAAAAAATAATTTCAGAAGTTGTTCGTGATAACGAGCAAGTACACGCGTAAAACCGAAGCAACATTTTGTCGCAGTATTTAAATGTAATCTGGACATTGTTAAAAACTAATTTACAAGTTCCGATGGTGAATACCGCCGATAGTTCGCAACAATGTTGCCAGCGGTAACTGACATTTAAAACTTTATTAATATACTGAATAGGTGGCAGTTTCCGTTGGCAGTTACTAAATATACCGAATAGACGTAACTCCTTACCACGACGACAAAAGAATAGACAAACCGAAAGATTGTTGGGATAAAGTGACAGACTTCCTTTGTGAATCTGCCGTATTGTTTGTCCTGTCGTAGAAAGATACACTCTCTCGGCCGCCATACTAAGCCTGCTGAGTATGTTAAATATCGGCGCTGGTAACGACAACGTCGAAAAGACTCTAAGCATTTACTAAAAAGTAGTAGACGAACACCATGGAAAATCTGTTCCATCCCCTGCTATCGGACATCACTTGCCAGACAACAATTTTATGCTGTTTCGGCATATCCTTACAATTCAGTAAATAAACTAAATAAACCTACTTACATTGCGCAAGTGCAAGCAATGACTAAAATTCAATAAATAAACTAAAGAGCATATACCTACTTACATTGCGCAAGTGCAAGCAATGACTAAAAATTGGTTGATAACGTTAATCTACCATAGTTCAGAAAAATACCTACAAAATCTATACAAATAACATACACTCATACACACACACACACACACATTTTCAAATACATGAAATGCTTTTAATATTTAACTATGTTCACTTAGTTTTATTAACCATTGTTTACTCAGATAATATTTGTTTAAATTATCTTATTTAAATGAATGAATTTTTGTAAAACGAGTAGACGCGTCATCTGATAGAAAGCAACTCTCGTCACGCATCTACATGGGCAAACCGATTTATTATGAAAACGCAAAACACTGTATTCAAGAAAAAAATTCGGGCTAAAGTAGACGTTAAACAGAGCAAAATAAGTGTTATAAGAAGAAATAACACTCTATTCTTGAATACCTTTTCACGATAGCGATAATAAATACAAGCTTTCGGCTCCCCCCCCCAAGCTTCTGCCCCCCATTTCATATCACCTTGGGGGTAGAATTTATGAAAATTCTTTCTAAGCGGATGCCTACGTCATAAAATCTATTTGCATGCCGAATTTCAGTCATTTTAAAGTTTTTTTTTATCTACATATTAATACGCGAGCGGAAAACTTTGTCCCCTCTTTTACAAAAGACGCGTAGAAGTTAAACCATGGAATTTCTCCCAGTTAAAGTTGGTACGGAGAAAGAGGGTGGAATACCAATATTATTTTAAATTTGGTTAAATATTGCATATGTTTAATGAATAAAGCTTCGCTCATTACAATGTTTTGACATGCCACGATAATCATACATGAAATAAATTTATGGTTGAAGTCATTTTTTTTTAATTGAAAGGCCTTTATGCCAAATTGAAGTCTGTTATTGAAATGAGAATAAATTATATTTTTATAGCTCCTATAAATATATTTTATTAAACCATAGAGCGACATCTAGTAATATTTATTTCGAAAGCCTTAGGATTTTTCTAATATTTTCCATTTGCTTCCAGGTGTGAACTAGCGAAGAAACAAGGTATTTTAGATCTCGGGTAAGCTACAATAGATTTACTAGACAATGCATCAGGCGAATCTACACGGCTTAGCCTGCAGCCTTGACTATCGGACTGGATGCAATCCGGCTCAAAGGACCATTTCGTTTGACGCCATTTACATTAACTTCAGGTGGAATTTTTAAACTTAGCTTTAAGCTTTTTAAATAAGCGGTTCGAGTTCATTTTATTTTTAGAACAATATTGATTTTTTTAATGATTTTTAGTGGGCAAGCAAGCAGACGGGTTACCTGATTGAATGAAACTGCCGTCGCCCATGGATACTCGCGACATCTGAAATAAGTCGCAAGTGCGTTGCCGGCCTTATGTGCGAATAGGGAATGGGAATAGGGATAAGGGAAGGTGGGCCACCGGTAAACTCACTCACTGAACGAAACACAGCACAACGCCGCTTCACGCCGGTTTTCTGTGAAGCCTATATCACTCCGGTCGAGCCGGCCCATTCGTGCCGAAGCGACCCACGGCAAAAATTAAGTAAATATTAATTGTGATCGAAATCTACAATCGAAACGGGCTTAACTAATTACATTCCGACTTCACTCAGTCTAGATTCTAGGTCATCTAAGAAGTCGTTATAGCGTTCAGAATCAAAATAAAACCGATATTGGGAAGATGCCAGAGGCTACTATCGTAAACTTTTATTTACTCTCCCTAGACTCGTATACAACCTTCTAGATGATTTGAAAGTAAATACGCGTCCTCACAACTAATATTTGATGTCATGTCTTCACAAAAACGAACTGAAGCTATCTATCGCTAGAATAGAATACGCTGAGTTTTGATTTTACTATTTTCAAACTAGGGGTGAGTAAACAAATTGAATTTATTATTCAGATAGTCAAAATACAAAAAAAATTATTGTGCCACCAGTCAGGTTAGGTTAGGTTAGGTATACCTTTTTTACTACGTTGTGTTTCAATTTTTTTTTTCTTTAAATTAGAATTAATCAAATACAAGACCTTAAATAATCAGTTCTGAACCAAAAAAAAATGAAATCATTAATGATTGGGTCCAAAGTGAACCTAAAATGTCAAACTCTATAAGAAGTTTACTACGCTAATACATTCATTTTGCTGCTTCTAAATTCACAAGGAAACGAACCTATCAAAAAGATAAAAAATATCATTTGCGAGTTTCACGCATCGTTAACTCGCGCTACTTACGATATAGACATTGTAATATTGACGCAGGTCCTATCCTTTCTAAACAAACATCAATTCTACGCAAATAATACTCCAGTGATAAAACTGCTTTTACTGTTTATTATTATTTATTACATTATGTTGACAATGATGTTGGCTTCTAGTAAAAGTATTCTATCACACTATAACATACTGGATTACTTTGGTAATATCACAATATAATGACATACAGTAGACGGTTTCCGAATTCACGTAGCCTTTTCCATCATTAAGAGGACCAGATTCTACAACTTGGCGAAGACAAACAGCAATTTTACATTTAAAAATTGAAACCACCCCAATATTTCGAATTTCGAAATTAAATTTTGAACATTTTAAATGTGATGTCACAAAACAGGACCCCCCGTCCCCCTGTCACACCATGTCACTCTTTATCTACCCTCTCTCCCCCAATAAGTGTGTCGTACTTTATAGATGGTCTCTTATTATTTATAACACGCTGGAAATATTTCCAGCACCTGCAGTTGATGCAGTCACTACATCAAACTGTTCGAGTACTTTCTATTTTAGTTTTGAAGTTCTGCAAATGTACCTAATATATTGTGATATTTAACATTTACAAATGTGATTCCTGTGGGATATTCCACAGCAGTTGTAAATTACGATGGATTTATTGAGTGCCATAAACAACGCCGACGACGTCAAAGTATAAACAACATACAGTAGCGTAAAAGAGTCCTCCTATGAGTAAATTCAAGGGTCAATTCACACCGCAATTGGACGTGGCGATACGCGAAGACGCATTTCTTTTGTATTGAATCGACAGTTTCATTCAGTACATCTTGCAAGTGACATGGAAATATAAATAAATGCGAAAGTGTGTCTGTCTGTCTGTTACCTCTTCCCGACCAAACCGCTGAACCGATTTTGCTAATTGATTTGGTATAGACATATTATGCCTTCCGGGGACAGACAAATGATACTTTTTATCCATGAAAAACGTACGGTTTCCGGTTGCGTGATAAACAGAGTTGCGGGCATCATCTAGAATTATATAATTTAGAAATGCATCTCCACAAGTCGTCGCGTCATGTTGCGGTGTGATCGACAGTGATAATTTTAATAATTGAAAAACCAGCCAAGTGCGAGTTGGACTCGCGCACGAAGGGCTTTGCTCTGCGCCATACTGGAGCAGAGCAAAAAATTGGGAAAACGTATTCCTGAAGGTTTTAAATTTATAAAAAATTAACAATTTATAGCAAATTTTTAAAATTTAACACTCTAAATTTTTAAAAGAAGAATTATCAAAAAAAATGTAACTAATTCGTCTAGGTAGGATTTGATCCTGGGAGTGGTGCTGTATACCATATTTTATGTACTTGGCCAGGCTGCCAACGAGAAGCGCGCTGAATTTATCAATCTATAATTAACGAAGGAAATAGAAAGAAAACATATTCGTTGTATTACAGCCACACTTAATTGATTTTTTATTTATAGTATTTGTTGTTATAACGGCAACAGAAACACATATTATATAAAAGTTTCAACTTACTAGCTATCAACGTTCTTAAGATATAGCCTGGTAACAGAAAGATAGACAGGCATCGAAGTCTTAGTAATACCGTTTTGACCCTTTGGGTACGGAACCTTAAAAAGTAAGCATTAAATTTTTAGATCGTTTCGTCTCATGTTGACGTGTACAGACCTTAACACTGGGAAACTCTCGTTATTGTCTAATCTTATTAAGTGACTCCATTAATTATATTATATCATCATTAGTCACTTTTACATTTCAACGCTAGTGTCAAAAAACGTTTACATAGTACGAGGTGGGAGAGAATGATATAGTACCCGGTCATGAAACGCGGTCCGCCATAATGAGAGTCTGTGACGTCACTAAATTGAAAACAAGCAACGACGAAGGTGGCGTGAAATGTTCATATTTTTAAATACAGAAAGGGGTTATAATAGTTAAAGATTGAATTTTAAAACAAATTTTAAATTTAATGAATCATAATGAAAAGAAAAGTACAAATAAATGTAGTTGTTTTTTTGGGATTAGTGACGTCACATACATACAATAAATCCAGCATTTACGGGGCACGTTGTTTTATGACTGTTTAGCGAGGCTATTTTGAGAAAATAAAATAATCACTGAAAAATCATCACTGAAAATATTAGAAATTACCTACATTAGCAAGAAGTGCCTGTCGATCCGCTAGTTCCGTATAATTTAGGGGCCTTCACCTATTACATTATCACAATTGCCACAAGCGTTACTTAGATAATTTGTAAACTGCTGCTGAATAATCCGCAACTCTGGAGAGACTCAAAGAGCATGTTAATGTGCACTAAGCACTACAAATAATGAGGTGCCCTGGGATCGTGTGCACTATACCGAGAATGCGCAGGGAACTCGGGATGCATTGCGGATGTGGTGGATACGTCATATAACTCGACCACAACCTCTGTACCGCAACTTAGGAACGTAAAACGAGGCGTTGGCCGGATATTACCGCCGTCAGCGTTGACGGTCAACTGACAATGTAGCGTGGCCGGTAACAATGGTAACCCTTCCGCACGTATATAGCGCCTGTGGTCAAGTTGATACAGAGCAAATGGCTCTACTATGAGTTTGAAGCAATCGTATTTGTCTATACATACTATACTCGATAGCGACTACGTTAATTTTAGTATGACTGAATTAACAGCGCCTCTAGGGGTCGCTTGCGGAACTAAAGTTGTCGTTCGAGTTTGAAAAAATTGGAATTGACAGAAAATTCGATGTTGCGTGTTGTTAATTATTACACCCTGATATTGCAACTAAACACCAGAATTGTCATGAATTCCTGATGGCCGATAAACTCGTTCTAATTACGGAACATATTGACTCATCTCCTCCCACGGGACATTGATTGTTTGGCGGCTCGGTGCTTTGGGAATTGACAGATGAATTGACGGTAAATGCGTGTTCCGAAATGTAGACTAGTGTAGCTATGTAAGCAGCGCAGCCTGATTTGTGATATCGATTTTTGAGACTTTATATTATAGAGCCTTTGAAAATGATGTCAGAAGTATATGTTTTAGTGTGATAATCTATGAGCGATAGACCGGAAAGGGCGAGGGCCATCGAGCGTTTAACCAAAAGAGCGGAAATGTTCGAAAAAAATTCCGCCCAAAGCTACTGCGCTCTGATTGGCTGGAAGTACGTACACGCAGGTCTCTTATTGGTGCGTGCTGTTTTAGTGCGAGCGTTAGGTAGTTGGCGGATAATTTATCAGTGGTAATAAACTGATAAGTTTCGGACACGGATGGCTCACATTACTTCTTTATAAGTTTATAAGCTTGATGGCGAGGTCTAACAAAAAAATACTACGACTAATTACATTACCATTGTTCACTTTTAAAAGTATGTCTATTTTCTCACATATATTATATATGTGTGTTTGCTTGTTTGTTTATCTTTCCCTCACGCCCG
Source organism: Cyclargus thomasi (assembly GCA_026546445.1). Lineage (NCBI taxonomy): Eukaryota > Metazoa > Arthropoda > Insecta > Lepidoptera > Lycaenidae > Cyclargus > Cyclargus thomasi. The sequence goes on along the minus strand of JAOTAV010000027.1, from coordinate 3,429,900 downwards.
AATGAAGAATGTAAAAAAAACAATTGTTTTGAGTTTTGGCATAAACTTAGTTGAAAGGATGGTCATAAAGATTGCCTGACATAGACTATTTTTGGTCTTAGAAAAATCCACTAATCCCAGCAGCTACTGGCCGGAATTGAAAAATCCTTTTTGTGTTGGTTATTCCATTTATCTAGGAAGACTATAGGCTATATAACATCTCGCCACGACTAATATGAGCCAAGCGGTATAGAAAAAATGTTGTAAAAACGTAGAATTAATTGTATACATTATCCCGCTTTTGCAAAATTTTTTTATTACTGTTTCGTGGACGTTGTCACGGGCAACAACTTTTTTTAATATAACAGACAGGTACCAGCTTCGTTTTAACCTACATGACACAGAAGTCAAAAATCCACATTATTTTTGTCAAGCAAAACAATAATAATAATATCTATGGACGCTTCACACCACGTCAATCTGGCCCCGTGCTGAGTACCACAAGGACTTGTGTTACGGGTACCAGACAACGGAAATATATTTAATACTTTTATACTATACACATATTTAAGATATTTAAGATTTTTATTAAATAACACACATATTTAATACACATCCATGACCCAGGAACATTAAAAAACTTTTTGTTCCCTCGGTGGGATTCGAACCCGCGACTTCCCGGCGTGAGCTACCAAAGCGCTCAACCACTGCGCCACGGAGGTCGTCAATTAAAAATATGCTAATTAATGTAAACAAATTGAATATCAATTTGCAAATCTCATCATTAATTTAATGTAAAGAAATAATAATAACATAATTACGCCAAGTTCAGTGTTATAATGACTATTATATTTAAAGTTTTACTTTATTTTTTTATGAGTTTTTTCATGTATGAACAGTTAACAGACAAAGGTAAAATTAGCCCGCGACTTCGCTCGCATTAAGAAGTGTTTTTATACAAACTTTGAGACCCCGCTTATCCCCTCTTAAAAGGCCGGCAACGCAGATTCTGATGTTGCGAGTGTCTATGGGCGGCGGTAGTTGCTTTCCATCAAGTAACAGGTTTGCTCGTTTGCCCCCTTATTTTATAAAAAAAACCCGCTTGATCCGGCCGATAGTTTGGACTGCTGGTTCATACATCACTATTACAGACTGTCACATTTAATGCGGTTTATATTATACTAGCGGACCCGACAGACGTTTTTCTGCCAGGATAATTTGTGAACTTACATCATTCTCAGGTCCCCTTGAACAGTCAAAAAAATTCATCGTAATCGATCCAGTCGTTTGGGAGAAGTTCAGTGATGAGCACACACACACACACACACAAGAATGGTATAAATAAAAATTGAGATTCAAATTTTATTATAATAATTTAGATTAGACTAGGTCTTATCCATTATCATAATAGTTTAAAATAGTTTTTAAAATTTTGCACATAACATGTTTTGTTATTTATATTCCTGTAATAATAATAATAAATAATAATATCTATAGACGCTTCACACCGCGTCAATCTAGCCTCGTGCTAAGTACCCAAGGGACTTGTGTTACAGGTACCAGACAACGGAAAAATATATTAATTACTTTTATACTATACACATTTTTAAGATTTTTATTATATGATACATATATTTAATACACATACAAGACCCGGGAAGATTGAAAAACTTGCTCCGTCGGCGGGATTCAAACCCGTGACCCCCAGCTTAAGCTACCAACTGAGCCACAGAGGTCCTCAAATAAAATGTAAATAAATTTCTATATTAGCGTAATTAGTCATAAGTAATATCGTTTGCACATTATTTATTTATTTATTCTTTATTTGCTCATAAAAGTAGATACATTAGAGAAAAAAAAACTAGGTTGGGAATAAAGCAAAAGGGCGGCCTTACCGCTTACAGCGGTTTCTTCCATTATATTGTTACTGTGTGATATTTCGGGCTTCAGACCCGGAATTCAGAGCCATTCCAGACGTATTGCGGCTTAAAAATGTCAACGCCTCACCAACGAGGTTTTAATGACGGGAATCGTCGAACACTCAAAAAAACCGGCCAAGTGTGAGTTCGACTCGCGCACGAAGGGTTTCTTACCAGTAGATGGCAAACAATTGAGAAGATTTGTTTCCAAAACCTAAACAGTTTTAACAGATCAAGTCGACTAAGCGATAACGCGATGTATAAGTACTGCAGCGCCATCTAGTATCAAAAGGAAGAACAGATACGTTTGTTCTTTTAGAGCCTTCTTGAACATTTAATATATTTAATTATTTGTTATTACGCCGGCAACAGAAAATTTCAACTTTCTGGCTATTACCGTTCTTGAGATACAGTCTGAAGGCAGACAGACATACATACGGACAGACATCGAAGACTTCGTAATAAGGTCCGATTTTTACCGTTTGGGTACGGAACCCTAAAAAGAGCCTAATCTCATCGTCATAATTATCGTAATCAACCAAGTTTAGACCTTTAAAAAATACTGCCGAACGAAAAGGAACCTTAAAACAAAGGCGGTAAGTTAGCATTCGGTCGAGACAAATTGTATTTCGTTTCGCCTCAATTTGGCCTCATTTACATGAAAATGCTTACAAATAACTACTTAGTTGTGTCTGTGGAATTGTAGATTTCTTAGTTCTCGGCAATAATTTTTTGAACAAATTTTACTGATGACAGCTGGGCTGGCCTGCTTGCAAAGGTTGTAAATGAAAATAGTGGACGGACGGGTCACCCGATGGTTAGCAACCACCGTCCCCCATAAACACTCATAGCATAAGAAGAGTTGCAAAATTCAGGAGAATTGCCGGCCTTATGTGGAAATGGGCTAAAAGTGAATGAGACGAAATTCAGAGCAAGCGCAATTTCACGCTGGTTTTCTGTGAGGCCGTGATATTTCTCCGGTCGTAGCCACCCATTCGAATTGGTAACGCAGTCATCGCATTGGCGTGAGCTTAGCGGTGGCCCAACTTCTCTAATTCCCTCATAAAGGCCGGCAACGCACGGGCGACGGCAGCTCCTTACCATCATGTAACCCGCCTGCTCGCTTGCCCCCTAAAATATCATTAAAAATATATCTCTGCCGTCTTTACAGTTCTCATTCCTTATGACCTTTGTCCATCGCTCGACGTCACCGATAGGCGACAGGTTTTATTTTGCTCTATGCTTCTACAGATCGGAGAAGACGTGGACGGTAGAGCAATGTCGCTAGAAAATGAAATCTAAAGGCTTTATATAGTTCAGTCTAAAACAATCTCGTTGACGGCGCACTATGGACAAACGGCCTTAGAGTTATTATGTTGTTCTGATAAATCTAGTATACTATATTCTACGATCATGGAATCAAAAGAACGAAAATGTTATCAGTTATGTTCGGAAAAAATCCGCCCAAAGCCACTGCGCTCTGATTGGTCGGGGGTATCGGGGTACGTACACACAGGTCTCTTATTGGTGCGTACTGTTTTAGTGCGAGCGTTAGTTGGTTGTCGGTAAATTTATCAGTGCCGAAACACTGATAAGTTTTGGACACGGATGGCTTACATTCCTTATCTATTGGTTATATGCTCGATGACTATACTGCTTTGTAGTATATTGTACTACATAGTAAGCTATACTACAATGTAACAAAGTGTTAGTATCTATCGGTCGATTGTAGTTTAGTACCACGTTCCGAGATTTCACACCAAACCTATGTAACAAAAGCATTTAGGCGTGCCACTCTTACTGACAGCTGGTCTAAGTGGGGCGCGAAAGAGGATTACTGACCTCATTTCTAAGATTTTATCAGAACTAGATAATGCCTGCAACTTCGTTGCGTCAAAGTTCGTTTATCGCGCGGGAAATTATACGCGTTAATTTTGCGGAGATCTCATGTCGTTTGGGGTGGAAACCCTAGGCACTTGAGGTCCAGGAGCACATAAGCTCTTTAAAGAGATATCTAAAAAGCTTATCGAAGCCACCCGAGACCCCAGAGCCGGGAGCTACCTGGCACAACGGTTAGCAATTGCCATCCAACGGGGCAACGCTATTAGTTTGCTCGGTACTCTGCCAGTTGGAGACGTTTTAGAAAAGATTTTTTATATAGTTTTATACTTTTAAGTTTGTATATTAAACTTTGTAATATTTAGTCGATAATTTAATTTATTATAATTGTCAAACTTTCAATAAACCTTTCAAAATTTATGGATGGCCCTTTATTAATATAAAACAGCTTTCCGCGTATAACCTGCACCGCGTTCTTCATGACTGCCGGTACTGACACGCGCTGATATGGTTACCGTTAACGATTATTGTTTAAACATCAATTGTTAATTCAGAGGCGAATTGGGGTAAAATCATTGGTCGTGAAACGATAAACACCAAAATCTATGTAGGTACTGACATTGTATAGAGACGTAACATCAGTATCTTGAGGGTGTTAAATAAAAAAATCTATAGCAGATAATATACAATTATAATATTTAGAAAGTTGAAAATAGGGATCGTGGGTTTAACGTTCACAATAACGGCTTTTAAGTGACTATCGGCTTTACTATCCTGCAGAACTTCCGATGTCTTCATCAGGTGTTGAAGGGAATTTGATGATCGGTCTCCGCAGGTGGTGTCGTAAGGATGTAGATCCTTCCGGCAAAATCTCGTCTTTTCTGAGCTACGACGATATTCAGGCGCAGAGGAGAACCCTGGTATCCGCTGAGTTAAATAGGGACTCAGGATTGAATTATCGACAGCGGTATTTTCAAACCGATGCGACATACGAACTTTAAAAAAAAACATATTTCTTCTAAAAAAGCCGGTAACGCGCCTGCAAATCTTCCGATGATGCGAGTTTCTATTGGCGAAGGTAGTTGCTTTCCATCAGGTAATCCGATATCTCATTTTGCAATTTGAACAAAAAAATATTCGAAATTGGCGCCTTTACCTCACTGAGTCAGGTAATAAGCAGAATACCTAGGTAATCATAATAAACATAATACATAGGTACATTAACGGGTTAACGCGCTTTAATGGTAACATTTAAATACACACAAACATATTTTTTTTGTCTATGGACGCTTGACACCACGTCAATTCGGCCACTTACTAAGTACCCGAGCGACTTGTGTTACGGGTAACAGGTGGGTTATTATGACCTCTTATTGCCAGCCAAGTTCCAGCCAGTCAGTAGTCACGTGACAGTAAATACGTGAAGTTTGACGTTACCTAATGTCACCAACATGTTTAAAATCCATTCATAGACAACGAAACTAGTATTAATTCGGTTATTATTCTAATAAGACGTTGTAATACGAAAAAAGAACAAGGCATTTGTTGGCCGTTTATTGAGTTGCCTGGAACCATGCAGCTTTTTAATGGTCGTAATAGCCCCCCAGACAACGGAAATATAATTAATACTTTTTATACTGTACATAGATTTAAGATATTAATTATATGATACACATTCATGATCCAGGAACATTCAAAAACTTTTTGTACATACTTACATACATACATACATACATACTTACTCACGTACATACATACATACTCTCGAAAAACATAACCCTCCTTCTAGCGCAGTCGGGTATTTAATTATCAATTCACCATCGAAACAAGACTCTTGTTTCGTATACGGGTAAAGGGCTGATAATGATGACGTTAAGTTATCTATTCTAGATCACGGGTTAAACCGGGTTATAAAGTGATCAATCTTACCCCTTTCACTGGGAGGGGTCATTTCAGCCCACCCTATCTCACCTGATATCTTAGTTTACCTTGGGTTTATACTATAGTTGACTTTAATGATTTAACTCATATACGATGGAATTAGAGGGCAAACGAGCTGCCGGGTCACCTGGTAGAAAGCAACTACCGTCGCGCATAGACACTTGTAACATCAATACAAAGGCGTTGGCGGCTTTTTAATGAAGGATTAAGTTACGGGACTACGGGAATATTAAAAGTACAAAACGAAATCTCATGGCACAGCAGTGGCATCGCCAAGTCGAGCGCGAAGTAAACACTACCGTACCACCTTACGCCGGATTTCAACCCACTTTTTGAGAACCTCTAGATAATACCAGAAAGCTGAAAATTTTGCCGTCTTGTAAGCTCACAACACATACTTGAAATCCGAAATTTCAAGCCTGTAGGTCATTTAGTTCTAAAGTTAAGCGATAGCAAAGTTTCACATAATCATAATCATTTATTTGCTATGAATGTAGGCTACAAAATTATATTATAAAATAGCATACACATTCTGCTTAGAGTAGCGTGCAAATTTTTAGTTAATACGTACATATAAAGAGAATTGAAAGAGAATGTAAGATACTAATAGTGATATAATATACTACATAATTTATAATAAATTATTATTAAAACAAATGTCAAACGTTTGAACTCAGAAAGCTGAAGTTTGGTACAGAGCTAAGGTTTAATTGTCACATAAAAGGAAAACTATAAATCGATTTTTTTCTTTCGAATTTAAATTCGGCAAAATCTACGACTATTTTGACGACTGTTGTGTTGATTTTTTTTAGTTTTGTACCTCATGAGATGGGAAGTAGATGGAGTAGTTTAAAAATCTGTACTCTCTGTACCATTGAAAAAAAAAAGAATATAAAGGTGTGTATTAACAAAAACTGAACCAAAAATAACCGTTATACAAAAAGGACTGAAATCCCACCAAGAATATTATGGAAAAAAACAGGCCAAGTCTTGATTGATGATTTTTGACAAAATTTCTTTAGCAGCTCACTAAAGAAATTTTGTCAAAAAATTTTTGCTAAAAGGGCACTTATTGCTATTATATTGTTTATTATTATAATGTTGTTAGACGACTGGCCTTTGACCTTGGCCACTAACTAATTAAAATTTTTTAAAGGCTCGTCATAGAACATTAATTGTAATTAATTATAATTGGTAATAAGGAACCTTTGACTTGGCATGCCTTTGTCTAGATTTCATTACATTTTAGAGAGAAACAAGCAGCTCCATCGAAACTTGGCCTGTTTTTTTTTTCGGAATATTTTTGGTGGGATTTCAAAATGCGCCGAACGGAGTATCGTTTCTAACAAATTTTAATATATCATAACATGAAATTTCGTGCCAACTTACAGCGAACGGAGTAGGGCTTATTATAACCATTCTGCATACAAATTGGTACGGTATTTCATAGAAATTTTGACATCAGGGGTGATATTTCGTGCCAACTTACGCGAAATGGACCATAGTTTCTTATATGCATTCTGCACATTAATAACCTACACATTTAGTGTGAAATGTTGTGCATTCTGCATACAAAAATTTTGACATTTCGTGCCAACTAACGTCAAATAGAGTATAGTTTCCCATATGCATTCTGCATAAAGCATACATCGACAATACCCCGTCCTACTTACCTTTTGTAAAAACTCCGCTTTTCACTACGTTGATTATAATTAAAAAGTGCTCCAGTCGGCCCCGTTTTCAGTATTTTCATTTTGTCGTATTAACACACGTTTCTATTAAAAACTTTTTAATAAATAAATAAACGGTTTGATTCAAGTTTTCTGTCAATTATGTTTTTTGCAATCGTCAATAAATAAATGACTAACCGTTACCCGCTTCGCTGAAGTTCAGAAGTTTTTTTTGGACGAACTTTCATCTCCTATCACAATTATGTTTCTAAAGAGGCTTACAAAAATGTTTGATATTATTGTATTTTTACGAGATTTCGAAATTTGACGAGAACCGCGGCCAGAAACTTGTAGCTTAAATGAGACCAATATAATAAGTTTGTAAAAATGTGAGTGTGTATGTTTGTTACTTTCTCACTCTTAAACGGTTAGACCGATCTGGATAAAATTTGGCATGAAGCTACCCGGTATTTTGAAGCTAATCCAGAATACCATGTGTATAAACATAGGCTACTTTTAGCAACACCACGAGGCGTAGCAAGTTAATGTTTATAAGCTAAATGTGAAAAATTAATAGTTAAGGTGTAACGAATCATTACTCAAAATATTAAATTTAATTAAATGTCATTGCAGCTTAGGATAAAAATAAATTAAAAAAAAACAAGCTAAATGTCCAAAAAACAGAAAACTCGACTGCAGGAACCATTGCGATGTAAACATCAAGTTATGTATATTTCTAGAATGGCTATTTAAAGCCCTTCAGTTTGACACCCTATCTACGACCTAAACGGGCGAAAAAAAATTTTTGGAACCTCCTTATTTTGGATTCAAAATCCGTCATTTTCATTTTCTTATTTCTTTATGTACCCAGCGTCACTCGCGCGAAGACGAATCTAACGATACCTCATAAGTTACAATCCATCAAGCTGTTTAGGCTGCAGAGCGTAAACAATTATACATACATACTTTTGAAAAACATAATACTTCTGCCGGCGCAGTCGGGTAAAAATTAAGACAGTTCCACACAAAGGCTATTCACGTCAAGCTGTACGATAAAAGATAAAACTCCCCTAGCCTACTTTTAAAATATTATGTTATTGAAATTCATCCAGGCTAGGCTTTGTACACGGTCTAGATATAGCCTAGATATTCACGCCTTATTAACGGACGTTTATATTTTGAAGCGAAAATTTTGCAACAACTTCAACATATAAAGGGAGGTTTTATCTAAAAACCAGTCTAAAAATACACTTCCTCCATATTTAAAACTAGTTGGTGTCCGCAAATTCGTTGCGCGGAAATTTGTATGTCACACGGGAACCGTACATTTCCCCGGGATAATAAGTATCCTATATGTATGTAACCAGGCCTAATGGCTATTAAACAAAAAAAGATTTATTCAAATTTGTCCAGTAGTTCCTAAGATTAGTGCGTACAAACAGACAAGCAGACAAACAGACAACTTTTTTTAGTCTTAGTACCCCCACGTTATTTATTTTGTAAAAATATGAAATGCACAGACATTACAATTTTACTATTTTATTATATGTATAAATAACGATCCTTGCTGCCAGCGGCCGCGACACATGAAGATGAGTGATAGGTTTAATTTTCTACGGACATTGGTCTAGCTGCCCATGACGCCGCTGCTTTCTAATGGCGTAGAGTAAAATGAAACCTATGGCTTATATAATAGTGGCGTTTTATTTGAGCCAGTGTGTCGCGGCCGCTGGTAGCGAGGATCGAAATGTTACTTTAACTCGTTCAAATTTCAATTAAAATCTAGGTAAAGATCGCCTTAATGTCTGGTTTACACATATCAAGTAGATACTAAATTTTAACTTAATTTTAAGTGACTCAACTTGCAACTTGCCACTAAATTTTGTGTTTACATGAAGTTAATAACTTAAAGCTAAGTTCAAATTAAGTTACCTACTCATCTACTTAATATGTGTAAACCAGACGTTACATTGCGTTTTTCCTGTCACTTTCTGTCACGCACAGTATGCCCCTTTTTACAGGCACACGGTCGCCGTACCCGGGCTGTGTTGCGTCCGCGTTTATGTGGAACGGTCGCCGTGCAAAGAGCAAGTACAGATTACACATGTCATGTGGAAACTGTCATGATTAATCACACATTACTAATTTGCGTAGCACGCTGACCGTGTTCATGTGAATAGTAGCATACTGGGCGTGACAAAAAGTGACAGCAAAATGCACGGTAAACCCAACGATAAAGGTACCCTTTACCTAGATATTAGTTGAAACCACTTAAAGTAACATTTCGATCCTCACCGCCAGCCGCAACACACGAATTCAAATAAAACTTTACTATGATATAAGCTATAGGTTTCATTTTATTCTACGCCACTACAAAGCAGCGGCGTCATTGATATAAACATTTTTTTATGCCAATTTGCGTGCTTATTTTTATATAAATCGACATCAGATGTTCGGAACGGGGCTAAACTGTATGCATATTACAACTTGCACGATAAATTGTCGGCCACATATGTACGGAATTACCAAGTTTTTACATTATATACTTAATGCTTACTAGGATTAAATTGTAGACTAGATGACCTGCAGGATTAGCATGGCGACTAAGAAAACTAGACACTTGGTGCATCCGTCACAGAAAGATAGACAAAGTGGCGGATTGCTCATGGAAATCTGCCATTTTATACCAACTATTTGTCAGTTTTTGTTCGTCGTTCGTCGCTACCGGGTAAAAAATACCACATGGGTTATATAAAATGTTAAGGTAATATAAATACAGGGAAACGAGACATCCATTCCCCGCGTGGGTGGCAGTTAGAACTTGTACTTGGACGCCATTGGGCATGTAAAGTGAAAATGGATAAAAAATTACCAAAAAAAAACTTTTCCTTTCATAAGATACCTATATTTTGAATAAATTAATAGCATATAACATCAAGTTTTTAAATTTGAATTTTGATCTCATTTTGTATCAATCTAAAGAAGAAAATGTAACTAACACTCTTTAAAGTTTTTGAATTTAATATAAAAAAAAAATTAAGACTTTAATTTCATTGTTAGGAATGTCCCCTAAATAAGTACATGTTTCTAAATAAAAAATGTGTTTAATTTAAAGATGTAACTATCAACTAATTTTAGTTGATACCAAAGTTGGTATTTTTTACCCAGTGGCGAGTATTAGTGTTCGTATTAGCCTAGCGACGAACCCCGTTAAGTATTGGACGAATTGGGTTGAATTTTAGCACGCAGTAGGTATGACGCAGATTGTAGGCATATAAATTATAAAGAATTGTAAAAAATTATACAACCAATGGGTAATATATGTTATAACTTTTTATAAACAATTACTTCCTAACATAAGCCAAGCCGCTGGCAAAAGCTAGCTTAAAATAAATAGAATTAAAAAAAAATACGATAATTTCCAAAATGAATGAAAAATATTACTTCATCACAAAAAGTGAAGGTGTCTCAACGTTTTTCGGTTCAGTGGTTCGGAAACTTTTATAAAACGTTTGTTGATAAAATCTCTGTTGAGCCTACTCTCCCACATTATATTGTGGTTGTGGCTTTAAATGCAGAAAAAAATGCTTTTAAGGGACCATCTATATTGAACGACACACGAATTTCATGAGTTTTAGACCCTTCCCCCCCTTTGCTTAATTTCCGACGAATCGAACAATTTGGCGCATGCAAGTATCCGAGGTTCCATATAAACGAAGAGTTTCGTACCAGTACAGAGCAATATGGAAACGCATTTCTGAGAATTTTAAATTTTTAAATTTTTAAAATATATAAAAAAAATTAAATTGATGACAGTTTAAAATTTATGAATACAATCTTCATAATTTTGAAGTCGGTACCAGTAAAAAATTTAAATTTAGACAAATCACGACATGTTAGCTGGTACCGACTTTAAAATAATGAAGATTGTGTACGGAAATAGGCTGATGCCTTTTGTTTTTTCCTTTAGAAGTCGGTTTTAATTTTTTGTTAAAAATAATAATCCATTTTGTATTTTGTAGTGTAATGTCTGTTTGAAAAAAAAAGGTTTTTTTATTTAAACTAGAGGTTGCCCTGTGGTCGAAATTCGACCATAAATATTTCTGAATTCAATCACAGACTTCAACTTGGCATAAAGGTCTCGTTACCAGGCTATTAAATTTAAAAAACACAGACTACAACCATACAAAAAAAGAATTTCATGTATGATTATCTTGTCATGACAAAATATTGTAGTGTGCTTAATTTTTGTGTGCGTATCGATTTATTTAATAAAAATATGCAATATTAAAGCATTTTATATAGTTTTGGATGTCTTGTTTATACAAAAGTCAATTTTATGAATAAAATGTAAATATTTCTATTAGTACGATTGAACCCGTCGGATGTTATCCTGCCGCTCTTTTACACCTCGCTGTATGTTCCGGTGCACACCGCTGCTATAATATAATATTATGAAAAGTGGAGTAATTTTGTTTTTTCTTCCTTCAAGCCCTAACGAAGCAAACAATTCGGCTCTATTTTTGGTATAGACTTAGTTGAACGAAGCCCCTTAGAGGCTACTTTAAAAATGTTATTTTTGCAAAATATTCGTATTTTTATTCGATTTTCAAATTTTACTCAAGCGAAATTATATTTCATCTTCACTTGTGCTTTCTGACTAAAATTGTCATGACGATTGGCCAAACACTAATAGTAATACTGGCATTGTGACTATAAATAACACAACTCAATTAAAAGTAACAATTAATTAGGCGGTCGTGTGTAGTATTTTTAGATAGGTGTTCTAAGGTGAGGGTACTAGGTATATACTATAACAGAAACCAAAGGAAACATTTAAATAGTAAATATGCATTGTTGCCGTGTGAGGGCCAAGCTTCGGCACGACTAAGCCGTATCCATCAGGGGAATACCACGGCCTTACTGAATGCTGGTGCGTTTTAATGGTGTTTTGTTTATTTTAATATAAATAAATAAATAAATAATCATTGATTCAACAATTTTGCCATCACACAAAACAAACAATAAACTCTCATATTAAAAGAAAAGAATAGACGAAGAAAAAAAAGTACACAACAATACATAGATATCACCGAGAATTAAGTTTTTTTTTAGAGTTTCATTTACCGTAGGCTCAAATATCTTCGCCTCATTCCCTATCCCGATTTCGGTCCCTATTTCTTCATTTAAAGACCAGCGATGCACTTTCAAACTCTACTGATGTTTCGAGTACAATAGATAGCCCGTCTCCTCACTTGTCCCTTCATTTCATTAATCATTAAAAAAAAACTGCGAGCAAGAAGCCAAATATCTAAGAACAGAATAGGAACCATTGCAATTTAAACAAGTTATGTGTATTTCTAGCATGGCTATCCTTTATTTTGAAACCTTTTGGAACCTCACAATTTTGACTTAGGCAGTCGCCTTTTTATTCTTAATTTTTTTAGATATACCCAGTGTCACTTGCGTTATCAAGACGGATCTAACGATACCTCTTGCATTAAAATCCATCAAGCCGTTTCCCTTCCCCCCTGTCACACCGTGTCACCCCCTACTCTCCCTTTTTTTGATGTGACGTACTTAACGTAGATGGTCTCTAAACTACTAACAACGTACGTCTTACCAACTGAGCCATTTCCATTAGACTTATCTAATTCTTTCAGTGCGAAAGACCTTTGCCGTAATATACGGTGACAGGTGCATTTCAGTACCGAGTTGGCTCCGCGCCAGGCACTAGAATCTTCCGTACACGGGGCATGTTAAGGAACTTCCACGTTTATACAGGCTGCTTCTAGAAGTTAAGTGACCCGATTAAAGTGTTACTATAACTAATAATAAAGCGGAAATATTTTTTTACTCTGTATCTGTATATGTTTGTTACTAAACTCAAAAAGTACTTAGACAAGTGCCAAGCGAGTATCGGTTATGACAATCGCTTGGCGTGTTCTTGTATAGGATTGACATAGACGAACGAACGTACGTGATCTAGTCGAGTTCGAATATGTCAATCCCATACAAAACAAGCGAAGCGATTATCGTCAACGTTAATCGCTTGCCACTTGTCTAGAGGGGCTGAACTCCTACTTGATGAACAGATAGAAGATGAACTATTCATGAGTTAGATATTACGAAAATTTTACATATCCACTTCTCTGCAACATTTTTTAACTATAAATGATAATTATGTTATTATGGTTGAAAAAAAGGCGTGTAAAAACTTCTGAAACCTTTTTTCTTAATAACTCAAAAGTTACACTTTTTGGTAATCCTCATTTTTTTATACTATTACATGTTCTTATCTATCAATATTCTTTAGTTTCGAATTCTTTCATACGCTTTATTAAAACTAACGGCCTGTTAAAAGTTGAGTGTTTCTTGAATGCACTCCGCTTTGTGACGTCGGTTGCAGGCTCTAGGGGGGTTGAGGGGGAAAAGGCAGGGAGAGGGGAAGGAAATGAAGTGTCCACGACCACTATGATTGAGATTCAAAAGCCACTATTGATTAACCGAAAATTATTAGAAGATTTATAAGAACTTTGTTTAAATCAATCGTAAAGAGGAGCTACAAAAATATAATCTATTTTTACACAGACTTCATTTTGCCATTTAAAAAAATCACAGACTTTAACCATAAACAAAAGAGTATTTCATGTATGATTATCGTGTCATGTTAAAATATTGTAGTGTGCTTAGCGTTTTATATTATATTTATTATTAAAATTAGGCTAGATTAAAGCATATTTTAAAATAATATTGGTATTCAACGCTTATCCCTTATATCAACTATAAATGAAAGAAATTTTATGCTTTTACATCTACGCATCCTTCGTAAAAAGGGGTACAAAGTTTTTGGCTCGCATATTAATATAGGTATAGATATGATTCTGGCGCTATCAAGGATGTTTAAATATGTGCTGGCGTTGAATGCAATGACTTATGTTATTTTATGATATAAAATATTGATTTTGTGCGTGATAAACTTTACTAAGCTGTACTACACAAACCTAAGGCACATTCTAAGTTAGAGATAAGAGGTGATTTTATTCTTAAATAAATAAATATATAAATTAAACGTATCACGTAAGTCTGTGTCCAGTAACTTTTAATCAATTATTTAACGTGTGTCGCAAAAGTTTACAAAAATCAAAAGAATTAACAAACTGTATCATTCACGAATTTGGAACTTGGAACCAATTATCCAATATTTCGCAATGTCATGACGTGTCATTTAGAAAGTGTATCCTTTATTGCAAAATTTGAGGTGGTTTCTTATTTATCGCCGATCTGTCACTCATATAGTAATAATAGCTCACGAAATAAATTATGACAGTATTTTCCTCAAAATAGTCCGTGATATAGTAGACCAAGCGGATCCACAGAAAATGGCTTGAGAATTATTGTTTCTTGCACATGTGATCCAAACAAATACTATCAAAAGCAATCAAGGTGCAGAAACGTCCATCACAATATCAGATACGTGGATTAACACAAGCATCTGCCTTTTGATTGATCATTAGATAACTGTGACAGGGATATATCGATTATACACGCCACTGATAACTGCTGCCTATATCTAGCTAGCATTACTAATAAAAATCTAATTTCAAACCTATAACTAACGATCGCCTCGTCGGATAATAGCAGCTGTGTCCTCACGATACGGTCCACACTCGGACGCCGGGGACCACCTTATCGACGGACCTATTTATGTTATTCCGATATAATCAAGATTATAACGCTTATTGCGACTCGGGCCGTTTCGTTAACGGTGTCATCCGTATCACCGATCGATACTTCGCCGACGATTATCGAGAGTTTCGTCGATTTCACGGCGGATTTTGGTAAAATTAAATCTATTGTTTCACGTCCCGCCCGCTCGTCGCCTTCGAGATGTCCGATAGGGCCGGTGAAACTCATCTGATTATGAGCATCGGTCGGATCGCTGGCGGCGATTCCGTTTGTTGTTTAATTCGAATCACGCTAGCACGCGTCATGTAAATCGTCGTCGGTACCGGGATCCGCTTTGTCTGCTCCATTCGTGGTGCATCCGACAGCCCGGGGGCGGCCGGCCGGCGGCTCCGGGCGCATCTTGGCCGTCCGGCGGATTGACGCGATGCGTTTTAATCAATTAGCGTGCAGAACGCGGTTCACGAGTCAGTGAGCAGTGTAATAAGCCGCGCGGGCCACCGTGGCGCCGACTTTTCGACCGCTCTCGTATTTCAGGGCGTTTTTTCGGCCATTTTTCGGATGATAACTTCATAATCGGAGCGAAAGTTTCGTTTTGATTTTACAGCTCGTGGGTTTCGCCCGGGCGTTTTTTGGCCGTAAGATAATATCCTGAACCCGCGTGACATTGAAACAACTTCGACGTCAGCCATTTTGTTAATGTCCACGAAATATGGCCAATAAATGATGAGTGAATCGTCAATTATCGACGTTATTGATAGACGCTGTTATCAGACATCGTGTAAAAAATATAATAATTATCCTGTTTTGAGGATTAATGGTCTCCACATTTATAAAGTACTGAACGTTTTGTATTTTTCATTTACGCCGTTGATAAGCGAAGTATAGCGTTATTGGAAAATAAAGCTCAAATAGGCCTTGCTGGCTTTGTAATTTGATTCGTTGATGGAATTAAGACAAATTAAAAATGCAGTGATAATCGACCTTCAACGAGTGGGTCTAATGTCTACTCCCGACCGGTTAGAGACGACGAGGGACAGGTTTGAGTAGATTTAGATATAAACATGAATGAATGGGCACAAAATGATAATGTAATACGAACAGAAACGAATCCAGCCATTACAGACGTAGTAAACAAATATGAAAATGTCCCTAAAAGAGGACAGCTTACGCAAACAATGTGATTAGTGATTGATTGATTGTTATATTAGTGTAGCCGGTCGGATCGATTATTGAAATTATCGACTGACATAATTCCGATAAATCGATAACGAGTTTCAACACTCGCTTATCTTCGATTGGTATTTTAACTGTCGCAGGGTCGCGCAATATGTAAACAATTTGATTTTCCTTGAGTCTCATCAGTATTTTTTATAATGTAAATTGTTGTATAGTTATCCATGAGCAACGATTGTTTAATGCTTTCTATAAAATTATTCGCTTTCAGTTTGAAAAAAAATCTTTAAAACTACAACCCGAAAGTTCTCGATTCATAAAATTCGCTCGTAACTTGTCAAACATTTCTTCAAAACTTACAAAGACTCGCTCGACCCAATTACTTTCCTATCTCTGAGGTCGTTATCAGGCTTGCGGTACTTCGCCAATAAAACATTTCTTTGTTGACCTTACAATGGCAATAGTGTGTATTATCTGTCGGTAACTTTTATGAAATTCTAAAGATATTAACCGAGATTATGAGGCTCTATTCTTTGTATTTCATTCGCTTTTCTTTTCTCGTTTGATGCACTCGAGAAATCTTTACCTGTAAAATCATCGCTTAGATATCTTAATTGTATTGTGTCAAAAAATATTATCATAATTTGGTCGTATCGTGCTTATTTAGACCTATGTCTTTACTTATGATGTTCTCTCTTGTCCACAGAGGAAGCCACCAGCCCCGAGAGCGGCGTGAAGTCCGGAGAGCGGCGCGCGCGGGGCGAGGAGGGGGACAGCCCCCCGTCCCCCGCGTCGCCCCCCTCCCGCGCCTCCCCCGCGCCCGACGACAGGGACATCGAACACAGCATACCAGCCACGCTAATCCAGGACCCCAATGCTGAGAGGTGAGCAGACCAGCACAAAAGGAGTCATCCCGTGCTTGATTAACTCGTAATAGTACTAACTGTAAAGCAGACACTTAATGGGTTCACCGATTAAGTAGAGTAATTCGATGCCAATGATAAAAAGTCAAGTTTTGTACTCGAGCAAACGAATCGACTCCCTGCGAGTTTCACAGGTCGCTTGGCGGATGATTGATTACACGCCATTAGATAATAAAATACGCCAAGCTAATGACGTAAGCCGCTGACCTCTATCCGTTGAGTGACCGTTCAATTTATTGCCGAAACAATCAATCGACAATAGTCAAAGTCACGTGGAGCTAGGAAGCGATCGATAATCCAATCGTCAAATACACACAATAGATCCATAAGCTATCACGTTGTGTGCGGTGGTCTCCTCAATCCACGGTGTCCACTTTAACGATCCCATTGTTTTCGATGATCACTTGTCAACTGGTGTCCGCGTCCGTGACGCGACCGCTCCCTGACACCCCGTTGGGGCTCTATCACGTCGCGGTAGAGGCTATAATCTAACGGCCGACGTCTCAGATGCATATAGTCGGAACAGAGAAATGAATGGAAACGCGATAGTGACGGCCGGTAGGTAGTGACACTAAAAATGATCAAAACTTCCCCATCTGACACTCCCATCAATATCCGTTCTGGTGAGATATTTGTCTATGATGGTATGAGTTTATAGAAAAATTGAATTTTTTTTTTAATTTTAAAATTCATCAAAGTTACATATCAAATTTTTAATTCTGATTCACGTTTGAAAATAATTACCGGCTTTATTTAAAAGCACTCCGAATTGAATACAACATTTTTCTTTTTGATCTCATCATACTATTTAACGTAACGTTCTAAAATCGTGTTGTGAAATGTGCAAATGAGAGTTTTTTTTTTATGAAAACGTATAACATAGTCTGAAATATTACTCAGTAAAAGAACACTTGTATTCGTTTTCTACATACAGGTGTGTGCAATAAAAAGGTAAAGTTACAGAATAGAAAACAATAAATCAAAACAAACAAAAGGATGTACACAATTAATAAAAACCCTTTAAAAAAAGGTGTACAAACTGAAAATCCGTAATTAAATTAGATGTTTAGATAGTAAGATGATCAAAGATTACTTTATCGAACAAATTTAGCTGGCTCACGTTCCATCACTGTCAATTAGGTGCAGTGAGACGTGATCCATCATACATCCTGCAGACCGCTCCTCCGGGTCCGCTGGATCTCAGTATATTTTAACAACTTTTAAATATCCATCATCGTTGACATCGGGACTGTATGCTGGATGTGATTTTGTATTTTTCGTGTTTTCGTCTGCTGTGGGAGTTACGTTAGAAATTGTTGTTGGATTATAATCATGCTCGTCTGTTATAAAGAAAGATAGGACAAAGTCGGTTATATCTTTGACATCGTTTTCGAAATTAATCAAAACGCTATCAACACTCTTATCGAAGTCCATCCGTGCTAATAAGGAAAACAAAACGGCCGTACGTGATTCGGTCGAACGTTTTGATGTGACAGTAGCCCCGGTGTGAATCAAGTTAGCCGAACCCAATATAACGTTCCGCACTTTTATTGCTTCGAAGACATCTGTGCCGGTTTTAAAATTCACGTTGTAACTGCGAAATTATTCAAACAGTGTCAGGTGTCCCCTATACGCCCGCACGACGTGGAACTAAATTTTGAACCGTCGTCCTTACGCCGGAGTCGCAGAGCCATTAATTTCGGTTGAAATCAATCGACGTACGGCCGATCAGCTTTAAAATCGTTCGGAAGTATTCTAGTCTGTGGCATGTACGGTTTTGTATGCGCGGGGGAAAGAGAGCACGATACGTGACACATAAATACGAGTGATTGATTGACCCGCAGCCGACTAATGCTTATAGGAAACATTAGCAGCTGGCGATTCTGACATAAATTATGCTTTAAAAACATTTGGCTCACCATTTCTTTGTGAATTATCGCGATGACTGCAATTTTCATAATAGCTTACATTTCATTTTTATTTCTTCACACTGTTTCCGTTGAAACTATATATGTTGTTTTTTTTTTAATTTATGTGATTATTATAGTCTCTCATGTAAAAATTTAACAATGCGCTACATTTTTCTAATTGGAATTTCGAAGCAGCTGGTTTAACGAGTAATTCTTTGGTCTTGTGTCTATCTCCAATGTTATGGTCAGTTAACATTTTCTTTCATGGTTTTCTTAATATTTTGTTGTTTATTTTAGAAATAGACAGGAAGCCTCTGCTAAGAATAGGCGATCTCTGATCCTTAGTTCCTCTCGCTATAACTTTGTCGTCGCTTTCATTTACGTTGCAACACAATTCGTCGAGTGAAATACGTCTCCGAATCCAAAAGTAAAAAAGTGTTATTAAATTGACGCATCGTCAATACTTCATCAAAGATCTCTCGCGAGAGTGACGCGAGTGAGTCAGCGATGCGGCGCGGCCGGCGCTGTCGGGTGGCTGTCATCAAAACGATCACCCGTCATTGCAAGTCCACCTAGCGCACGGCACGCACGCTTGCATTACGCCACCACCCCTCGAAACCGAGCGCATATAGCCGTCTCGTTTCTCTCGTTCGTTCGCCGCGGCCACCGGCAGCTATCTCTGTCTGGCGCGGGGGTGAGAGGGGAGGGGGCGCTGCAGGCGGGTCGTAAATCACGCGGTGTCTCATTCCACGCGGGACCGCCGCCGCCGCCGCAGGCACCGCGCACTTCCCTGCCGACCGCCGTCAATACGGCGCGTCTTTCGCGACGTGTTTACATTCTGTTCTTGTTACTGGGAAGTTCAATATTTTCCTTTTGAATTGTGCCACCGATCGTATTGTGTCGTTTAATGGATCGAGGACCGTTTCGTGTTTCGAGAGCTGCAGTATTTTGAAAACATTTCGTCCAAAATGATCGTCGAGCACGACCATGTCAGGTAGGAAGTTTGAACAAGTGTCATTGAAATCCAGTTTTAATCGCATCGTCTCCTCAGTTAGATCTAACGCAACGACGGGCTTGTTAATTGTGTTACTAGAGTTGTTAACACATTTACCTGCTGTAACGCTATAAAAGTGAACAAAAACGTATCCATTTATCGTCTGCATTTAATTCTGGTCTGATGCATAAATATAATTTAAAGTAGTCGTTATCTGAAATGTTATAATTTATGTTATTTATGGATAATATATGCAAATTTTATGGACGTCACTTACAAAAACGTTGTCTTATATTTATAAAGTCATCGTGTGGAAACAATTTACTAACTATACAATTATTTTAATACTATTGTCTGTTAGAGAATTAAAATTCTGGTCTCCTAAACATCCCTAAATTTATAGTCTTGTTGACTCCATTAATAGTTGCTTAGGATTAGCTTCTCGCCGTTTATCAAGTGTGTAGGGATTATCATGATTTAGTGATTTAATTACTCTTTGAGTTTTATTTTCTAGTATATAACACTTAATTTTCAAAATAACAAAAAAAATTCTAGTATATAAACTAATCACTTTTTACTTTATTTTCACTTCTACTTTCAGTTCCTCAATTTTTTTTTTAAGTCAAACGTAACTTAATCGTGATTCGAGTGTACTCGAGACACTAGTCTCTTAAGCAGTAGTGACTGTTTATTTCATAAGTATATAGTAATTTTTTTTCATAACATAAATTAAATTTTCATGGTCTTGAAAGCCTGTATATTAAAATTTAGTAGCCTCTTTTGATAATTATGATCTAATTTCATGTGATGATTATTATTATTGATAATTTCCACGGAGATTCCAGTTTCTATCATGTGTATTGTCAGTAATCAATCACTTAACTCGGTTTTTTAATCGTAATTGGCGATTTTTTTTATCATAATTTGTTTGGCTCATTTGACCTGATAATATTTTCCTTGTAGAAAATATCAAGGAAAAATACCAAATATTAGATCATTCTGAGTATATTGCACTTACTGTCCTTAGTATTCTGGGGTAAAATCAAACTATGATAAATTTGTAAAATTAATTATTATTTTGTGTTTTTAAAGGATGAGTCAATAGCAGACCTAAATTAAAAAAAAAGTGCAACTCATTGCCGTTCCACGATCCATGCCTGGTATATAGAAGTCAAGAAATTGACTTCTGCAGCTAATGATAAAATAGAACTCTTAATAACGTTAAATGCAGGCCTGCTATGCCGATTGTTATTAATAAATCCATTGTGGCTTTCTTCCTGGGATATAGGTCAAAGTTAAAACTCTCTTTAATTGAATTTCATAATGTCTATTATAATTACACGACGAGCGCTAGAGATACCGTTGTCGGTATTGACTTTTGGTACCAAGCTTTAAATCAGTACCCAGGTTCAGTTATTTTTTGCAACATCAATGCAGCCATGATCCTTTTACGGTTTCGCAATTTTTTATTAGTTGAGTCTAAAGACTCTTTTTTTTTAAAAGGCAACGACACTTAGCAAGCAAACTGGAAGCAGAGTTCAAAAATATATTTCATTAAATACCGTCTTCCAAATTTGCAATTAATTTATCTAACGTTGTTATTTATAAATATTTTCTATTGTTCACAGGGAGAGTCCGCGATGTCTGTCACGCGAGTCATCGGGTCCCCCGCGATGTCCGTCGAACGACTCCGTGTACTCTGGACGCAGCGCCCCCAGCCTGCCCCTGCCCGCGGCGCTGCAGGCCGCCTTGCCCGCTGCCCTGCCTGCTGCCCTGCTCCCCCCGCACTCCGCCGCCGTAGCCGCCTACCTAGGCGCCGCCGCCGCGGCCGCCCAGCAGCGCCTGCTCATGTCTTGCCAGGAGGACCTGGCCGACGCCGAGCGCGCAGACGCGGTCCTAGACTTTAGCACGAAACGTAGTGAGTCGCCGACCGAGGACGACGACGGCGACGACGTCGTCGCTAAGAACGAGAACGGCCCTCTCGACCTGTCGGTCGGCACCAGAAAGAGGGGCCCGGAGGACTCCCCGTCGCCGGTGCCCACGAGAAAGAGCTCGAGGTCGGCCGAATACAAAGCCCTGGCCTCACCGTGGACGACGCCCGTGGCTCCTCACCTCCCGTTCTTCGCTGCGGCCGTCGCCAGCCTGTCGCCGAAGGGCGGGGTCCCGCCCGACTGGAACGGCAAACTCAAGCACGGGGCGCCCACGCCCAGCGATGCGACGAAGGCCCTGGAGAAAATGAGCGAGCTCAGCAGGTTAGGAGGAGAGGAGCTATTCAGATCCGTTCAAAGCGCGGCCCTCGGAGCGGGGCTAACCCCCAACGCTGCCGCGCGCCACTCGGCGTGGCAGTCCCACTGGCTCAACAAGGGTGCGGACCAGACGAAGGATGTTTTAAAATGCGTCTGGTGCAAGAAAAGTTTTAATTCGTTAGCTGACCTCACGGTGCATATGAAGGAGGCGAAGCACTGTAGCGTGAACGTGCCGGTGCCGCCATCGTCTGCGGCCCCCGTGCCGCCGTCCCTGCAGCCGCCATCGAGCTCGCCCTCGACACCCTCTCACAATTCGTCTTCTTCGGGTGCCTCATCTAAGAATAATCATAGCGACTTAAATATGCTCATCAAAGAGAATATGCCCATTCCTAGAAAATTAGTTCGCGGACAGGACGTCTGGTTAGGTAAGGGCGCCGAGCAGACTCGGCAAATTTTAAAATGTATGTGGTGCGCCGAGAGCTTCCGCTCCCTGGCAGAGATGACCAGTCATATGCAGCGCACCCAGCACTATACGAATATTATATCGCAGGAGCAAATCATTTCGTGGAAGTCCTCCGACGAGGGCAAAAGCTCTTCGAGCGCCCCGGGTGCCAACACCGCCGCCCCCCCGGCCACCGGGACCAGCAGCCACGTCAGCGCCGTATTGACTTGCAAAGTTTGCGACCAAGCGTTCAGTTCGCTGAAGGAACTCAGCAATCACATGGTTAAAAATTCTCACTACAAAGAGCACATCATGCGTTCCATCACAGAGAGCGGGGGAAGGCGTAGACAAACACGGGAGAAGAGAAAGAAATCTTTGCCGGTTAGAAAATTACTCGAATTGGAACGAGCTCAGCACGAGTTCAAGAACGGAGAGGGTAACGGGGTGCCGATGGGTAAGCCGATGAGAGATTTCGGCTCGGGGAGCAGGATAACTTGCGAGAAATGCGGAGATAAAATCGAGACTGCCGTGTTCGTCGAGCACATCCGCCAGTGTATAGGCGCTCCCATGTCGAACAGCCAAAGGAATTTTCTAAAGAGTGCCCTTCTATCTAATAATATCATCCCACCCGACGTGCCCGGTCACGTCACCCCCACTAGTCGCGACGGTCGCAAGAGCATCAACGACGAAATTCCGTCGCCGAGTTCAGTTCACCACCGCTCCCCTTCGTCAGTAAACGACTCATCTCCTAGTTCCAAAGACCCCAACGGTAGCAACGAAAAGAGTTCCTCTCCATCCGTTCTCAACGCGATAGAGCAGCTTATCGAGAAGAGTTTCGACACGCGCTCGCGCCACTCCGTCCCCGGGATGCCGGGCGGCGCCTCCCACGCTCCGATCGGGTCCAGCATCCTCAAAAGACTAGGGATCGACGAGAGCGTCGACTACACCAAGCCTCTAGTCGACCCACAAACTATGAACATGCTGCGAAACTACCATCACCAGCAGGGCTACGGTCGCCGCGAGCGGAGCGGAAGCGAATCCAGCTCGATGTCGGAGCGGGGAGGCAGCAGAGTCGAATCCTTGACCCCCGATAGGAAGCTGGACTCCTACCACATGACCCCCCGAACCACTCCCGACACGCGAGGCTCTCAGACTCCTGCCTCGGAGGATCGCCCCGCCGATGTCCGGATAAAGAAGGAGGTTCCGGACGAAGAGGAGAGAGAGAACGGGGTAGACCTAAGCGGCCAGGGGGTACGGGTCAAGACCGAGGTGGAGGAGGAAGATGAGCCCCCCCGGCCCGGCAGCTCCGTCGACGAGGACGTCAAGCCGGCCTTACCCAAGCGCGAGAGCGAGGGACCCAGCCCCGCCGCTAGCCCCCGCAGCCCCGCCAGCGATCGCTCTGCCCCCACCCCCGGTGCGGACCGCAAGCCGGCGTCCAGCCTGGGCGCGCTATCGTCCATGTTCGACAATCTGGCTGGTGGCTCCTCGACCGCAGAGGCCGGCTCGTCCCGGCGCGGGGGCAGCCACCCCTTGGCCGCGCTGCAGAAACTGTGCGACAAGACCGAGACGACCTCCACCCGCGCGCCCGCACCCGCGCCCTCTCCCGCCGCGCCCCCCAGCATCCTGACGTTTAGCTGGGCGTGCAACGACGCCGTCGTCACGGACTCCATAATGAAGTGCGCGTTGTGCGACACTCCGTTCATCTCGAAGGGAGCGTACCGTCACCACCTGTCCAAGATGCACTTCGTAAAGGACGGCGCCCTGCCCGAGCCGGTGCCGATGAAGGCTCCGCCGGCCGCGTCCTCGCCGGGCGCCCACAAGAGCGGGGGCTCCGCCGCCGCCTCCCCGCAGGACCCACGCAGCCCCTCGCAGCCGTTCGACGAGAGCCCCCACTCCAAGTTTCTGAAGTACACGGAGCTGGCGAAGCAGCTGTCGAGTAAATACGTGTAGACCGCCGGGGGCCGGCCGGGCCATCGGATGTGATGATACCATATCCCCGCTACGTTGAAAGTTTAGGGTTAAGTCGCGTCGCGACGTTAAGTATTTCAAACTCTTTGCCAATTTAATTAATTAGGTAATCGTTAGAGGACACCGCCGAGCTCGGTTAGTGTAATTATCGACTAGCGACATAAGTATACGCCAAACGTCTTACGTTCGTTTAGATGTAAGGAGATATTTTCAAAAGATTGCCTTCGAGTAAAAGGTCGTCGCGTGGTCCCGGAGACCGCGGCTCATCTTCCACTCTACGATGTAATTCCATTTCGATAATTGTAAATATAAGTCATGTAAGTTTTAAAAATTCGATTCGATCTCTTGTAAATGTATATTTTTTGCTAAATATTGTAAAACGACTCGTTCGTTGTAATCTCGTAATTCGCTATCGTTACTCGACTCAGCGGCGTTCGGCTACCACGTGTGTGACGTGACGCGTGTCGACTCAGTTCGTCAGTATTTTTAAATTCGTTGCAATATTAATTTTCGTGTTTCTTTTACTAGTGTAAATCTGATTTAGTCGTAGATCGTTTTTAGTTACTTTAGTCCTTTATGTATATTTTGAATCGTTTCAATGTGGAGCCCCGTGGGTGCCGGATGCTGTAATCTCAGAGATCCAATCTCAGCTGGTTCGGCGCGACGTCAATACGCAATATTACAAACATTTTTAGTGTAAATTCGCATAGATACGCTCTCACGCGAGGTTGCTATTTATTATTTAGTGTTAAGTGAGTACTAGGCGACTCTACTGTGAAACCTTGTATACCATTGTACCGGCGCGGAGGTAGCGCGGACCGTATACTGAAGTGATAATTATACAATTTTACTTTGGAGGACGAAGACATTCGTATACGTTAAATTTCTATATCTTCCAAATACAACATGATATACGATGTATATACGGTTACTGTGAGTCAAATGTTCTTTTATATATATAGCGATGTACACTATAATGTAAGATTCGAAATATCAGTGGTTCGCGTCGGTGTCGGCCCCGGTCTGCGGGACCGCAGCTGACCGCAGCTGACCGCTCGCGTCGCGCGCGCCCGCTGCGGTCGGCGGGGGTTGGACCGCCGCGGCCGAAACTTATAATACGACGAAAGTATACGCAGCCTCTGTTGAGACTTTTGCTCATTCTTAAAATGGTGTTGAAATATTGATTTTACCAAATTTAATAATCTTATTTAATATTTTATGTTGTATTTCAAAATGCAATTAAAAGCTCAAAGAAATATATATGTTAAATACTATAAACGGTTATTTTATTTATTTCCGAAACCCCCAGGACGCTATGCTAAATATTATAATTTTATACAAGGTCTGCATTTTTTATTCGAATGTATAAAAATAAAGTTATCTTTATGACTTTGATTTATGCACACGAAAAAAGAGGAAAAGACAGAAAATTACAAAACCTTATCCAACAGCCGCTGGCAGTTAATACTTATTTCAAGACAATAATTATTATTTCCTGCTAAATATTCTAAATATTACACGAGTGTTCTAGAATCAGGGAACATGGAAGTCCCTATTATTAGCAATCTTAAATTTTCCAAGAATATAGCAGTGTCCCTTGAAATCATCGCTGGATATTGAGGCCTATAAATTATAGTGCAGAACTATAATATGAAAATATACAAGACCTGTAACTTGACACGATGTGTCTGTGAAATAGTTTCCTATGCCTCTACAATATACATATTATATACATATAGTATACAAATATGTACATAATATTATGTACATAACTTAAGAGATAATACTTAAGGCGTATACTCGTACATGGGCTAGCGGGGTAAGTTTAACATAATTATTAGAGCCTTATGGGGTTCTACACGGCGGGAACAAACATCACGCAAAGATGCACTTTGATGCAATCCAAATTGCAACTACAGTTCATGGCGGACGATTGAAAATAGCTATACTCGATGGACACCATTTACAACATTAATATCTAAGATGCACCCTCAATTCAATCTTGCGCCATGAACTGAGGGTGCAATTTTGAGTGCATCAAGGTCGTGTTTGACATCAAGGTTTGTCAAACACGGCCATTTACAACATTAATATCTAAAATGCACCTTCAGTTGATGGCGTAACATTGAAAATGCTTTGCATCATCACCTTTGCGGAATATTTGTTCCCGCCGTGGAGAACGCCCTTAAGCAATCAAAACTGGTGGATTTTGAAGTCAAAATTGTGAGGTTTCAAACTTTTTTTCCGCTTGTTTGGACGAGTAGGGTATCAAAATGAAGGGCTTTAAATAGCCATTCTAGGAATTCATATAACTTAATGTTTAAATTGCATTTGTTCCTCTAGATGGAATTTCTGTTTTTTGGACAAATAGCTTGTTCATATTCGTTTTAACGAGAACAGTTTTAGTCGTTTAGCAGTTATGGTGTAAAGTTAGCGGAGTGTTAACTTTAGTGAATCAATAATACTGTGGCGGTACCCACATTAAGCGTAACAATCCTTCATCGCACTAGCGAAGTTTTCGAAACACGTCGGTATGTATACGACAGCTGAAATGTGTCACGTGGGCTTCGGCCTGACCGAGCATAACACCTCACTCGGTCGGAAGATCTTCCTTTGGCCACCACGCTCTATTCATTCAGTACTAATTAGTGAACGATTTTAATGAGCTTGGGTTGTAAGGAGGGCTTAAAAAATAAAAAGGTACTTATAGCAATATTGCAGAGGAATTTCTCTGCAATTTATTTTAGCACATTTAGCTAAAAAATCGAATAGTTTTTTGATGACAATTTGGGGGCAAGTGAGGGAACGGGTTACCTGATGAAAAGCGACTGCCGTCGCGCATAGACACTAGTAACATCAGAGACGTTGCAAGTGCATTGCTGGCCTTTTTTGATGAATGAATAGGCTACAGGAATATTGATAGTGAATGAAGTAAATGAATGTTGGGCCTCTCGTAAGCTATTCAATTATTGAACGAAACAGCGCAACAATATTTTACGCCATGGTGTCCCTCCAGTCAAGCCCGTCCATTCGTGCCGAAGCGTGGGTCTCCCACGAGCCGGATTTTTTAACCGGTGTTCACAAAAGAGGAGTTTCTGTTTGGCTAGGAAGTGTCCCATGATCATTACAACATATTTTTTAAATAATATTAAGGGGGCAAGCGAGCAGACGGGTTACCTGATGGAAAGCAACTGTCGTCACCCATGGACACTCACGACATCCGAAGAGTCACAAGTGAGTTGCCGGCCTTTATAAGGGAATAGGGAATGGATATAGGGATAAGGGATTATGGAAGTTGGGCCACAGGTGAACGAAACACAGCACAATGCCGTTTCACGCCAGTATTCTGTGAGGCCGAGCCGGCCCATTCGTGACTAAGCATGGCTCTCCCGCTGCAATATATAAAGTAGACAATTAATAGAAAAAAGGCAAATTTTTTAATATTTTTCTTAAATAAATCTACCTGTGTAGGAAAACGATGTAGTCCAATCACTTTGATAAAATTGAAAACAACAAAGCTAAAAGTAGTCAGTTAGAAAGAGAGATCCGATATTGATTGTGACGTCAAAGTCCATAAGCCGCATACAAAGTTCATACTAAATAACGTTTTGAGAAAAAGAGATGGGTAGAGAACTGAAATCGCTAATATCTCATTTCTTAACAGAATTCAAAGATTTTTTGTCTGATTTGTACGAGTATATCATAATAATTTACATTCAATAAATTTGGACTTACACGTATCTTCCCTATTATTCCCAATCAAATGTAAAAATACTTTTAAAAATCTTCAAACAGGTCACGGCAAAACTCAGTTATTCCCTAAGAAACTCCAATCGCTTTATCTTTAGCGAATGGCATTTTTCAATCAGCGCCTCCTTGATATCTTTCATTTATTGAAACATTTTAAATCTCTCTCATTCAGTAGCGGCGTTCGGGGGAGTGAGGAAACTAGGCCACCGCTCA
Organism: Cyclargus thomasi; assembly: GCA_026546445.1. Lineage (NCBI taxonomy): Eukaryota > Metazoa > Arthropoda > Insecta > Lepidoptera > Lycaenidae > Cyclargus > Cyclargus thomasi. The sequence goes on along the minus strand of JAOTAV010000027.1, from coordinate 3,401,244 downwards.
GGGCGTCGGGTAAAATGAGGCGCCATATAAAGGGGCGCCTGAACGACTTTTTTTAAATGTATTCGGCGTTGAAGGAATCGGCGTTGAAGGAATCTCGCCCAAGTAGGACTAACGCCGGTCCTTCTCTCAATATCCCGGTGGAAATATTAAAACATCTTCAAAACATCTTTGACAATGATGAGTGAAAAATCTCCTCCTCATTTTTTAACCCCCTCCACCCCCCCGCTTTTCGAAGAATTTTTCTACTTTAATTATCAACGTTGCTAAAAGGACGCTGGAAGTTAGATGGACGATTTTGTTATGGCTATGTGCTGATTTACACTTGATTTAATTAAGTTGCGAGTTAACTTGCGCGATCGGCGAGTTCAGTTGTTTTTGACGTCTGAACGGGTAAAATCGAGTTTAGTTGTAAGTTGTTAATTAAGTGTGCTTAAAAAGAACGCGATCCAATTTTTAGCGAGTTAAGTGCGAAGTGCTACCCCTCTCGCGTCTCCTGCAACCCGGCAACTTAACTCACCAGCGTGTAGACGTCTGAGTTTAGTACAGTTTATATTATAACATTTAATTTATTAATAATTTTAATACAATAAGTATTTAGTTGAGTAACATATTAAATTTAATTAGTTTGTATTCAGTAATTGAGCAAATTAATGGAGACTTATCTTGTTATCGAACCAGCAACTTATTCCAGATTACTTAACTCGCATACGTTTGAACGTCACTTAATACCTAATTTTATTTGACCGTTTTGTTAACTCGCTTTTGTACTTAATTAAATGTAACCCGGCCCATGATTGAGTGATAAGTTTTAATAAAACTTCTTATAGAACGTCATAATCTTAAATTTAATTCCAAGTTGCAATTATTATCTTGTTTTGTGTTATTTATTTTTTATTTGATTTTAATTATTAGTATTATGATAAGACTTATGAGCGTATTCTCGCTGAAAAACTTCACTTTGGGAAGATGTTTTTGTAAAAGTTTTTATGTTTTGTAAAATAAATAAACGCATAAATGAAAACTATGTATTTATTATGTATGTACTAATACTGAAAGTAAATTTAAACCACATAAACAAAGAACATTGAGTTTCATTAAGCCAGTAAGGGAGAAAGTGTAAAATAATAAAGTCAGCCTTATTATAGTATACCTCAGAAAATAATGACCGTAATTCCGTGATTTAATATCGCCGAGTAAATGAGAAACAATTTTCAATTCAAACGCCGAGGGGGGTGCAGACGAGCGACCACGAGGCGACGCGTCGATTTTTTATGTATTTTTTGCGGACTTTGGCCCACCACACATTCCCGTCACTGTCTCTCCCCTCCAATATTATCAGCGCGTTGATTTTTTATGCATTTTTTACGGACTTTGGCCCACCACACATTCCCGTCACTGTCTCTCCTCTCCAGTATTATCAGCGCGTTGATTTTTTATGCATTTTTTACGGATTTTGGCCCACCACACATTTCCGTCACTGTCTCTTCCCTCCAGTATTATCAGCGGCACCCAACTATTCAGACCCTACAATAATGATATATGATAGCCCGAAGGACATGCTTAAGCTAAAGATGAGAGTTATAGGAAGTATTTATGCATCCACTAAAGATTTAGGAATATTTCGATTTATATTTTCAGGGTGTATCAAAATTAAAGTCTAAATACTTTGGAAATTTATGATGTCCCCTACTAAAGAGTTGATGAAAGTTGATAAATGTCACATTTAAAAAGTTTAAGTGATGTTACCTGAAGTATTGCTTAGAAATGCTTTAAAATGTTTCAAAATATACTCATCTTTAATCGGAAGTAACAGATTCTGGTAATGCCAGACCAGAAACTTGATAATTCTGGTTAATGACAGACAGGCATACAAAGATTGCCCGTCTACGCTGACTCTAATGTCTGGTTTACACGTATTAAGTAGATAAGTAGTTAGCTTAATTTTAAGTGACTTGACTTGTCACTTGCTACAAAATTTTGTGTTTACAAGCAATTAACTTTAAATTAAATTAAAATTTAGTTAACTACTTATCATCTTAATACGTCTAAACCAGACATAAAAGATCAACTTGTCTTCTACCTTTTCGTTTCAACAATGACTTGCATTTAGTGCTATAATTTGTACTATGTACAGTTAACCCAGAATGATTTAGGTGAAAATATTTTTACGGGTTTCTCTAAACCTTTCTAAAGATTCTTTATTTATTTTGCTATATTTTACACTGTGCTTTCTATTTTACGAATATTATATAGGTAAGTCAGTAATTCTAGCATTGGTTATTACCAAATATAAAATAAAATATTATGTGATAATTTAAACAGCTAATAAAAAAATACGGACATCAAAGAGATCCGAAATTATAGGTGACACTAAAAATGCTTAATGATTTGCGATCTTTGTTTCTTAATAATTTCATAATTTTTGTTTCATTTTCATAATAAAATTATACAATATCTCCCAATTACTGCACATCAAAGATTTTTTTAATGATATTTTAGGGGGCAAGCGAGCAGACGGGTTACCTGATGGAAGGCAACTACCGTCGCTCATGGACACTCGTGATATCCGAAGAGTCGCAAGTGCGTTGCCGGCCTTTATGGTGGAATAGGTAATGGGAATAGGGATAGGGCGATTAAGGAAGTTGGGCCACCGGTAAACTCACTTACTGAACGAAACACAGGACAACGCTGTTTCACGTCATTTTTCTGTGAGGCCGTGGTATCACTCCGGTCGAGCCGGCCCATTCGTGCCGAAGCATGGTTCTCCCACGGCAAACAGATAGGATTAAACCAATTCAGTGTTTTTCGCCCAAAAGGCAGAAGAGCGAGCTTTTAGTACATTAATGTCGTTATAAGAACAACTTCGAGACGTCTTGGAGGCAGTTGGAAGGCTTTAATGTCATTTTTATAGCACTCACACTCAGGGTTGCCAGATCCAGGCTGATTATTTCTTGGACATTTCTAAGCCTTTGGGGCCACGTTGTTAAATCAGAGTTTAGCTCTCCGGCTCGAGACTAAATTTGAGAAAAAATAATTGGAGACAGCAAATTAAAATTTCTGGACACACGCATAATTCCGGGACAGTCCCGGAAATCGCGGCCATGTGGCAACCCTACTTACACTGTGCCACCGAGATGAGTTTGCTTCACGAAGTGAAACTTTCAGTCAACTATTACGCAATCGCTCAAGGTTGACGGTATGGTTCATTTAGCCTCTGTCAAAAAATTTGTTATTTCCAAACAAAACGCGATTATCAACAAAATGTTGTGTTGTCACCTTGATGTTGACAATCGCGGTTTGTATAGAAATTTGACAGAGGGTTAATGAACCATACCGCCAATCTTCAACCAAACCGAACCAAAGGTCTCACTAACCCACTCTCTCGAACCCACTAGGCCACGTACCTTCTAATAAGATGTTACCTGATGCAGGTTTCAGCTGCTAGGCAGCTTTCATCCCGCCACAAGACCTTCTCTTTCAGGTCTAAGACACAATGGATAATACTGACAGTGACCCGACTTAGAAGAGTTTTCGAAATTGATAGGTTTGACATAACGCCTTGATGTGCTTGCATACCATGAGTGTGCTTACAGACTCCTGGAAATTTTCAACGCCCACGCAAATTTTTCAGATCGAAGTCGGCATGCACTTCGTTTTGTCTATTCTGTCAGAGAGATCTTAAAGGCGTGCGTGTTCTATACCGACATGAAGGCATTATAATCGTTATATTTTGGGATGAGTCGCTTTTCAATTTGGATTATCGTGTATTGTGGCTGTCGACAATACAAATGACAAAAGTAATTTGTGCCTCGTGACGACGGGGCCCAATAAATACCCGAGTATTGGGATTTCATGGATTTGCTCAAACATTCGACGGTTTGAATATTCAGAGGTATCGTTTATATTTTGGTATAAATTTTCTTTCAAATATTTTCGAGATGCCTTAGAAATAAATTATTCTACATAAAATGTTGAATTTTAATGAGTTTTTTTTTTAATTTATTTTTGAAAATATTATTCATCTTGAAATATGACCATGGACTACAACGGAAAATAAAATAATCTGTTACTCGCTACTTTTTTTTACAACAATATTTTTATTACTGCTCGGATCCTATTGGTCGTAGCGTTATGTTATATATATAATAGGCTTTTTCGATAAATGGAGTAACCAACACAAAAAAAAATTCTTAGTTCCGGCCAGTAGTTCCTGAGATAAGTGTGTTCGAACAAACTCTCCCGCTTTATATTATCTATATATTAATAAGCGAGCGGAGAACTTTGTATTTACAAAAGACGTGTAGATGTAAAAGCATGAATTTTCTCCACATTAATAGTAGATATGGAGCAGGATTGGTATTCCCAATATTATTTTAAAATATGCTTTAATCTTGCATATTATTAACTAATAAATCGTTACACACACTACAATATTTGACATGACACAATAATCACACACGAAACACTCTTTTGTTTAAGGTTAAAGTTTGATTTTTAAAATAAAACTTAATGGCCCGGCAACGAGACCTTTATGTCAAATTGAAGTATGTGATTGAATATAGCTCCTCTACACGATGGATTAAAATATTTATGGTCGAATTTCGACCACAAGGCGACCTCTAGTTAGTATAGATACGCTACAAACCCATTAAAAAATTTACCATTGAAATTAACAAACGTGAATAGGGCGCCGCTGTTACTCAGGAAATATGTACCAATAGAAATGCATGATTCAAATAAAAAACTGAAAGTCTCTATTGAAAGTTGAAATAGACACTAACTACTTCTGAAATGTGCAACAAATGCTTACACCATGCTGATAAAGCCTTATTCAGCTTTCACACATGTTCGGAGTTGTGTGAAACATGGCGCGCTGGAGAACTGAGAGCATGAAAGGTTACATTAACACAATACTACAACCACAATAGACTTAACCAACAGTAAGCCGACTTCACACAAACTGTGAAAACTACGTTGACAACTTCGGCAAAGCCGTCCTCAAGCTTAAATGCCGTTAACCAACATCTGGTCGATTTTGACATTTTGATGCCATCATAATCAGAATAAAACCTCAATCGACGTGTATTACCAAAATTTTTGTAGCTTTTATAGTCATCGAGTAATTGAAATTCATATTGCCGTACGTAAGTACCAAGCCCATAGAGAAATTGCCGCGTAATTTAACTTCAGGACGATAGAAGGCTACATGAATGTACTCGATGTATGCTTATAGAACACAGCACAAAACCTTTCTAAGTCGGGTGACCGTCAGTTCTGTCTATTGCGATAAAACTCTTTGTGGTACATCTCACTTTGGATGAAAAAAAAATTAAAAGTTTCTACAACATGCCGTGCAATTTGAACTTTATTTCTGTAGTGAAACGGTAGAAATTACATTGGGTTTGTACATTGCGTCCTGTCACATTCACATATTTCCCGCGGGAAAGTTAAGTTGAATTTCCGGGAAGTAGGAAATAGCTTGCGTTAATGTATCATAGGTAACACGAACTACACAATCGTTGGTCGTCATCATATCATTGGCAGCTTTATCTTGATAATTGAAGACATAAGTGGAAGAAGCGGATAACTAACATTTGACAAATCTTGTAAGTTACTTATTTCATTATCTAGCTAGTGTATCTAATTATACTTGAAACCCGTTCTATTTTAATTTCACATAATGTTTCTGGTCTAAAAGCATCCATTAGTGCCAAAATCCGGGAGTTTTTAAAATGTTAGTTATCAGCTTCTTCCACTTATGTCTTCAATTATTATAATTATAATATTAATATGCGAGCGTAAAACTTTATACCCCTTTTTACGAAAGACGCGTTAATGTAAAAAGCACGAAATTTCTTCACGAAAAAAAGTTATAGTTGATTTGGAGGAGGATCATGGAATATTAATATTATTTTAAAATATGCTTTAATCTTGTATATTTTTAATAAATAAAACGCTACGCGCACTACAACACCCACACTACAATATTTTGACTTGACATGATATAAACTTCTTTATGGTTGAAGTACGTTTTAACCGACTTCCAAAAACGAGGAGGTTATATGTTCGGCTGTGGATATATTTTTTTTATGTATGTTCACCCATAGCTCCGGCGTTTGTGAACCGATTTTCAAAATTTTTACTTTGTTGTAAAGGATATTGTTCCGAGTAGGTTCCATATTCACCATGATGATGGTTGATGATGGGAACCATGAGTAATCGAGGGAACTCCTCAAAATTTGTATAGAAACATATAGTGATTTTGGTTTCCCTAGA
>JAOTAV010000027.1:3369656-3386168 GCA_026546445.1 Cyclargus thomasi | reverse complement strand
GGGAGACGGAGAGGGGGGGGAGGGGGGGGGGGTGCAGGGACCTTCTACATTCGTCACATAGCCACCGTAAATTATCATACTCGCTATGATATGACGGGGGCCGCCCATTAAACGCGTTTGATTTAGATGGGCCCATAAAATTGATTTATGCTCTCACGCCAACAAAACCCGTGGCTGTGAAGCAACTATTATATTAACATTTTCGTGGATAACCTTTTCGGGGGTGCAAGGTTGTACGTGGCGGGATGCGCGAGGTGAAACCGACCGTGTGAACTGATGTTAGAACACACAATGGAACGCAGCGAGACTTACGTTATGAGACCTTTCGGAGGCAGAAAAGAATTCACTCATATAGTTGCATGGAAGTTAAAAGTGTGTCAAAATGTGCTCTAGTCCGAACGCGACATGGGCGAGTTTCGTTTGACCCACGTCCGTATAAAACCCATTGTTTTTGGATACGTAATTTCGATTATTTTATGACCTAATGTTATATAGAGTTTAGTTACAAAGGTATATGCCAGATTCATATTAAGATAGAGATAATTAGCTTTTCATCATAGCTATAGCATTTTAGCGTTTGTTATGTTAAAATTATAAAAAAGAACACTACTCAATACTCATCGTTAAACTTGCCACACCTGAGTATTTTACCCCAATCTTGTTTGTCTATCAAAAACCAATTTTTGTCTATCAAATCCACTTAGAATCCGTAATTTAATATTTTAGACTTTTATTTTAAGTTTGTATGTTTTATTTTGTAATGTGTAGTTGATAATTTACAGCTTATAACAGCATTAGAAAATAAAAATTAATATTTTATTGTTTTTCTTCTATACACACACTTATTATTTTTTTAAATCACTATAATAACCCTGTTATTGTTAGCAGATCTTTAATTAATTGTATAAAGAATATTACTAACCGCCTTAATCATAAAAATATTTAAATAGTGTTTAACGAATCAAGTTTCGCTGGCCTTTTCTGGAATATTGAAAGCGAAAACTAACCTTCATTAGTTGAGCACTGCTTAATTTTTTTTATGAATAAGGGGGTAAGCTTTTAGTATTTGATTGCAACTTGTTGGGGTGCCTTACCTCGGGGCTTAGCACGACGACCGAAGAGTAGACAAAATGACAGTTGAAATAGACAGATTTCTTTTGTGCATCCGTCACTTTGTCTATTTCGTTTTCTCGGTCTACATGCTAGGACCTCTAGTGGCCGATAGAGAAATGTCTTAAGGAACTACATAGAAAGCTCCTCTGCACAGTTAGAAACAAAAAAAAACGAGAATTAAAAACAAAACAAAAAAAACCCGTGGCAAAACAATTGCGTGTAATAGAAATACATCGAAAACGTCGACTCGTGTATTTCCACGTATTTTATCAATCACAAAATCGTTTTTATTTCGCCATCAGCATTTGATAGCTGATGTGTGGACTTTTGACCCCTATCCCCTTGTAATAAGGGCTTCAAGTCGCGGTTAACTCGGCCGTAGATCAGCGGCCGAACCTGACGGTATGTCACAAATAAATAATACACGCATGTCGATCGCGGACAGTTCATGTGGTAGGGAGCTATCGGAAAAATCCATTGAATAAGGCATTATTATGCATTCACTCATAAATTGGCGGTATGGTTCATTAGCACTCTGTTTAAAAATTTGTCATTTCCAAACAAAACGTGATTGTAAACAAAGTATTGTGATGTCACTTTGTTGCTGACATTCGCGGTTTATATAGAAACTAAGGGTTAATAAACGAAAAGACAATAACTCTTTTGATCGAATATTTTTTTCTTATGCGCCGAAATATATTGACCTAAGCCGAAATATTTTAGCCCGTGGTCCGAGGGTTTTTCTTTTCTTTCTAGCTACCAGATTTTAATATTTTTTTACACTGGTCATTAAATTTTTTTACGCATATATAATTTAAAACGGATACGCAATATAATTTTATCATGAGTGGAAGGAATCGCCGTCATTAAGGCAGTTTACCCCAAGGTCGAAAACCCGGGAAAACCCGGGTTTTGGGGATCACAAAAAACCCGATTTTGAAAAATGGAAAACCTGGTTTTTCGAGCTTTTTGTTTTTTTTCTTTTACGATACTTTGTTAATTAAATGCATAAAAATACTTTTTCTTTTTAATTAGAGTTTAAATTGTTAATTAGAGTTTAAATTTCTTTTTTCGACGGTAAAAACTTTCTGAAGTTCTTTTTTTCATTTAAAAACTATTTTAAATTGCGTTCATCGGTATTCTTTATTTTGCTTTATTAATTGATTTATTGTTTGTATCTTATTGAAGTAGAAGTTGAAGTTGAAGTATCTTATAGAATTAAGCATTAAAGACTGATTGTCAAAATTGTGATAAATATTTTAAGCAAAGACAATAAAAATGTTTTGACAATTAAAGAAACTTTATTTTTTAAGCCATTTTTTTTATTTTCTCATTCTTTTACACTAAGTACTGGAGTTGCAGAAAAACGATAAAAAAAGTTTTAAAAATTGGGTTCGGGTTTCGATGCCTTCCGTCATATAACCTTCCTATCTGCCAGATTAAACTAAAATAAACATGAAACATAAATATTATGAATAATGAAATTATCAAATCACACATAACAGCGTCCGTATAAAATAAATCAGTGGATTGTTTCATTTCATTTTATACTGCCGGCGAGATCCACTCTCACATACTCTCAATAAAAACGCTATCAACAATATCAATTTCGTCCGCCATATTTAAATCACGTGACCACCGATCATATTACCTCTAATTAAAATTAGCTTTCATTGAAACAGTTTTGTAAATAAATTACCTATTAAGTGGACAATGCTACATGTTTAAAAAGCAGTCTTACGTCATTGTAATAGCGTATATTCCGCCTAAATGGTTGTAGCTCTAAACATAGCATTCCGATCCTCGATGACAGCGGCCGCGACACATGAAAAATGAAATAAAGTGAGACTTCATGACATAAACAATTGGCTTCATTTTCTAATTGTTCTAGCTACCGATGACGCCGCTGCTTTGTAGTGGCATCGTAGGCCGTTCTAATTGAGTTATTGTATTTCGCGGCCGCTGGCAGCGAGGATCGGAATGTTGCTTCGATGTCTTACGCAGCCTCTACATAATCTCTTTGTTCGTTATTCGTCCGTACTACTTTGTCAACTCGCCAAACGAAGGCGACTTTATATCACGGCCACAATAACTAGATATATGACCTTGAAAAAAAAAGTAAAAAACATAAGGAAATGGCTAAAAACAGCAACAGATGATGCAAAGTAACAATTGGCTAGTTATCTGTTGCTGTTCGACATTTTGTTATGTTTATATATTGAGGTTAACAGCCTAATTGTGGCCGTGTTATTAATGATTATTGGCGAGCAGAGACGAGTACTCCCTACATGATCGTCCTCGCGTGTCATCGTCTGTATTCGTCGATTATAAAGAGGACCTAAAACGCTTTAGCACCCACTGAGTTTGTCGCACAATGTCGAGATTAACAAAAGCATTTAAACTTTTGTAGCTCTACCATTCCAATAAGAACGCTCTATCAAGCTTCTGAAAACCTTCCCTATATATGAGCGAAACTAAGTGTGATCCGCGGTGCTGCTCGGGTAAAAAGTTATCCTATATGTTAAACTATATTCTATATACATATAATAAAACAGTAAAATTGGAGTGTCTGTACATTTAATATTCTTACAAAATAATCAATGTGGGCTTAGGAACATTTATAGAGCACGTATAACAAAAAAAAAGTTGTCTGTTTGTCTGTTTATCTGTTTGTACGCGCTAATCTCAGGAACTACTGGACGGATTTGAATAAATCTTTTTTTGTTTAATAGAATAATAAAATAATAAAATTCCCGCGTGATATAAAAATTTTTGCGTAACGAAGTTGCGGGCACCAACTGGTCCACAATATTAGCTAGCTCCATGCCAAATTTTATCAAGACCGGTCTAGCCGTTTAAGCGTGAAAAAGAAACGAACATACACACTTAGAAACTCACAAACTTTCGCATTTATAATATAAGCAGGAAGTAGGATAAAACTCTGCTCACTCTGCCTTACTCTTTAAAAAAAGAACGTATTGAGAAACCTCCTCCTTTTTTGGAAGTCGGTTAAAAACTAAAGCTAAGCGTCAACAAACGTTTGAGACCGCCTTTATTTTCACGCGTAACCTTGAACGCCACGCACGCAACACAAGGTGTATCGCCCGCTAGCGAACTACCCTCACAATATTTGGCCTATTACTCGAGCGATCCATTGATTTATGGGTTATGAATCAACTCCCCCTCTCTTAGCAACCCCCCCTCCCCCTCCCCCCTCCGCGCCATTACCCGCCTGATATATAGGCGTGATAATGAATCCAGTTCTTTCTCCCGTGATGGAAATATGACGGTCGGTGAATTATGGCCGCCCGGTAGAAACGGCTTGGCGCTTCGTTCTATTTCCGTTGTGCTTCTTAAAAGTGTTTGTTGTAAAGGACTAGTTTTGGAGTTACTTTACGGTTTATGAAACAGCAGTCGATGGTTAAAACAAAGGTTTAGAAGTGGTAAAACCAAAATTCTGATGTGTTAGAAAAAGTCGTTTCTAAAAGTTCGTCTCTTTGTGATTAGTCAGATTACATTGTTATGCTAAGAAACGCGATTCTACTAAATTTCATAATGTCATAGTTTGAGTTGGAAAGGAGAAAAATTTTTTTGTTCCCGGGAAGAAAACTCGGAGTTGGGCCTTAGTCTAAAACTTACGCCGTTTGTCCACCAATACCTTCAACCGAGAATTATTTCGGCCAGGTAAAATGACACTGTATGTCATAGGTGACAGGTTTCCTTTTTCTCTACGCCAGTAATGACGACGACATGGGTGAAAGAACAATGTCACTAGAAAATGAAATCTGTAGCCTAGATCATAAAGTTGCATTTTATCACTCCGAAATATTATCGTACTTTGTTGACGGTGATGGTGGACAAACGGCCTTTTGGCTCATAAGGACATATTTCACCGCTTTCTGCAAAATGTCCGATAGCCTACCCAAGAAGTCTTTTGATCGATTTCTCATACTTCGTCGGCCAGATAATTTGAAGATAGACTAACCGAAACTTATCAGAAGGACGTGAAACAAGCCCTAGTCTTCAAACCCTGAAAAATCAACAGCTCAAGCACCATTTATCCACCAAAACAAACGCCAAACTGTGAATCAGACTTATCGAAACTTAAAATGGGAAAATAAAAATCCATTAGTAGAGTGAGAATTGACATTTCATTGAATCGAGTGACGTCCTGCCACTCCACCACTCCGCTAGATAACACGCCAGCTGACATTTGACGAAGGATCACCGATCGCCAGATACAGCTTTCTGCTGACTCCACCTGGTGTCATTCCAGACTTTATACTTATAGTTATAAAACCTAAATTGGAATGCGCGAGTTTAGGGTTGTAACAATAAAGGATTTTAAAATGGACTCGTCTCGAGTCTCGACATTGTTCAATCTGTGACGAGTACTCAAAAGACAACCTGTCTAGTCGAAAATACGTCTTCGAAAAAGGATGTAATCCAACAATATCTTAGTTCTATTTACCTCCGATAGACACTTTAAATTTTTAATTAATTTTTTCTGTAGTGAGTTGTCCATAGATGTTTATTAAAAAAATTTAAAACAATGTTATTTTCAAGAAATCTAAACCCTTTGCTAAGAGACTGTGGATTCAAAACTAAAATAATTTGTATCATGTGCAGAATTTTAGTTTTTATTTTTAATTTTCTAATAATCTAGATTACCATGACAATAAAAGTGATAATTGAATTTGTCCTTTCCAAAAAAAGTCTTATAGAGGTATTAAAAAATTTGTACTACAAATTTGGACAATAGCGAGGGTAATTTACAAAAGGAATCGATATGACGCCGCAAAATCTATGACATTTAATCATTTTTAACAAACAATACTCCGGGTCATCTACATCGTACGTCATCAGATAGTCAAAGAACGTGCCAGTCACCGCTGCATCGTTACAATAAAAACGTTGGGGCCTTGGAGTTTCGCGCGCGTCTGACATTTGTCAATCATCTCTCCCGCGCTGTCAGTGTCAGCTGTCAATGACAATTAATGGCCGCCTATACAGAGTTTTATGGCTTTTATTGGCGCATTGTGCGAGATGATTAATGTAATCGCTAATGCAAATCCTGGCGGCAGAAGCACGTTATTGTATTTTTGTAGTTCGTTGATTTATAGTAATGTTCGTCTCCGTAATGATTTTGTGCAGCGAATGTTGTTAATGTCGTGGGGACGGACGCTCGCTCGCAAAAAATCTCCGGTCATTTAAAGTACCGGACGAGTATGTTACATTGGTTTATTCTTCGAGATTAATTTTTCAAAATATTTTATGCGGAACGGTAGCTGCGCTAACGGCCTTTATTCTGTTATAAATATACTTATTATTATTATTATATGAAACACAGATGGAAGTTACGCAAAGTTCTTTTTTAGTTTTTTTTTTTGGATTTGTTTTTATTGAGTGAAGTAATTAAATGTCTTTTTGTTTCGGTATAATAAGTCTGCCTGCACGTCTAAAGTACACCTACAATGAATTCCTGTTCAACTGAAAACAGACCCAATTGGTGCATACAGCTGGAGAGCTACTGGCCGATTCGAGTTACAAATCTTACGATCGCCTGTAAGGCTAGAAATTCGTTTGGTGATGAATCACAACATACTAAGCACGGTATCCATCGCATGCCACTTCATAGCCCAGCACATCATCAACAAAATATATTTGAGAAAATGCCAAAAAACATGAAAAAAAACTTGTTTGTCGAAAAATATGAACTAGCTTACAGCTTGAAATTTGCATTTGTGTTTTGTCTGGGCTACTAAAAGGACGTAGGTAAAATAATGGGCGGTTCTGACTTGCTTTACTTGTGTAAGGCGACGAAAGGAAAGTCCATCTTAAGCTGGACCCTGTGTAATACGATTAGCCCTGCAAATCGGGGCTTTAGTTGTTCTACATTTCTTGGTTCGTTTACCGATTTTAATACAATAAAAACTAAATGTTAAGTTTAGCCCAGCACAATATATTTACTTAAAACCATATACAAATCGGTTAAGCAACCTCAATTAATCGGTAAAACAAAATTTGATGGAAAAAAATGAACATTTACTGGAATGTTGTAAAATTTTAGTTATCCGCTTCATCCACTTACGTCTTCATTTGTAGATAATAGGCGAAACTTTATGCTATTTTTCTTTAAATATGTATGTTTGGATATTCATGGGTCAGTAACACAAAACGGCAAAATGAAGAGTGGTAAACAGCAAGACGTACTCACTGCAGTATACTGGTATTCCAATTAAACACTAAAATAATGGGATTTTTTTATGATATTAAGGTGGGCAAGCGAGCAGACGGGTTACCTGATGGAAAGCAACTGCCGTCGCCCATGGACACTCGTTTTTTTTAAACATATGTATTTTTTATTATATATTATATTACGTGATGTATGCTGTTCTAAATTGTGACTTTGTTTAAATCTGTAGAGTATAACTGTACTAACATTTTTGTATATTTAATAACTTGAAATAACTTTGACATCTAGTTTTCTTAGCAATGACATCTAAATATTATATTGTTATACTAATAATCTGGATATTGTTTGTGACATTTCTGACTAATATTATGATTTTGACTTTATGATCGTTATGATTGATCGTTATAGTTGCATTGATAATAATTAATTGTAAAAATAAGATTGACCCATTATTATATTTGGACGTCGTCAGCTACGGCAAAATATGTGGACTGCTAAATATTATGTAACAACTTTGATAACCATATTTTATCCAATTAAACATTTCATTTCGTGACATCCGAAGAGCCGCAAGTGCGTTGCCGGCTTTTAAATCCTCTTTTCCCTCAATAGGGGATAGAAAAAGGGATATGGGGATTAGAGAAATTGGGCCACCGTTAAACTCACTCACTGAACGAAACACAACACAACGCCGTTTCACGCTAGTTTTCTGTGAGGCCGTGGTGTCATTCCGGTCGAGCCGGTCCATTCGTGCCGAAGCCTGACTTTCCCACATGGATAAACCATTTTCAAGTGGGTAAAGTCGCGGTCGCGGATAAAGTCTTCAATAAAAGCCTTATAAACTTCTGATTGAGTGATTGATTGATTGAAATCTCTACCGACCGTAGTAAGTAGTAGCTCATTATTACAATATAATTTGACACAAAGTTTATTAACAACATTTTCCTCGTATTCGATTTCTATATCGAGTTTCCATTCAAAAACCCCTTGTATTTGACCCGGCCCGACGTGTCATTAGCGATCACAAACTTCTAAAGCCGGCTATAGTGACGTCTATTGCCGCGGCGTACGACCCAAATTGGCGCGAAACACAGACCTGTCACCGACACAATTTCATTACCGAAGCCTGTCAATGTCACGTCACGTCAGCTGTCACCTGTCACCCGTCAACGTCACTTACCTGCCAGCTCGCGGGTCGACAGATTGTTAATTAGAGTGTAACATAGCGAAGTGTATTTCTGATGGTGACAGTCATAATGACGTTTGGAGACTAATGCAGTTGTGACGCTGTATAGCTGTATGGACGTGATGAGTGAGCTCTCGTATTAGAGGCTGCAGTCAAATTCGTCTACCGCTGTGAACCTATGTCTGCTACCTTTAACGTTTGAGCCACCTATAGAATAGAGCTTAGAAATAATACTTGTGAGTCCCAAGCACCTCCCGAAAAAAATGTACGATTTTCAAAAATCAATGTTAAACCAAAGAAGACACGAAAACCTATTATCTACAAATAAAATTATATTTAATCCTATGTTTTCCTTTGTGTCTAACTCAAAAAAACTCTTTAATCTTACAACAGAAGACATTTTACGTAATAGATTTTTGCCGACCATACTAGATTCGCGGCAAGCCACAAAGACAAATAAACAGAGTGATCAAGCCTTGAAACATGTCATTATCTCAAGAATTATGTGCGACGTTTTTAAAAACGCAATAAAACAGTTTCGTCACAGCTGGTAGGGATTATGTGGAAATAGATCGCGAACGCTCCCGCAAACTTCGTATTTTTGAGGATATGATTTATTGACTAAGATTAACGTGTTCAGAGGAGACACTCGGAAGACGTGACAGAATGTCGGTTTACATGGTGATAGATAAATAGACAACGTGTCTGATAACAAATCGCCAAATCAAATAGCTTTTCGAATTTTAAATAAAAAAAAATAATTTGCAGAATAAGTGCAGTTAAAATATGTTTACACTTTATATAAGAGGTGTACAAGTTATTCTAACCTGTCTGAGGCAACGTTAAATTCGACTACAATTGAGAATGTAATTTCTATAAAAATAAGAAATTTTGCGTGATATTACAGCAGACATCCAGACTTTAGTTATTACTGTTTTATATTGCTATTTCATGTAAAATTTTCGAAACCATTGTTTTTTCTAGTTTACCAGATAAACTTTAAATCTAAATTTAGCTATTTACGTGAGTTGTCACGAGACTTTTCTAGACTCTATAACATGGCAGGATTGATGGGGTGTTATGTAATTCATCCTTATACAGGTGTGGTCCCCCTATTCAAGGACGAAACAATTTCAATGTATCTTCTCCCAGACACAATTTACCCCTAGCACTCAGCACGAACAACCTTTAAAAGTATCAGTAAATTACCGAACAGCATAATCTTTGTTGGATCCAGCAGATGCGCGCGCGGCGTGACGGCCTGACGGACATAAATCACCCGTCACTCCGCCGGGGGACTGGTGGCCGGGTGACGGTGTGGACACGCTTGTAAACTACCAAAACTCGCCTCACACTCGTAGGCTACACAATACACGGCTTTTTTAGCTTGTATTATCTATATTCTAATTTCTTAGATGAGAAGGAAATCATCCCGCTTTCACAAATGAGGTTCTTTAAAAATGGAAGGGAGACTATGGCGTTTACCTGAGGTGAACTTAAATGAAGTATATTATTTTATCTATTAAATGCAATTAAATTATTTATATGTCATAGTATTTGGTATATAGGTATATAGTAAATACGGTAGAATAGTTAATTACGATACTTCATTTAAGTTCACCTCAGGTAAACTCCAAAGCCTTCCTAACCTGAACAGAGTGTTTAATACTTTAAGATATGCTATGGGTATCGGTGGGAGAAACTTTGACGGCTTCCATAAAACCGGTGGGGCAAGCGCTCCATCATAATGAATTTTCCCAGACAAAAAGTAGTTTAAGCATTAAGGCGCCTACATGCGCCAACGGCCTTGAGCATACATTCGGAGGTGCGAACTCCTCTCCCCGCTAACAGAAGATATATATTTTTTTGTTAGCCTGTACTATCCCACTGCTGAACAAAGGCCTCCCCCAGGGTCATCCATATCTCACGTGCCAACGCAACTGTTGGCCAGTCTGACGGGTATGCTTCCAGCTCATCTCGCCATCTTTTCCTTGGCCGGCCACGGTTGCGTTTTCCGTCCTCTGGTACCCACTCGGTCAATAACCTTCGGTCAAAAACAGAAGATATTATACAATTAATAAAAACAAGAAATAAGAATTCACCAACTTGTTTTGTAAATTATGCAATTTTTGCAAAATGCGATGTCCACGGTACATTTTTTTCTGATGAATATAAGCTCAGTGAAAAATTCATCGTCAGAAGCTTAAGAGTGAAAATCATTCTATAATACATAATATAATGTTTTTGGGTAATGTGCTTAACATACTTAATAGAGGTTAAAATTAGTTCCCAGTATGACAAGCCTTCAGCGAATCTACTTACAGAGTTAGCTAATTTTATTTAAGAGACATATACACACCCTAAAATAAATCCCTTAGTTATGTGACAACCTGTATTCCAGATGCAATGAAAGCTAATGGATCTGCCCGTATAAATTAGCCCAAGACACACAGACGAGGGCTAACTTATACGGACACTGGGAAGATCTTCATCTATGGCAAATCTCCTCACTTTCAACACAAGTTTCCGAAATCGGCACCGAATCCGCGCGGCATTCCTAAATCAGCCCCCTCAGGTTTTTTCGCAACGCAAAACTATGCCCATTCAAACAAAGCTTCTCGATCCAAGAAGGATTCTCCTGCTTATTCTCACTATGACATCGACCCGTTCGTGCCGGGGCACGGCTCCATTTGTCCCGTCAGTTGGGGATTTATAGTTTATGGACACGCCTCGTCAGCCATCGACAATGTCTGGGAAAGTTCCGATTGATATGTGAGAATCACTGCCATTGTCTCACTGATGCTACGCTCGAAGATATCGACACTGGTGTCTGCTGGTTTTTGCCGTTAATTGCGGAGAACTTTGTTAAAAATGCTAGGTTTTCTCACAAATGTTTCACCAGACGAGTTTTTGTTTCATTTCAAGTGTGCCATCGAATATCAGTAACTCTCTTCTTTACAAGTTCGACAAATGCTAAAAGTGTAATTTAGTTCAGTAGTATGGAGTTATTTAATGCAAGTAAGTTGTAATAAAAGTAAGAGTTTGTATGTGTTTAGGGTTTGTATGTGTTTCCTAATAGAGTAAACTGTGAAAGTAGCTGTGCTGAAAGCGTAAAACATTTTCTGTGTTTTGTATGAGCTAACTTATGTCATAGCGGCGCATTCCTATACAAATCTCATTTTTTTTTCGAATTTGGCGTTGCTATTGCTACTTTCACTATACACAATAATCTACAGGGTGTAACTAAAGTAACTGATAAAACTTCAGGGATTATATGTGTGTGTGTGTGTGCAGCGCTGAAACCAGAAAAAAAATTCGTGATTTGTACGCCCAAGCGCCCTAGCGACATAAGTTTGCCCATACAAATCACAAAATATATATTTTTTCGCTATCAGTGCTGCTACTTTCACACTGAACTATATGTTAGGGACACACGCGATCCCTAAAGTTTTATTACTTTTGTTATAACTTGTATTTATGTTATACTTAACTTGTATATATATGTTGTAGTTATGACTTTATTTACGTCAGCTCTACTTTTTACTTACAACTTTAAGAACTGTGACCATCAAAATCCCCTGTTATCAAACCAGCCTAATTTACTGCATTAGTAAGGTAATTAGGTAGTAAAATAGTAATTATTAATATAACTAATTACTGAACTATAACAGTTAAATAAAGCCGAAAAGTATGTTTGTTTTTGGGAAGCGCTAATCTCATGAACTACTGGCCGGAATCGAAAACATATTTTTGTGTTAGTCCATTTATCGAGAGAGGCTATAGGCTATATAACATCACGCTACGACCAATAGGAGACGAGCACTAATAAAAAATGTAGCAAAAACGGGATTCATTTCAAAGTTGTGTGCAGTTCATTGTTACCTACCTACCGTTGAAAATAAATACATGGATTTATTAATTCATAGTCTGATCGGTTTATTCTAATTAATAAATTATACTATTAAACCTTATTGATTATTATAGTATTGAAATGTTCTAAAATACATGTTTTTAACATCACAAGATGGTGACGCGTTACTCCTACCACAACTTAACCAACCCTTCAAAGTCTTATCCCCACAAAACTGTCCAAAGTCAGTATATACGCGGCGCTTAATAATACCAAGTGGCGTTCCGACATCACAAAAACTGTCGTTAAACTGTACTAGCAGCCCGCAAGCGTCAACTCAACTCGCTCACACGCCGAGCGAAACCGACCTCTATCTCCCGAGCAACGAGAGCTAGATTCCGATGCTATAATTATGGGATAAATGCAAATCTGTGTGTCCGTCTGCGCGGAGATCGTGGGAGCCGATCGATTGGAGCGCGCAATTAATACAGACAAGTGATGTCATGTGCAGACGGATCCGTGTGACGCGCTTGAGTTGCTGATAACGAAACAGGTGGTGGAAGAGCGTTAGTTGCTGTACTTAGGTATTGTATACTTAATGTTGGTTATGTTAAACAAGGTGATATGACGTACTAGTTGTTGTCCGGGATTACGCTTGAAACTTTGTAAGCTGGCCCTGATTTTATAACATTTTTGATTAGTGCTCGGCTCCTGTTGGTGCGTGCGTATTTTTTTTCTGAAATTCTCAGTTACAATGTAAGGCCGTTTGTCCACCAAAACCATCCACCGAGAACGAGAATATTTCGGCCCTATAAATTGCAACATTTGGATCTAAGTTTCATTTTTAGCGACATTGCTCTATCGTCATTGTCGTCGCCGTCATTAAAGACGTAGAGGAAAATGAAACCTATAGTCTATGTCATAAAGTTGCATTTTATCTGGCCGCAATATTCTCGATTCCGGTTGACGGTCTTGGTGGACAATCGACCTTAGTCTATGTATTAAAGCCAACATGGATATGATCAGATTTCAATTAGTTATCACTAATTTGTAATTGTTAAGGTTTATACTCGGAGAGGCAGAAATTGCGGTACAAAGAAAAGTTGATTCACCCTCAGAATCTGATGGCACGGCAGTGGCATCGACAAGTCGAGCGCGAAGCAGACATTGCCGTACTATCTTTACAGGAACCATTTCGGCGGATTTTCAGGCCCCTATTTGAGAACTTCTGGATAACAACTGAAAGCCGAAATACAACATTTCAAGCTTGTAGGTCATTTAGTTATGAAGTTAAGCGATAGCAAATTTTCGCATTTTCGACACTCACTCGCTCATGATCTTCAAAATAGAACAACTACTTCCCATGAACTCAGAGAGCTGAGATTTGGTATAGAGCTAAGATTTAATGGTCACATAAAGGGAAAACTATAAAAAAGGATATTCGAATTGTTTTCTTTCGAATTTAAATTTTGCAAAAACCATCAATATTTTGACGACTGTGGTGGTGATTTTTTAGTTTTGTACGTCATGAGATGGGAAGTAGCTAGTGGAAGCGGATCCCTTAAAAAACCGGTTCGGTACCATTGGAAAAAGAATACAGAGATGTGTGTTAACAAAACCTGTGACAAAAATAACCTTTCTACAAAAAGAAGTGAAATCCCACAAAAACATTATGTTACAAAATAGGCCAAGTCTAGATTGAGCTGCTTGTTTCTTTCTAAAAAGTAATGAGTTCTAGACAAAGGTGTGCCAAGTCAAAGGTTCCTTATTGCCATTTGTTTGTTATTATAATTAATGTTATATGACTTGCTTTTAGTTAAACAAATAACAATAAGGAACCTTTAACTTGGCACGCCTTTGTCTAAATTTCATTACTTTTTAGAAAGAAACAAGCAGCTTAATCGAGACTTGGCCTGTTTTTTTACAGAATGGTTTTGGTGGAATACCTATTTTCATTAGAAATACTTTGACTTTGCCTATGGGACCATCCATTTAATACCCGACACGATGTGTGTCCTTACGTCAATTTTATTTCTGCAATTTCATTCTTAAAATTTGAAACGATTCCAATATCTTTAATTTGGAGATTAAATATTTATATTATTTAAAATAGTCATTTCTAAAAACACCTGTCAGCTATCAAAAAAAAATTCCATCAGTTAGGAAAAGGTTTTCCCGAAAAACTTTCCATTTTAGTTAAGCCTTGAACAAATATACAAATGATTTCACATTATAATGTTCTTCATATATTAAGTTGGAAGCGGTTAGTCCGTGCGCTACCACGCGAGGGGTAAAAATGACCCCGTCATCCAAACATCCGGGAAAGTAAATGATAAGTGCCTCCAAACAGAAGACTCAACCCTTTGTCGTCGGCGGGGGTACTAGCGTCCAGCTCACCTTGTACTGTTTACGTAACGTGGGTTTGTCGTGGGCTTCGAGTTACAGGAGACCAGCGGTTAAGTCGCGCCGTGTATGCACCGGAGTATCGACGTTCAGAAAGTGTACTTTAAATATTAATTTTGAATAAAAATACTTTGATTTTTTGATTTCGTATCTAAATTTCTGATCCGAAAAATTCGGACGCCTCTCAGATAGGTACTATGCAAAAACCTATCAGATAAGTTGGTTAGTATGCGGCGTCTACAAGAAAAAATATTCGGTGTGGGGGCAGAAATTTTATAAGTTGCGACTAAGTTGTGGTTTACTTTATGTTACCGTCGTAATTTACCGTTCCATCGAAATTAATAATTTATGTTGCCTGAGTAAAAAGGTGACAATTGTCACGTTTTCTTTTTTACTGTCTTAATCTTGGGCTGTCTGATAAAAAGCATTAAAAAAGATAAAATAAAATTTTATCATTAGAAGTTTTTTTTTGATTTGATTATTAGGTTTCAATTTCATTAAAATTTGAAAGACGAGATGCTAAAGTAACCTTATTTATTTGCAATATTTTTCTCGCTGGCGCTTATCGCTCGAGCCCCTGTTCTGTGCACACCCTACTTTCGTGCACACGTCAGTCAGCGGACATCAATCACTGTTGGCGGCGACTATACTCATATTTTACCCCGCCACGCTCAAATATATACCTTAACGCGATACCATAGAGTTTAAATTCCAATGACAAGTTAACCCGAATACGGGGGTAGTTGTAACGTTTTCCATCGATTGTACTAAATTAGGTGGTTATGAATTTTTGTTGTGGGTCATTGATTTTAATAACAGCCGCTTCAATTCACCTGGACGGACCGCACGCCAGGCTGTTTTTGAGGTTTACCCATTCGTATTTCGTTGTATGTACATATTTGTACCACAGGTATTATGAATAGACAATACATATTATGTTGTCTGTATTAGTCCCATGTACGTATATCGTTTGCTGATTTTTTCCACATTTGAAGAAATAAGTAGAAGAAGCGTATAACTAACATTTTGCATTTTTTGTCAACATTTTCCATAAAATGTTGACAAAGCTATACATCAAACTCAAATTATTTTTCTGGTCCAAAAGCATCCAGTAACGTAAAAGTCCGGGAGTTTTTTAAATGCTAGTTATCTGCTTCTTCCACGTCTTCATTTGTACGAAAGTTCTTTTTTTTCTTCTTTTTCTTTTTTTTCTTTTTTATTCTTCGGTAAAAGGTACCTATCTTCGAAAACTGTAGTCAAAAATATTAACTAAAGAAACTCGGCGACATATCTAACTAACCCTTTGACCGCGGCACCTGATGCCGCGCCGACCCCACTCGCCGCCACCTGTCACCTGGGTGACTGTCACCGGGGTGACTGTCACCGGGCTGTCACTGTCACCGGGGTGTCGCCGTCACCGTGCCCGCGATAATGATGTTTACCGCGAGCCGCTTTGTTTGAGACGCCTTTGAGATATGGGATGTCTTTTTTTGGACAGACAAATTTGGAATTTGACTTAGTGTATTTGAAGACGTCCTCTGTAGGTGCAGTAGCATGTTTATGTATAGCTTAGAATTTATTAAGTAAAAGTAAAGTAATTTCCTATTTTTTAGAATGTCTTATACACTGTTAAAAATTTTTGTAAATTTACTACAATTTTAATACGCAAATGAATCCTAAAATTACAAAATCTTGTATTGTATTGGAATTTGAACACGCATTTGTTGTAATATTACATTTTGTAATAGCTCAAATACGAAGTAG
>JAOTAV010000027.1:3343603-3369556 GCA_026546445.1 Cyclargus thomasi | reverse complement strand
CCCTCTCCGTCTCCCCGCTCCCCCCACAGGGATTAGTTTTACGTCCTGAGCTGAACCCATAAATATGTCAGGCGGTATCTCGCGTCGAGATAATTTTTGGATTTACGAAGTGTTACAGATGCTGTTTTTTTCGGTATTGTTTTTGATAATGGCGCGGTGATTTAAAGTTGACGACGGGATTAGGGTTTCGTAACCGGGACCCGATGGGAGGCGGTCTGAGCTGCGAGCTGAGAGTTACACAAATATTTGATACAATAAATCCGCTAAAGCTAGATGAATTTAACTCTGATTAAAGCATCGGTGATTATATATATTATATACTATATGTGATTCGTCGAGAAGTATTTAAAAACATTAACTAATTACGACACCTTCCTATAATGCGAAAGCTCCCTTCGTATTCGAGGAATATATTCTACGGTGCAACGAAAGTTTTTATAATAATAAAAAAACATACATCAAAGAAGACTAAGGGAGGACAGATGACTCTATATTAAAATAAAAAAAATGCAAGCATGTAATAAGGGAGCATTTATAAAATGTAGCTTACTATATTACTAAAAAAAGTACTAGGTGTCATTACAAAAAATGATTGTATGTATCGGTCAGACTA
The DNA here is from genome assembly GCA_026546445.1 of Cyclargus thomasi. Taxonomy (NCBI): domain Eukaryota; kingdom Metazoa; phylum Arthropoda; class Insecta; order Lepidoptera; family Lycaenidae; genus Cyclargus; species Cyclargus thomasi. The sequence goes on along the minus strand of JAOTAV010000027.1, from coordinate 3,368,943 downwards.
TGTCAAATTAAGGTTAGTCGAGATCTGTCAGTTGACTTTGACATAACGCGAGCGACTTACGCAGGTTCTCCATCTAGTCACTATATGAGTACAAATCTCTGATAGTATCTCAATTCGCCCTATCACGAGCATCGCACTATCAAGGTCAGAAACCACCACGTCCTCAAACTTGCGCGTATATAACAATCAAAATCTTTAGAGGTAGGCAAATATCATAAATTTAAACAATACTATATTTATAAGAGAACTGTGATAATAGAAACTATGTATAAATATAATAAAATAAAAAAAAGTGCTAAAGCGTAATTCACTTAACGTAATGTGAGATAAAATATTAATTCATCCATAGATATTATTATTATTAAAAGAAACCTATTGCTAACGTCATAAAGTGGCATTTCATTTGATTTTTTATGTGCCGCGGCGGAAGGCAGCGAGGATTGGAATTATAGCTTAAAGCTGTAAAAAAACTATCGGTTGCGACTTACGGAAGCGGGTTACTGTCGCGATCTAGATAATAATTGTATAATGAGGGAAATTAAACGGAGCCAGTTGATGGACCTACGTCATTTGGTCGGAATATGTCAATTCCATGTAAGTCACGATCCGTCGGGTGAGTTTGACATAACCCGACCAAATTACTTAGATCCACAATCTGTGTGTGTTACAACTTCTCTGATTGTACATCGAAGTGTGCCAAGTGCCAACGTAAAAACAGAACAAGACGTAAGTCGCGGAGGTTTTGTATGGGCTGTCAGCCGCGTCTGACGTCAGTCGCGGTCGTGTCTGTCCGCAACTTTTTAGCTTTAGACGTGCACTATGATAAATATTATTATCGATGCGCGAAAACGGAAACGTTCTCACAGAAACTCGTGACACTTTTAACAGAAGCTAACGAAATCGGGAACGAATCCGCGCGGAATCGCATCGTCAATCAGGGGGCAGGATCGGATCGAAGCTGAATTAACCTTGGATTAAAACATCAGAATCGGTGTACAATTTGACGGACGGCGGCGTGATTGTCCGCTCGTCCGTTATACGTCAGTAATTAATGAGATTTACGCCCGAATATTATGCCAGAATATTTTGCCGGCATAATGTTAGTTATTATGGCTGATTTTAATTTATAGTTTTAATTTTCAGTTTCGCTGAGGCCGGATTTATATTGCAGTTTTGGTGTTTTATGGGTACGGTTGAAATTTTGTACTACACCTAGATGCGGACCGACGAGGATGCTCTGGTAGTTTCCGTTCACGCCTCAGGATGTTGGATGCGAAATAGAATAATAATAAAAATTTATTTTCCTTTTCCACAATTTTAATACATAAACAAAGAGACATGAGATTCACCTAGTAAGTATCATTGTCATCATCAGACACTTGTGTCAGGTGAACTCGCCCTTCCATAACTGATACAGGGTTACATGACAGGAAACATAGAGATGAACATAAATTTGCAAAAAAAGCTACAACAATATTTGAATGTATTTTGTGTACTCGGAGTGTGTGTGACATTGCCGAAAAATTGTCTCTAGTGACGCTTTACAATATTTCTATGTAAATTCTTATTTTGGCCACAAAACTGTTCAATTATAGAATATATTTTGACGGTTGAAGATGGATGTAATCAGAGTTTTAAAAACGTTTATAAATTTTTGGGTGCACTCAGAGACGAATATTAAATACTTGACTGTAATTTAATTATGAGTTTTAAACAAAACGTGTCGAGTTATTTATTTTATTGCTATTGTAAGCAATTTTCGTGTCTGAGTGGGGCAGTTAGGTACTAGGCCTAAGAATTGCTGTATTGAACATAGAACAAGTTCCTTTGGTGAGGCCGAGCGATTGCTAACTTTGCAACGATAGCTTGGCTTGGGTCGGACCCTCCGGTTTTCACGATTTTTAATACTGAGGGGTGTTTCTGTAGTTGTAGCAAACGTTACTTTATCGAAAATGATTTGTGTGAAACTATTAACGGCTCGGACGGCTCACATTCATCTGACATTCGATATTTGAAAAAGTTACTTTGGTGACAATTTCCAGAGATAGCCGTGCACCCTCATGGATTTTTTTAGAGAGTTTCATTAGAGATTCACGAGTCTAGTTTTTAGGGTTCCAAACCCAAAATGTAAAAGACGGGACTCTATGACTAAGACTTCGATGTCTGTCCGTCTGTCTGTCTGTCTCCAGGCTGTATCTCAATAACGGTAATAGTTAGAGAGTTGAAATTTTCACAAATTATGTAGTTATGTTACAGTTGTAACAACAAATACTAAAAACTAAATTAATTCAATATTTAAGAGGGGCTCTCATACAAGTCTCTCTACATCGCGCCATCGCTTGCATGGCATGGTAGACTGTTATAACTGTTCAACTTTCTCAACAAACTTTTCAAATATATTTGCTCTTTCGTACTTCTGGCTTCGTGTGGACTCCACTAGCTTTATTTCTAAGCTAGTAAACAGAAGCTAGTTTTTTAACCGAAGCTAAAAGTACTAGGTCGCTATTGCTCGCTTACTGACACTAACTTACTAACCTAACATTCAAAAACTATCCCAGGCATTAGTTATATTTGTAAGATTTCTTATTCGTTATCTTTTATTGAAATTTAAGACTACTCAATTACATTTTATTTATCCTTTTTATATTAATCCTTTTAAATTAGATTTATCCTTTTATGTTAGTGAGAACTTCAAACCGTTTGGAGTATTAACGTGAAGTAACAAATATACAAACTAACAAATTTTCGCATTTATAATAGAAAATATCTATTGTTACTGGCAGTGCTTATCACATCAGAAGTAATGTGTATGTGTAACATAATACCAGCCGAACCCTGCCGTGACGTCAGACGTCACGGCAGACGACGTCACGTGGTTATCTTCTAATAAAATAATCAATTTAGCTGTCAAACAGAACGACAAAGCATGAAACTGAAATTGTGTGACTTTTTTAATTAAAATTGGGTTTATCAGCTAGGGTCTAATTCATAAAGTCACAAAATCTGAAGAGCTGGAAACGCACCTACAACTCTTTTGTCCGTGGACGACGGTCGCTGCATTCCATCACTTATCCTGTTAGCTCGTTAACCCCTTAATTAAAAAAAAAGCTGGAGTTCTGGTTACCATAAACAAGTAACAACGAAACCACACTGAAAATAACGGTATTTGGTTCTGAACAATACCAATTACAAGACATATTATATATGCAACTTTTTATTTCACTTAAATGACCTACCTTTTATTGGTACATACCCAAAAACCACTAAAATATACAATTAAAACTCCTAAAACCCAAACCGAAGGTCCCAAAAACCAATTACATTCGAAAAAAACTGGTCCAAACGCAATTGACACCTCGAGTTATATGGCCGTATAAAGTGGGCCTGGTCCAATGGCAGTCCCACCACCAGTCCCACGGCGGCTCGTAAACTAGATAACTGATGGGACTCGAACCTGTGATTCGTTCGTATTACTTAAAATTTAATGGCATCTTTGATTTACGGCGTCAGATATTATAAATCTCCATTTTATGGGTTATAGGATTACGTTATTTACTTGAGATTTTTATACGTTTTTATATTTTGACACCACCCTTAATGCAGGGCTTAGAAAACGCCGTTTACTGGCAAGACTTTTTAGGTGTGGCATCACAGAATGACTAGCTAGTAGCAGGTTGATTTCTCATTAGAGAGAAGTTCTGGTCTATGCTATGAATGGGTAGGGAGCGTGGGGATGTGGATGAAAATTTTATAACAACTAGAGGTCGCCCGTGGTCGAAATTCGACCATAAGTATTTAAATCCATCGTGTAGAGGAGCCCTTAAAAATATAATCTGTTCTCAATTCAATCACAGACTTCAATTTGGCATAAGGGTATCTTTACCAGGCCATTAAATTTTATTAAAAAAAACCAAAAACGTCAGCCATAAAAAACAGAATATTTCTTGTATGATCATCGTGTCATGTCAAAATATTGAAGTGTGCGTGCTGTAGTGAGCGTAGCGTTTTATTTGGTAAGAATATGCAAGATTAAGAAATATTTTAAAATTATATCGGTATTCCACGCTCCTCCTCCATATCAACTATAACTGGGAGAAATTTCACGCTTTTACATCAACGCGTCTTTCCTTAAAAGGGATACAAACTTTCCGCTCGCGTTTTAATATATTGGTAGCTAATCGCACTAATATTGTAAATGTGAGAGTTTGTCTATTTAGATGTTTGTCCAGCAACCGGAAATACTGAATGGATTTTGAGTGGGACAGTATATTTATCACGTGAATTTCACTATTCCACGCGGTCAAAGCCGCGAGTAATAATAGTGAATAAGCTGTTTCTCAGGCATCAAGTGACTAACAAAATTCAGGAGTAGACTCCGTATAATCTAGGTTGTTTCCCGCGACTATGTCCGCGTTAAACTTTATAAATTATCCCGTTTTTATAACATTCTCTTTCTTACTGCTCGGCTCTTATTGGTCGTAGCGTGATGTTCCTTTTCGATAAATGGACATAGATGGAATGGGTCAGCAGTTCCTGAGATAAGCGCTTTCAAACGTTTAAACTCTTCAGCTTCATATTATATAGTACAGAAGAGTGTTTGCTGCTCAAATACATAGTTACTTTTAAAGTCTTCGGGAAAAGTCTGTACTCACAAATGTAAAAAAAAGAAATCACTACAATTTACATAAGTAATAAAAATCTCGAGTGGTAATAAAACAGTGATTTATCGCCGGGAACATCGTACATTGCGTAGATCATGAGGCACTTCGAGATGACCGCCCAAGAGACGAGGCGAGTGACGCCAATGTACTTATTTATGAGAACCAGCGAGCAAGCGAGAGAACCATGGGAGAGCCATGCTTCAGCCCGAGTGTGCCAGCTCGACCGGAGTGATACCACGGCCTCAAACGAAAACTGGCCTAAAACGGCGTTGTGCTGTGTTTCGTTCAGTGAGTGAGTTTACCGGTGGCCCAACTTCGCTAATCCCCTATCCTTATCCCTATTCCCTCATAATAAAGCCGGCGACGCACTTGCGACTCTTCGGATGTCACGAGTGTCCATGGGCAACGACGGTTGCTTTCGATCGGGTAACCCGTCCGCTCGCTTGCCCACCTTAATATCATAAAAATAAAGCGAGCAGACGGGTCACCGATGAAAAGGGATCGCCGTCGCCCATGGGCACTTGTAGCAGCAGAAGCGTTGCAAGTGCGTTGTTGTGGCTTTTTTTTTGAAGATACTCCTACTACTGTCTACGGGAATAGAGGTAGTGAATGAGGTATAGGAAATTTGGCCCACACATAACACACCGGGGAACTCAACGTGTTAAACCTGACTAGCACTTCATTTCGGCATTGAGCAATGCACTGCCTGAATATCTTTTAGAATTGTCTTAATTGCCTTTTTTTTTCTCTTTTCGGTTAGTTATGTTTTGTTAATTTTTTTTTAAAATCATTTATTTTAGTTGTAGTAAACAAAATATCTTACCCATTGGGCTACGAACGATGAATTTTTTTCTAAAAGTTTGTGTTTCTGTAATTGATAAACTAGTAGCTTAATTTTCAAGTAATAGTAACAAAGGCTGAAGAACGTTAAAACCACTATCAAAAAATATGACAGACGAACCGCCTACCCACAAGGAGGAAACCGTACACCATTGAAAATCAATCAAAAACGCTACCTACGTGTCGCATCTGATAAGAGCATATTAATATGGTGACCTAAACAATACTTGACATATCGTGTCTTGAGACCAACTAATTTTACAGTTCGATGTCGCAGCTCGCGGGCACAGCCGGGCAATACACACACCGTCTAGTGCTGCTGCTCCCCTAGTACATAAATCAATTTGTCAATGCGCCCCGACGTGGCAACATTCGAGCAACACTTTCCAACACTTTTATGCGTTTTTTATTCTATCTCGAAATAATCCAGTGAACGATGTGTGACAATTTGTCGTCGGGATGTATTTTTGAGATTTTATTATTGCTATGTGTGCCAACTGGTGATTTTTGGCGATTCCCGCTTCTTTGTTTTATTGTGAAATGTTTTGCGAGCTCATGAAGTTAAAAGCGTTTCAGTTTTTCAAAACACACAAAAATCTTATCCGATTTTACCATCATAATTTTGTTCCTTATCGTGTCTCTTACTTCATCTTGAAAGTGTATGTCAACTGTAACAGCCGAGTTGTGGCGACTGAGTTTAAAATAAATTACAAAGTGAAGGGTCCAATCTCTGACACCGGCTAGGCACCTATCTTTATTCGGTACCACCTGTAGCTTGTGAATTATTTTATGTATTAATTGTTAGTATTTTACATTTTAAGAAGTTGTTTATTGTTTAACTTTCCTAATAATCACTTCTTTACTCCGGTAGAAAGTAAATAAAATAAGCTTAATAGCTTTTGAAACACAAACATTATTCGATTTGCTTTTTTATATGAAGTCTAAGTAAAATAGTTTCTGTTTTTCTATTTTCCCAAATGTTACTTCATTGCAATGACTGTCATTTTCACGAATTCATATAACTACAACGTGTACTTTTCAATTTACGACAATGTTTTTAAGTAAAGACCCCTAACGTAGACCAATAAATAACCATTGTAATAACAAAATATATTGAAAGCGTTTGTAATTTTTTACAATTTATAACGAATGCGTAAAAATCGGACACGGCTACGGTGTTAGCGTATTTTTTATTACATTTTCTTTTGATACATTATAACTGGCAATCAACACTTGACGTAAGATATATGTGGCAATATGTTTGGTTCCCCTGGCCGGGAACGATCGCGATTATGCCTCATGTTTACTCAATAATTCGATACGACTGATTTCTTTTTTAAAGCACAGGAGGGAAGCGTTTTCGGTTTCTTATTATACTATAACAGTTTTGGTGTTAAACCTTGGATCATCACAAAATCTACATTTCGTGTACACATAATCCTCTAAGTGAAAAAGTAATAGCTTATATTGGCCGTTTAAATTGTCAAAAAAAATATATAACAATATTTAGTATAATTAAATAATATAATAATACCTATAATATTTTAATAAGAGTCAACATATCTCTGGTAGGATGTGTAAGTCATGTACGTACATTCTTCGACGTTAAGGGAGTGAGAACTCTGAATGCAACATGCCGCTGTGTCGTGTGTCTTGCGCCTGTCAAGTACAGCTATTGCTCGATCGCGACTCGTCATTTCTCGCATTGTCGTAATCCGTTGATTTACTAGCGACATTAATCAGCTTGTCGGCCGATACCTACACCGACCCTAACACAACTACATAATAACTATAATCGCGTGTTCGTTATTGCCTATTTTTGCGAATTTCGCTATACAATTTTTTTTTGTTTCTGTTTTATTTTGTCTAGCGTATGGAGCGCTGATTTATCGGTCGTTTCCTGCGTCGTCGTGTTTGAGGGTTTGCCTGCAACTTGAGTTTGATATGTGACTGAAATATTGAGATTTATTGCGTAGCAGCTGAGCGTTTGAGCCCTGTTGATTCTTATAAAAATCAATATTTGCTTTCGCCTTTTTGATATTACGTAAGACTGCTGTACCCCTCGGGCCTCGTACTTTAGTCAATATTGTAAAAGATAGCAATACACAGATTTTTTTTTATAATGCAACTAATATGAGTTAAGTTCTTCGTTTGGTCTAGTCAGTTTCACGTTTAACTTCGAGAAAATATCGACGGCAGAAAGCGGAAGTGGCATATCTCAAAAAAAAAAACTTCAGAGCCATTTTTTGGCTCTGAAGTTTTTTTTTTTTAAATTATATAAAATTTATAACACAACAATTTATAAATATAGAAAATTGAAATTTTGAACGTGTTTGTCGTGTAATCCAATATGTAATATGTTCAAAATTTCAACTTTCTTTCTTAATTAAGGTGTAATTTTCGACTCTTATGTAAAGTTGCACATATTGAGATATGGATCTATATTTATATATATAATAAAACAGTGAAATTGGAGTGTCTGTACATTAAATATTTTTACAGAATAATCAATGTGTGGGTGCTAAGAAACAGTAATATAACGCATATCGACAAAAAAAGTTGTCTGTTTATCTGTTTGTACGCGCTAATCTCAGGAACTACTGTGCGGATTTGAATCAACCTTTTTTTGTTTCATAGCATTAGGTCTGGGCAGCATATAGGATACTTTTTATCCCGGGAAGACGTACGGTTTTTGCGTGATATACAAAATTTTGCGCAACGAAGTTACGGGCACCAACTAGTTAAAAAAAAGGTGATAATACCTATCGTAAATAAACGGATTTGATTGAACAAGAAACGGTGTAAAATTGATGAGACCTCACCTTTTTTCTTAACAAACTTTACTGTCAAATATTACTAAGTTAGTTATTATAAATAACGATATGCCTCTTTAACGGACCTTATGCAAAAAATATTTAAACAGTGTTTAACTAATCAAAGTTAGCTGTCCCTTTCTGTCGTGACGTTATCAATATTTCAAAAAAAGGACAGCAAATCTTGATTAGTTTAACACTGTTCACATATTTTTATGAATAAGGGGGTCATAATTTTGGTCGCAGCTTCGCTTTAAAAAGTATTTTCATAAGAACCTCCATCCTATATTTTATCCCTTCGGATGTAGAATTTATCAAAATCTAAGTGGGTACGTCAGAAATCATTATACCTATGCCAAATTTCAGTCGGATTTGAAGGGCAGTTTTGGCTGTGCGTTGTTAGACACCCTAAGCAGTAGGTCGGTCGGTAAAGTCTTAAAACCGGATAAGAAGCCAAACCTAATCTAAAATAATGAAAGCAATAATCTCGCACGAGAATGGAACCGGCTATCGGGGGAGGTGATATAATTATTCATTGTGTTTTTAACGCGCCGCAGCAGGCTCTCTGTGAGGGCAGCGCCTCAGCTATGTCGTAAAAATTGTTCTGGAAGACTGTGGAGTGGACTTATATAGTTTCAAGTATTTCTTTGATACTGAGAATGCTGACGCTGAGGATGCGCCATTGGACTCGTTAGCTTTACCATGAGTTTGAAGCAATAGTATTTGTCGATACTCGATAGGGACTCCGTACATTTTTAGTAAGGCAATTTTAGTTCCGCAAGTGACTAATTAATTAAGTAAATTTTGCCATACTAAAAATTGACGACCTCTGTGGCTCAGTTGGTAAGCGCGTTGGTAGCTTAAGCCGGGGGTCGCGGGTTCGAACCCCGCCGACGGTGCAAAGTTTTTCAATGTTCCTGGGTCTTGGATGTGTATTAAATATGTGTATCATATAATAAAAATCTTAAATATGTGTATACAAGTATTAAATATATTTCCGTTGTCTGGTACCCGTAACACAAGTCCCTCGAGTACTTAGCACGGGGCCAGATTGACGTGGTGTGAAGCGTCCGTAGTTATTATTATTATTTCTGGCGCCAAATTCGAATATTGAATTGTTTGAATTGCAACGCTCCCTGTAGTCGGGTTCGCAAGCCACTCCACGCCACCCCCGTGCGGGATCCAGCGCAACCATCTCTTGACTTGTTAATGCCGCCAGCTAGTATCTTAGCATATTGCGAGTCTCTAAATAACGCCATTACCTCCCCCCCCCCCCTCCCCTCTCCCAACCAAATATAGGAACGTTATCAGGGAAAATATTCGAAATTGAATTTATTATTTAGTCTCAATCAACCCGCGGAGGAAATGTGGGATGTTATGGCCTGAGATCTGTAGGCGAGTTTATCTTCGTTTTGCAATAGAATTATATAGACTGAGACTAAGAAACTGGCGAAGTTGCAGGCATCATATGGATGACCGCGACTTTTCCAGTTTCATCCTTTGATACTACGAGTAGATGGCGCTGTAGTACCTATACATCGCGCTATCATTTGTATGACGTAGAACTGTTATAACTGTTCCACTTTCAGAACAAGTGTTGAATTTTTTTTGGTTTAAAACCTTTGTGCGCAAGTCCGAGCACTTGGCCGGTTTATCAAGGAAGAGAAGTATGCTTAGTCCTTTCCAGTTTTCCAGTACTCAAAGTATATCTTCATATCAAATTTCTTTAAATTCGAGTGAGATGGTAATGATTAAGAAGCAACAGATTAACACAAACACTACGACAGAAAAACCATTGAAATATATAAAAATCTAATAAATTAACTAGAATTCTTTTCGATTTTCTGTCTTTTTTCGGTCTCTAAAAGACTTTTTATGTACTTTATAGGGGGAAAACGATAAATAAGTGTACAGATACACAAACAGACAGACTGAAATTTATAGACGTCTTAAGTGCCGGGGTGAAAAAATTCCCGGACCCGGCGGGCGGGGGTGGACCGTGGAATGAATCAAGCGATACGCGCGACGTTAAGGGAAATCGCACCAACCCTTTCTTTAGTCTCTTAGTCAACTGTTAGGTTAGTGATTAAGGCTTGTGTTTGGGCCAGCAGAGTAAGTGTAACCTTTACCATCTTATTCATTAAAATATTTAAACAATGTTTAACTAATCAAGGTTCGCTGTCCTTTCTGGAATATTGAGCAAGGGACTATATATTTTAAGGGACTATTGCTTATATATTTTTATAGGGGGTTAAAGTAGGTATGTTAAAGTTTTAAGTAAGTATGATAAAACGTTAAGCACATTATTATTAATAGCCGTTGGTGATGGTGCTGGGTGAAAGCCTCGTCTCTTTCCTTCCACACGTCTCTTCGCTATGTTTGGCTACTCTTTGTCTACTGCGTTTAGTTCGTCGCGCCACCAAATTTTTGGGTCTGCCTCTGTTTCGCCGACAGGTCCGTAGCCACTTCGTAGCCAGACGCGCCCGTCTGTCCGGGTGCATGCGAGAGACGTGCCCAGCCCCCCGCTATCGCTTACGAAAATCGCTTGGCGTGTTTGTGTATGGGGTTGGCATTGTCGAACGAAAACTCACGTGATCTAGTCGTCGTTCGAAGACGGCAATCCTATACAATCACACGTCAAGCGATTTTCGTAAACGATAATAATCGCTTGCCACTTGTCTAGGGGGGCTGAACAGCTCCAAACCAGCCGCTTTCCTACTTATGTCCCAAGCTCATTACCCAAAACATATGTATTATCCATATAATGATTTAATTCTTTAATTTCTACCGTGAAATTTTTCCTTGAGATTTCCTAGAGATTTGAGTTCAACCGAAAAAAATGTACCGTGGACATCGTTTTTTTGCATAAAACATAGATAAGATAGTATGAACGATTTTTTAATACAATACAATATGAGTGGCACCGAAATCCCTGAAGAGAAATTCTTATTTCTTGTGTTTATAAATTGTATATTATTTTTTTTTCTGTTAGCGGGGGGAAAGGTTAAACACACCCTAATGTATAGACTTGAAGATGCCCGCAACTTGCTCCAAAACTTGTTTATCGCACAGGTACTGTACATTTTTCAAAGTACCACCATCGAAATCGGTTCAGCGGTTTGGGTGAGAGGAGCATTAGCATTTAAGTATGGATGTCGATCTTTGACTGTCTATATTGGCCAATGTTGCTACATAACCTGTTAACGATAATGCAGATCATAATAATGGACAGGCTGATCACCTGATCGTCTGATAAATAAGATGATCCATGCGCCGGAAGGGCATGTAAAAAGTCGGTCCTGCGCCTGATCTCTCGCCAGTTAAGGTGGAGTTCTCTTATGTGTTACGCCCACACTTGGACACTATAATACTCCAGCGTCACAAGCCTGGCTCCTCTGAAACCGGCTACCGTCACCTTAAACGGTGTGGGATTTTATTATGACCTCTTAGTTTTAGTCGAAAACTACGGCGTTTTGAAATTTCGCCGCCTGAGCGCCATTATCTCTTGTAAATAATGTCGAAAGCCGCCGAAAGGTTTGCGTTAAGTACTATTTGGTTTCTCTCCTCAGATGTGCTGATAAGGACTCGAGTGGCGGATACCGCGGTTTTTGTGAAAGGCGGTCTTCATATTTTCTGTCGGCAAAGCCGCAAAGAAATTGGAACATATCGTATGTGTTTATTTAATGCTTATAACTTACCCAACTTTTGGTATATTCCACTAGCTAACGTTGCGGGCAACTGGGAAGACGCAATCGACTCAACAGTATTAGTTATATGAATTTGCTCAAGTTTGGCGATAATTTATTTACAATTTTTGTATAAAAATTTTACTGACATTAACGCTCAGTAAAATTTTTATACAAACCGTGACTGTCTTGTTGTCAACTACACTTTATTGACAATTGCGTTTTGTGTGGAAATGATAACGGAGATCGTCATCGGCGAGAAAGGTTCACATCACAAAAAACTCTACTTTTGAGAAATCGATATTTTGTATTTCATCTTGTGATTGCGGTAATTCTGGTATATAAAACTACAACAGAATTTAATTAGTTTTTTGTTTCATAGACCAGAGAAAACGCAATCGTAAGTTCAATAACAAAATTTAAATTTCCCCAAAACTAGGGTTTTTTTGTGATGTGACGCTTTTTTGCCGATGGACGACAAACTTTTTGACATGGGGTTAATGAACCATACGGCCTATCTTCAGCGAATGCATAACAGTTATAGATGACAAACTTATATTTTTTTATTTACGATAGTTAGTGCAACTTCGTTGCGAAAATTTTGTATATCACGCGAAACCGTACATTTTCCCGGGGTAAAAAAGTATCCTATATGTTGCTCAGCATTAAACAGATAAAGATTTATTCAAATCCGTCCAATAGTTCCTGAGTTTAGTGCGTACAAACAGACAAACTGATAACTTTTTTTTGTCGATATGTGTTCTATTACTGTTCCTTAGCACCCCCACATTTATTATTTTCTAAAAAAAATTAATTGAAAAGACACTCCAATTTTACTGTTTTATTATATGTATAGAAGTAGCAAATAGTGCCTTTTTCGATCGGCCAACATATTTTGACGATAGTCCGATCTGAACGTTACTGAATAGAATTACTGTCAAAAAAATCTACGCCCGGTCCATACAAGCACCATAAATAATTATAAAAACCTTCGGAAGCATTGAGGTTGTTGGATTTCGTACCTTCTTATTTAAAATGTGTTTAAACATAAGATATTTCTTGGTCTAGGCCCTAGATATTTCTGTGCTAATAAATTGTGCTATTATTAGCTTAAAATAGTTATACCAATAAGCCTTATGGCTTATTGGTATAACTATTTTGAGTGGCAAATAACCAAATCTTCCAAACTAAACGAGTAGTTTTGGCTAACTATATAATCGTGTTAGTCTGTCAGTTCATAAATCCCAGCCATTAGCGCGTTCGAGTCCCGGAAAGCGTCCGTCTTGTTGATTTGTGAAGAGACGGCGCCGGGGGAAAAAGTGCTATTTGATTTGTTACTCCTTTTTTGAAGTCGGATAAAAATGCTTCCGAATCTTCTGAAGCTATTTTGGGGTTAATTATGTCTTCAATTTTTCGACCAGCCCATTTCGTGCGACGAGTGAATGATAGATCGAATGAATGAAAGAGTGAAAGCTTTGATCCCAAATTCGAAATTTGAATCATAGTATTTTTCAGTATACATTCTATGAGTCATATAACCTACCTCACAACGTAAATGTACGTTTTTATCATGATAAATATGTTATTCAAAACTTTACGATCACTTTGATGATTTGAGAAATAAATACATGTACAAAAATATTCATCTTGACAACTATTTTCATACCGTGGTATCATCATACTGAGTAGTGAGTTTGATATAAGCGATATGGCTTATAGAGGTATGTTCTAAAATGTAACTCAGAACTATTAGCTATGTGGCTTTTGTTTTTTCTTTAATATTCTCCAGGACATTGACGCAGTCATACGTCAATGTCCTGTATGTTATTAGGTTTTATTTATAGCTTATCACACTTGTCCATTACGACGTGACATTGTCGGTTTCAAGACTTTAAAATCTCCGGTCAGTATACTGGGTTATGTTTCGGAACACACCCAGACTCAGTATATGACATATCTGAACATGACATACTGAGTATGAAACAGTATGAGACGCGGGGGCACATCCCCGGTATAAATAAGTCCAATTAGTGACATGCGTCAGAACATCGTCCACGCACAATGTTGTAGAGAATAGAGTATGGAACGAAACAGAAGGACAATATCATATCAAAAGATTTTGGGACACAAACAGTACCTTTGTGATTAGAAGTAACTGTATTTATATATTCAAAATAATATAACTAGAATGAAACCAACAGAAATCAATCAAGTAGCGAAGTACAAATCCCAAATAAAATCCTATGTTTATATATATAAACGTGTTCAAAATATAATGTCAAAAAAAAATTCGCATTCGGCACTCAAGTCAAGACTATGACAAGATATAATTCAAAGAAAAAGCTAAACCGAATTTCGTTATAATGCATTGAATGAAGCTTAAACCAAGCTAAGCTTAAATCATTTTATAAAAAAATATATTTGTGTTTCTTATTTTGTACTCTAAACTTTCGTAATCGTATGTTTTACTTTTAGTTACAATTCTCCACGCGTGTCCCTCTATCCGCTCGTCTACTCTATGCGCGCTGCGACACAACTCACACAAGTTGGTTTTTTCGACTTAATGAAGTGATTTATCGTTTCCTTCACGGAGGATTAGCGCTGCACAGTATTGATGGGTCCGCTTACACCGCACGACACGACCGACGATATGGGAACAGATGGTGTGTACTGTAGTAAAGTGTATTGTAAACTAGTTAGAACGTATTGGTAGTTATAAACAGTAAAAACTGAAAGTTACAAGAAAGAAAAAAAAGGAAGTATGAAACGTATAGACGTACGAGTATAACGGAAGTATGTTAAAAAAATACTACCTGCACTAGATGAGATTTTTTTTTGTATTAGAGTGTTTATTTTGAGTACCATAAATAAATATTGTATACTAATAAACACATATAAAAGTTTTTGCAAATCATAGATTACCATAATATTATGTAACTCAAAATTACTTTTACAGACTCTAGAGTGTGAAAAATTCATCTCGAGTTAAACGAGAACGATCTCGTGAAGATGTCGGTGTCGTGTCATCGGGTCTAAACGCGGGGATACGCGAGCCAAATGTCTTTCATGTTGCTGATTCCCGCCATAATTGGTGTGTGAAGCTCATCTGCGACTGACACGTTCTAAATTTAAATTAGCCATAAACAAAGATTTATTCAGCGATTTGGGGAAATTCGACCGCCCTTTTTACATGACACACAAGTTTTGATTGATGGTAATGCATTTATTTTCAAACATACGCCGGCCGATGTAAGGACCGGAGAATGAGCACATGGATCGCCTGATGGTAAAAACTTGCATACTTGAAAAACAAGTAGAGAAACTATTTAAGTACAGAGTAGAAACGTGAAGCCACTTGAAGGATAACACTAAAGCATTGTTTTACGTCAATTTTCTAGCTGACCCATTATCGCCGAAGTTAAGGAGAAGACAAAACAGATTTCAATAAAGTGCCATAGACTATAGATTAAAAATCTTGGCGTGATTGGTTCTATTGTTTTTGGTCGCAGACAAAAGATCCCCGGACGATTTAACGTGAATGCCTGAAAACATCAAAAATCCTTAGCGATTGTGATTACTTATTGTTTCGGAAATCTCTGGGAATAATGGGAAATACACGGATTGCAAAGGGTTTCGGCGTTTTAGAAAGTCAGATGATAGTTGCTGGAAAAAAAAAACGCACAGTTTCGGAAGTTTCTGAAACTTGAAGGACGAATAAATAATAATAATTGGATGATGGTTTCTAAAAAAAATCATATTATTTCCTAATTTACCGAAAGGAAAAAAAGAAGGAAAAATGATGATGATGATAGACTCAATACACATAAACCCCATCCACACGAACGCCAATATATTCTAAATTTAATATAACTGTCAAAAAACATCCCGCCACGGCCCTCAATAGCTAATGAATTAAAGCCGCATTTAGTTTGTCGGTAATGATACCCCCCCACCCTGCCGCCCGGGGGGAAGGGGGACAGACACCCCATCGGCCATTCTGTAATTTTATCGGGTTATAAATTTGAATTTGTATAATGCGCCAGCATTAACGCATGATTTATACAACTTGACTCCGCTAAGATTTCAAAGATGAAAAACAATAAATTTTGTACCCGTAACTATTGCGTGTAATGGCCGCGGTAGTGTGGACGTGACTTTATTTTGACAACTTCTGGTTGGCGATAAATTTTATTGAGGCGAGCTATGTTTATTAAAAACTGGGTTGATTAAAGTGTTTAAAATATTTGCTTTATTTCGAGTGAAATACTTGATAAATGTTTAGTACTAAGTTATAGGACGGTTGAAAGTTTAGATTTTGTGATATACATATTTTTTTAAAGATTCTACGAAGATTTTTAAATTTTTCATCTAGGTAGATCGAATGTATCACATAGATAATTCTTGAAATTAGTTTATTTTTTTTTTAACTAAAATAAATTTAAAACTATACGAAAGTTACAATAAAATTTCTGAAATGTTATCATAACACTTAATTAAGTATTTACAATGAAAACTTTTAGTATGACGATAATATCGTAAAGGCGTATCCACACTACTCTCCTCTCGGAGTTGACGAGTTTTTACTTTGAATTTACGCGATGCATTTGCCGTATACAAGCCGAACATTCGGCTTTCAATCTAATTTATTCTGTTAATACTAAAAAACCGTGTTTAGTTCCGCCCCATAAAGTTTCGGGATTGATGTGCTTTGTTACTGAACCGGCAGGTTTCAGTAACTTATGTTTCAGTAACTTTAATTAAGTGTTAAGGAAGTTTCGTAAATATGCGTATTTAACACACTTTTGTGAATGAGTTTAGTTAAATACTATCTTATTTGAGGGTTTGTAGTTACTGTTTTATTGCGATTTTTGAGCGGGCGGTTTAATTGATGGAAAGCAACTGCCAACGCACATGGGCACTCGTAATATCAGAAGCATTACAAGTGGGTTGCCGGCCTTTTTAATAAAGGAATCGGAGACAAGAATTGGATAGGGAGTGAGGATAAAAGAAAATCACTTACTGAACGAGACACACCACAGCGCTGTTTCACGTCAGTCTTCTGTGAGGCCGTAGTGTCACTCCGTTCCAGCCGGCCCATTCGAGCCGGAGCATGTCTCATAACAGTCATTAGAAACGCGATTTAACAAGGACCCAATATATATAAACCATAAAATATAATGTCACATAAACTTCAATGCTTGTACCGTTATGCCGAGAGAGACAGGTATATAGGGAGGGAAAGAGAGAGAGAGAGAGAGACAGTATGAATGTGATAAACCTGCGACAGGATCACAACAGCCGCGTGATATATTTATCGGTTTGATGCAACCTAACCTAACCGACCAATAAACATCACTATTTAGTAGCTTTCATAAAAATTTTATATCGTGCTTTGCGGGCATGGCGGCGGACTTTTGTATTTCGAACAAAACTTTTTGTGGTAAGGCTCATAGCTTAAAGGATTATTTACATAATTGTAGCAAAATTTTTAATAATCAACAAATACTAGAGGTTCTTCCGGCTTCGCTACGTTTGCCGTAGTAGAGACAAGTGTGTGTTTCACTGAATTAATTATTAGTGCGAGACTTGTGTGTGATGCGCTGATTTTCTTAAAATATTAATTTAGTAAAAACATAAAATATTAGAAAATTATGGCTTGATTCAACTGCTATCTGTTCATAAATTATTGTTTATTAAATATCCTTGCTTACTTATTTACTTATTACGTTTTAATAAGAAAGATTTCAATAAATATTGAATTCAACAGGTGGTCTTAGACTAGGGTTACCAGATGAAAAAAAAATCAAAATTCCGGAGAATAGGCCTCTGATTTCCTTAAAAAAATCCAGGTCACATTATTTTTCTTTTTACAACCTTAAATCCTAAAAAATAGCCCATTTTGTTTCGAATTTAAAAAGCCTGAGATTTGCCAAGTCATAAGAAAAGGTAAAAATCCTGAGATATTACAAGATTACCCTTTCTAAGACAATAATAACTGAAAAGTGATTTTTAATTTAACGAAGTTAAACGGTTAATATTATTATAACTAAAAGCTCTTTCCATATCTACCAACCGCGACAGATTACATACAGTAGAATTGATCACATCAGACGTCTATTCCATATTTTCTGGATCCGAATCGACTATCCTCTCTCTCTTTATCTATACATCTCTCTCTCCTCGCGGATTCCTGTCACTAATTTATTCAGGAATCGTAAAAATTTTATATCTTTTTAATTCGTTTTTATCATGGTATATTTTGACTTCACATTTCGATTTTTTGTACAATTTAAAACGGATTTTATGTATTTTTTACGACTGACGCTAATGCACGTAACGAGTCCGTCATATAATATGAGAACACTTTGTATTTGTCACTTTATGCGTACAAAAACTGTCATATCGGCAAACGGTACCGTGTAGAGGGGGCAATAAAAAGGATATAAACACGTGACATGGTAGCTCCAATTTTTAAATGTCAGCTTAATGTATTCGTCGAATTAAACGATGAAGTATTGAAAAAAGTATAATCAGTTTCATATATATAAAAAACGACGTGTTGCCCGCGACTCCGTCCGCGTGGTAACTTTTCTCTTGAAATTTTTACAATTTTTTTTTGCTAAGAGCCAAATGAAGCCCGAGACCTTTCCAACGAATGCAAAACCGTGAAAATCAAATAAAAAAAAATTTACCCTTGCTCGCCGCCTTATCCCTAAAAAACGCTATATTTTTTTTAAGGTCGGAAAAGTCAGGCTTTGAAAATTTAAAAAGGACCGGATCATTTACTGCAATTCAGTAAATGATCACGTGCTTTTTAAATTAAAAGTCGCATCAAAACCCGATTAAATAGTACATATTAGTGAAACCACCACGGGAACAAATGGTAATAATAATAACGACTACTAAGCTAGGTTTGAGATTACGTTAGAATTTATTGTGTGTGTACATACATACACATATACTTTTACTATAATAATATAAAGCTAAAGAGTTTGTTTTAACGCGCTAATCTCAGGAGCTACTGGCCGGAGTTGAAGAATTTTTTTTGTGTTGGTTAGTCCATTTATTCTAAAACTTACTATAAAGTTAATGATTTTATTAACGACAGCGCATCGTGGGAGCAGAATGGCTCCTTGCCAGGCTGCTTTTTTATAATATTTAAAACCTTGACTTACAATAGTTATGTAACTTTGTTGTTTTTATTATTATTTTATAAACAAGTTACAGTATATTGTAATATATGTAACATATTATTTTAACTTACATTTATGTAATTAAAAACAATTATTGTTTGTTACATTGTTATTTTCCATCTTTTAGGTAAAAGATGGACCCGTGCGAGTTTCTTACGCCGGTTCTTCTCGCCGGTTCGGGAACTAATTCCCGAACCGGTGGTAAGCGCCGTAGTCTCGACGTTCAGAAAGTGTACTTAAAGTACTTATTTTGAATAAAAAGATTTTGATTTTCAGGGAGTCTATAGGCTATATAACATCACGCTACGGCCAATAGGAGCCGAGAAGTGATAAAAAAATGTTGTAAATAAATAATAAAAATCATTTATTTCTGAGTAAGTTTTCAGAATTTCTACATGTTGACCTACCAGCGGTCCGGGAACTAGCCGTGCGAGAAGAACCGGCGTAAGAAACTCGCACGGGGCCACTTTTTACCAAAAAAGTAAAAAATATCATCTTTTAAAATAAAAATATACAATTAAATGTAACTTATCCAATACATTGTTAATAAAAAAAATAGTTACATCATTGTAAGTCAAAAATTAATAATTTACTTGAAGCTTACAAACAGATGATCTACTCCGAGGATGTGCCGTCGTTAATAAAATCATTTACCTTATATTAAGGCTTTGGCACACAAACGTTCTTTAACCGCTTTATTAAATTTATTGTTAGAAAGATTTTGAACGTTTTCTGGGATTTGTGAGGACGTATACATTGACCTTTGAAAGATTTACTCACTTTACTAAGTCTGATCACTGGTAAATCTTGGGTTTACTTCTTGTATTTCCACAGTGGATATAACTTTTTAATTTGAATTAATAATAAAGGGATAACTTATAGTTTTACGGGTCACATAATGGTCACAACACGGTCTCTTATAAACATTACAGCCGTTCTAGTTTTAATGTCATATTTTTTAACTTCAATAAATTAAGGCTAGTTATTTTTAACCAACACGGTACTACGCCATCAATTCATATTCCATTACTATAAAGTATGTAGCTTATTACCGATCACCGGGAGGCTGTACCCAATTTAATGAAACATTATCCCATGATGCAACCGGTAATGAAAACCTTCGCGAACATGATCCTTGTTTCGATGTAGTAGGCTATGTATCATTTCTAGCGGACCCGACAGACGTTGTCCTGAGAGTCTATAATTGTGAATCTAAACCATCATCAAATTACCTTGGGAGAGCCATGTTTCGGCACGAATAGGCAGGCTCGACCGGAGTGACACCACGGCTTCATAGAAAACGGACGTGAAACGGCATTGTGCTGTGTTTAGTTCAGTAAGTGAGTTTACCGGTTTTTTACTTTCCTAATCCCCCTATCCATTCCCTATTCCCTCATAAAAGCCGGTAACGCACTTGCGACTCCTCCAATGTAACTAGTGTCCATTTGCGACGGCAGTTGCTTTCCATCAGGTCACAAGTCTGCTCGCTCGCCCCCTAAATATCATACAAAAAATCCCCTGAAAACCTCCAAAATTTTTTATTATATTCGGTCCAAACGTTGGGAAGAAGTTCAATGACATACACGTGTACACGAGAACTTAGAAAAATATTTAGATTAGGTTTGTGAATATACCTATGAGAAATTCTTGTTGAGCTTTATTCGACAACTTAGCCCTTGCGCGTCAGCATTGTCTTAAAGGGACTCTTGTTTTTAAGGGAGTTGCTGAAACACAATCGAAAGCCTCTTTGGGCCTGTTTCGCCGCTTACTGATAAAGTTTCTGTTACGCTATTCACAACTTTATTGACATCTACACATAGAAGGAAACAGTAAAATTGTAGTGTTTGTTTAGTATTTTTACAAAATAATCAGTGTAGGTGTGCTAAGGAGCAGTAATAGAACGCATATCGACAAAAAAAGGTTGTCTGTTTGTACGTGCTAATCTCAGGAACTACTGGACGGATTTGAATAAGGGCCTGTTTCACCGCAAATAAATAGACTATCTGTAGTTTATTTATTTGACAGATACAACTTTATTTGACAATTTTGTATTTTGGAGAATCTGTCAAAAAATCTGTGGATAGCCTAACAGAAACTTTAATACTAAGCGGTGAAACAGGCCTTCAATCTTTCTCTGTTTACTATCTTTAGGTCTGGGCAACATATTATAGGATACTTTTTATGCTGGGAAAATGTACGGTTCCCGCGTGACATACAAATTTTCACGCAAAGAAGTTGCGGGCACCAACTAGTCTACCAAATAAAGTTGTGAATAGACTATCTGTAAGGGGTGGCCCTTTTATATATATCTTTAAAAAATAATAATCATGTGTGATAATAATCATGTGAATCAGTGTGCCATACTCTCATCGATAATCGATATACTGTTATATGGAATTTGTTTATTTGAGCAAGGAAATTTAAGCTACTTCGAAAATTATTTTTTCCAACAGTTTGTCGTAAGTTGGCGCAAAACTTCTTATAGAATGTCAAAATTTGTATTAAATTTCATGCCAAGTTCTTTTAAACGGACTACGTAAGCGTAGGAGCGAATGTCGAAAATCTTAAACAATTTGGACAACGGTAGTCCTGCAGACTGCTATAGTAATCCTGTGGCTGACAACTGCCAGTGGACACTTTTCCCTTACACGAAAAATTCATATTGTAATGTGTGAAAGTGTCTCCATATATCATTTTGTACCGGATCACTTAACTTGTGCGTGTGCACGTTGTCGCACGGCGCGATTCGTCCTCACATACGCGATGGCATAGACGGTATTTTTTTTCCCTTCCAAAGTCAAGACCGTTGTAGCCCTGGCGTCACTGCGACAGGATCTATTGTGACTCCTTAGAATTAGAGCACCTTCCCCAAACCAATGCTGCTAATGAACTGAACGATTGCGGGTGGTGATACGAATTTCCTGTGGAGTACTCGTAGCGCCCAAAAATCCCGTTCCTGCACTGCTGAAGAGCATTAAAACAAAAAAATACTAAACGGTTTTTTCATCGGTCATGTAAATTCAATTCACACATTCGTGTCAGTAAAATTCTGGCTGATCTTGACAGGCACCGCCGCTATCTTGGCAGATACGCTCATCACAGTAGTTTAGGTTATAAGACATGTTAATGGTGCTTATGTTTCAGGTCAGAAGGAATGCAAATTGTAATGCCGTTTCGCGCTCCTAACGTTACTCGACCTTCGTTTCCTGTGGCGTCCCGTGCCGTCCCTTGTCGTACCGTGTCGTCCCTTGTCGTACAACGTGCCCCCGCTCGCCTGAAGTAACCGGGGTGCTGCAAGGCGCAGATAGTGGCCATGATTTAGAGCTCAACTGCTGACGCGGGCCTTTTCGGACACTCTATTGCCTATAAATAACGCCTTACACGACTCACGTGACAAGAGTCCACTCTCGCCGTTAGAATCCTACCGTTGTTTATCTAGATATCACGTCGGTTTTTTATTCCCCTTCATTAGTAGAATCAGACGGCTAAAGTTGTGGGCCAATTAAACCAGTTTAATGCTAAACTTTTTTTCAACCGTCGAACACACGGCGCACCTGATCAGATTGAAGATTAATTCTTACTCTTTCTGTTGGGTACTTTTAGTTGGGTTACTTAGGTCGAGTAACGTCAATTGGAGAGTTAAACTTACAAAGTATTGTTTTAGATTAAAGCTACTCGAGGGTCATGAAATCAACACATGTAGTTAAGGGCGACTTACACCGGCGGGTAGTCTACTCGACACTTAACTTAAGGGTGGTGGAAGCGGCCCTTAAATAAATAAATGCGAAAGTTTGTATGTTACTTTTTCACGCTTAAAGAGCTTGACCGATTTCGATGAAATTTCTCATGGAGATTTATCACTTTACCTTTATCACTCTGTTTTTATATCATAAAGGCGCGAGAAGTGAATTTTTTTTGTTAATTTCATGCAATACTAAAGAGATTTTGCATGGAAGTTTCAATGGAAGTATATAGGGTTGCTTTGATCTAGGACAGCAAAAAGCAGGCCTGTAGCACTTTGGTAGACGTCTGGGAACGAGAAAGGTTTTCAGGTCAAATACCTGGATGTCGCAATAATGAAACCCCTTACACAAGGTTTCGTTTTTGTCCAAAATGAGATGGAGTTGTTCGGATGTCTTGTCAGAAAGTGAATAAGAATTATATTTTAGCGACAAATGGGAGGACTGAGGAGTGTTAATGAGCTTAAATAAACTGATCACGATACTTTTAACAAGAATCTGGGGCCGGGGGAATAAGCACATTTAGGTTTTTTTTAATTTATCCAATACTGTTAGGCGGTACGAAGATTATTCCTCTGTTTGTCTGTACCGTAAGCTCGACGATTTCTCGTTTCTGCACTCGCACAAAACTTTCAAAACATACACAATACCTGGTCAAGAAAAATCATAGACATTTACACATTTGTTAACCTGTAAAAAAATCTTAGGTATTATTTTCGGAAATAAACAATTACATAACAAATAAATAAATTACACAAATTTATGTCTAAAACAAACAAATATAACAGTTAATGAACTTTCGAGACATTTTACACAAAATAAATTTCTGAACGCACACATGAACAGTTACAGTATTTGACAGGATTGGATTGGCAAATGTTTGACATGTAACAATCAAATGAGAATTTATCGAAATAATTAAGTATTTATTACACATATCGGTTTTCATTGTTTTTAAGATGTATTCTGCTATTCGGCCGAAACAAATCCAACGAATCTATAACCATGAAAATTGGTTCAGCAGATATCGAGTTGTAAGTGTTGTAACGAACCCGTCTTTATTTTATATATATAAGATTACGTCATGTGTTAAAGTTTTTTTTATATCAAAGCGAATAGTAGCCGAGTAGGTAAGCTCCCAACCGCGAATTCGCCGGGAAGTGTTCAATGTTTCTTTAGGAAAGTTTGGCTTCGAACTTCATTTTTTATTCCGTTTGAGCGGTCGTTTGTTGAGATGCTAAAATTTTTCCGTTGAGAATATTTTACGTGGCGCAGGAAATATGGTTTTATGTGCTCGAAGAAAAATTTATAATATTTTCATTTTCAGTTCATCTGTACGAGACTTTGCATTCGGAGTTCAGGAAGGATATACTGATTTATTTACTGAAAGAAAAGAAAATAAGACATTCGCATCCGTCATGGATTACTTTTGTTTGAGATTTGTGAGCGAAATAACTACTTTTGAATTATAGTTTCTAGTACCTGAGACTTTTTTAAATGATATTTAGGGGGCATGTGAGCAGACGGGTAACGTGACGGAAAGCAACTGCCGTCGCCCATGTACACTCGCGACATCTGAGGAGTCACAAGTGCATTGCCGGCTTTTATGAGGGTATAAGGGATCAGGGAAGTTGGGTCACCGGTAAACTCACTCACTGAACTAAACACAGCACAACGCCGTTTCACGCCATTTTTGTCGGAAACCGTGGTGTCACTCCGGTCGAGCCGGCCCATTCGTCACGCATCCCTCTCGCAGCAATGAGCATCCGCATCCTTCATCCTTCCATCGCATTTCTTTAAGATATTTAAATTAAGTCTTCAAGCTCCTTCGAGAGATCTTTGACCTGTGTAATACAAGAAACATCGCTTCCTTGCAAGTGTATTACGCAATAACAAGGCACTTAGGTATTTGAATGTTGGCATGCAGTGTTGGCACAGCATAGAGGAAACGTCATCGCGCACGCCTCACTTACCTCCTACCCCCCCCCCCACTGTAGACAAGACGGAAATATTTCAAAACAGGCTTCGCATTTTGAATTTCGGATTTTGTTTCTTTATAAACAGAATTTGAAGACTAAACGGTACGGTACAACAAGTAATGTCAAAAAAGTACAAGTAAGAGGAAAACAACTTTGTATACTTAGTATAAGAATCTATATAAAGCCAGGGACGAACAAACATAAATTGAACTATTTGAACTATAACAGTTGACTGCGACGATACCCAATTCTGATTTTTTAATAGAATGAAACACCATAATGACGACCTCTGTGGTTCAGTTGGTAAGCGCGTTGATAGCTTAAGCCGGGGGTCGCGGGTTCGGGCAAAAGTTGGATGTGTGTTAAATATGTGTATCATATAATAAAAATCTTAAATATGTGTATAGTATAAAAGTATTAAATATATT
>JAOTAV010000027.1:3328044-3343503 GCA_026546445.1 Cyclargus thomasi | reverse complement strand
AAAAACCAAAATAACACAAATTTAACAAAAAATACAAAACTCACAACGTCACTCTCTGAAATCCCCGCCAAAACTCCATCCTCTTTTATGACGTCACTAACCTTATTGTAGATTTGAAAATATTGAAACATTTTTTTTTGTCACTAAAATGAAAATATTATTTTTTACAAATTTCGTGGTGATATAATATAGAAACTCGTCAAACTTTGACGTTTAATGGGGAGAAGCGCTTATTTTACAATAATTAAACTTTACCACTTTTCAATTTATACTTATATTATACAATACGGTATATACTAATAAAAAACACATTGACAGTTTATATTACCTACTGATTTTTTCTCTTTAATCTTTATAATACACAGTCGCTTGACCAAAGCATTGATCACTGGTTATTATTATAATATAACTAAACAAAGTCTTAAAGCTAAACATAACTTTTTTTAAAATATTTATCTTTATAAAAAAAGAGAGGACAAAACGAGCAATATATCAAATATATGAAAATCTATGATAAATATTTAAAAAACAAAAACATAGAAGCAGTGGCGTAACTATACCGTTCGAGGCCCGTGGCAAATTCGTTTTCGTTCCATTATGTCAATCCAATACAAAAACACGTCAAGCGATCATTGTAAAAAATAATCGCTTGCCAGTTGTCTAGGCGGGCTGATCGGGGCCCTCTTCCTGTTGGGAGCCAGTGACGTTTTGCCGGCTTACCACCTTGTAGTTACGCCACTGCATAGAAGCCTAGTTCTGAGGCATTTCCACAACGTACTACAAAGTCACTACTCCAGGTGAGGGTTCAGAGGGTGGAAATCGTTAGGGGCCGGTTGGTTCACAATTCTACAACAGTGTTTAACCGGTCCCGGGGACTACTAGTACCAGTGGCTACTAGTAGTACCCGGGACCGGTTCATCATCTCAAGTAGTCCGCCAGCCGATGTCTCTGAGTTATCTGATAGTCTCGATGAGGAAGGTACTGAAATGCAATGCATGAAAGATCATTTAACCGACTTCTAAATACGAGGAGGTTGTATTTTCGGCTGTGGATATTATTATTTTTTTAACCAACTGCGTGCTCCGCGGCCTAACGAAAATTTCGTATAATGAATGATTGAATTCCTGAGGACGAAGCACCTCAAATAAGGTGAATTGAATCGTTTTTATCACCCGCGCTGTACAGTATACATTACAGTTTACAAGTGTATACTAACTTCTATAAAATTAATGGTCGCCATCAAGAAAATAGAGTTGTGTTTGTAACATATAACGATCATATAATATGTTCGAGAAAAAAAACACACAGACTTCTTTATTCCTCTATTTATAAAGTTTAAAATGGCATAAATATATTAGGATCCTGGGGCTATTGCTAAAGGATTTGAGGCATTATCGTAAAACGGACTTATCGATCGAAAATCGACCCTATCAAAAGCTAATAGGGTCGATATTTAAATCGTGGACATTATTAATGAGTTTAAGGATCACAAAACGAGAATATACTTTAGAACGTGGTCGTATCATTCAATATTGTTTAAACAGACGCACCGCTCGCTGCGCCGCTCGAACACCGACTCTACCGCCTCGGTATACGGTCGATATTCGGCTGGCGGGTCCGGTGAGATGGTCAATATATAAAATCAATCACAAATCAATAGTGACGCGGTACATCCCAGTACGAATGGGGTTTAATTGTTGGGTTGGCATTATCATTAGCGTGCCGCGTATTAGTCCGAGATCCCGCGCCCGCGCCGGCGCAGATAATATCTCCGTCTCTCGGACTATGTTTTATGGGACCCGCGTACTTCGATTAGTATGATTTATTCCAGGGTCTTGATTGTATGTTGCGTTCTGATGTGAAAAAGTTATGATCCAGAGATGTGAGACGCGATTTATGTTGATACTTTGATGTGGAAATTGGAATGATCTGTTTATGTGCGTTTTCTGATTAGAAAAGGTAACTTAATCATAATTATTTATTAATTTTTCTAAAAAAAAAAGGATTGATGTACACATCGGGTAAGAATAGCCGGTATATAATAATAATATCTATGGACGCTCCACACCACATCAGTCTGGCCCCGTGCTAAGTACCCGAGTACACTTGTGTTACAGGTACCAGACAACGGAAATATATTTAATACTTTTATACAATACACATATTTAAGAATTTTGTTATATCATACACATATTTAATACACATCCAAGACCCAGGAACATTGAAAAACTTATAGGAGTGATATCACAACATCAAACTAATACATAAATTATTTTTAAACTAGCTGTGCCACGCAGTGCTACTCGCGTAAAAAGTAGCCTATGTGCTAATCCAGAATATCAGCTAGCTCCATACCAAATTTCATCGAAATCGGTCCGGCCGTTTAAGCTTGAAGAAGTAACAAATATATACACACTCACAAACTCACAAACTTTCGCATTTATAATATGAAATAATAAATAAATATTAAATTTAATAATATATTATAAGTAGGAAGTAGGATATATCATTTCATCCATACTAATAATGTAAAACTGAAGAGTTTGTTTGTTTGTACTAGCTAATCTCCGGAACTGCTGGGCGGAATTGAAAACTTTTTGTGTTGGTTAGTCCATTTGTCGAGAAAGGCTATAAGCTTTATACTATCACGCTACGACAAATAGTTTCCAAGCAGTAATAAAAAATGTAAAAACTGAATAATTTATAGAGTTTCACGCGGACATAGCCTCGGGCAACAGCTAGTCTAGAACCTCCACATCTATGATCAAGCGCTATTCAATTCATAATTCGACCAGCTGTCCCTAGCCCACTTCATTGGGTGATAATGTTAGGGGTGAACAACGCTAGCACCTAATGACTTTACACTTAGGCGTATAAAAGATAATCTCATCAGTTACAAAAGCGTTGACTGGTAGCGATTGCTTATTAGCAATAAGTTCACATTTTGTACAATCAGAGAAGTTGAAACAGATATATATTGTGGATCTAAGTAATTTGGTCGGGCAATGTCAAAGTCAGCCGCAGAGCACGACTTGGAATTGACATATAGCGACCAAATGACTTAGGTCCGTCAACTGGCTCTTTTTCAATTTCCCCCAATGATGTATCACTCAATAATCACAGTTTTTGTTGTGTCTCATGTATATTTTTGGTGTATAATAAAGTGTTATTATTGTTATTATACTTATTACAATTTAGTAAAAATCGGTCAAGCTATTTTGACAGATAAAGGCAACTAACATTGTGACACGAGTATTTTTATATTTTACATGGTTTTTTTAAGACACTCGAAACTCAGATTTTAGGCGATACGACTTCAGAAAACTAACGATTCATCTAGTCTGAGGCTAAACATTAATCTGTTGGGTGTTCTACATTATGTAAAGTATATTAATTAAAAAAAAATAGTAATTAATAAATCAAAATAACTCTTACAAACGACGATGCCCGCAACTGCGTTGCGCCAAAATTAGTTTATCGCCCGGGAACCGTTAATTTTTCCGCTCTAAAGAGTGTCCCATGTCCTTCTCAGGCCTCAAAGTGGGTTCATACAAAATTTCAGCTAAATCTGTTTAGCGGTTTGAGCGTGAAGAGGTAATAGACAGACAGAAAGACAGACAGACACTATTTCGCATGTATATTAGTATGGAAGTATGAATTTGTGAACTTCAAGAACTGAAGTGAGGTAAGTAACGCCATCTCTTGACAGGCGCCACTAAACTGCGAATTATTGACAAGTGAATCGAGCGGCATTCATACTTAGATTTGAATTAAGAACGAAAATAAAATTCAAGTATTTATATTTTATCCTCAATAGATGAAAGATTATTTAGAATGTGATTTAACAGATAAACGCACTTTTGCTCTCTGCAGAAAATGAGGCAAAGATTTTTAGGGGACGGTGGAGGCATGTACCAATGAGTCTTTCCGATGTCAAGTACATAATACGGATGCTTATTGCCGTGGGAGAGCCATACTTCGGCACGAATGTGTCGACTCGACCACGGCCTCACAGAAAGCTGGCGTGAGACAGCGTTGTGCTGTGTTTCGTTCAGTGAGTGAGTTTACCGGTGGCCCAATTACCTTTAATTACCTTTCTCTATTCCCATTACGTATTATCTCATAAAGGCCGGCAACGCACTTGCGACTCTTCGGATGTCACGAGCGTACATGGGCGACGGTAGTTGTTTTCGATCAGGTAACCCGCTCTGCTCGTTTGCCCCCTAAATATCATAAGAACTGGTGCACACAACAAATCATTCATTCGGTCTGAATGTTTCTGCTATTGATTTATTTAACATTATTATTAATTTGAGAACGAGTTATTTATAGGTCCCGCCCAATCTTGATAAAGTTTATTTATTGCCACTTTTTCACCCATCTGCCATTGCTCAGCCCTTATTCTATTTTTAATTTAAATTAGTTTTTTCGAATATGGTATTATGATCGATTGTGTTTTGTATAAAATGTTTATCGTAAACTATAGAATGTGATCGAATGGTAAAATGATAGAGCTCTTACGATGAGGCGGTTCGATTTCTTTATTTTTTTTAAAGCTAGGTATCTATCTCTTTTCCCCCTTATTCATAAAAATATTTAAACAGTGTTTAACTTATCAAGGTTAGCTGTCCCTTTCTGTCGTGTGACGTTTACAATATTCTAGAAAGGGACAGCGAATCGCGATTAGTTAAACACTGTTTAAATACTTTTATGAATAAGGGGGTTAGTCTTTTTTTTTATTTATTTGAATTAAATTTTTCAATTAAACAAAAAACAATATACAATGGTATAAACTTAAAATAAGGAATGCATCTAATCCAATGATTAGTTGAACTCATAATATCAGTTATGGTAAGTTGAACTTATTATGGCAAATCATATGGGGATTAAATTTTAAGTATTACAAAAAATTCCAATATTAAAATCTAGAAACAAGCTATACTATTGTCTGTTTCACGACATCCTGATAAGTGCCGTATAAGTTACCCACAATTTGTCTGACAGATGATGGATCAAGAATCTGTCAAGTTATGGTTAGCCTATACGACACGCTTCACCAAAATTTTAGTCCAAAGTCATCAATTTTCGACGTAGGTATCATTTTAGCCGGTAAATAATAAACGGAAATAAAATAATTTCAAAGCTATCAAACCCCAGTTTGTCCCAGCAGTCTGACGGGACCTAAAGTCCTGATAAATCTAGGTATTCTAGATAAAGTTTAGAAATCTATAAATCCAATCAGGGCCGTGAGCAGCCAGGTGGAATCTATCAGTTTCAGGTCGGAGCTCCCACACGAATACAATTTTGACACACCATTGATCTATCCAACCATCTCCACACCAACCATCCCACTGGGACCATACCGTTCAACCACATGGAAATACACATTTGCTATATATACATTGCTCGCTGGCTTGTACAGATGCGACCTGCAAATCTTCAAGAGAAGGTCCTTCCTAAAAGGCAATTTATTTACAACTCTACTGATGTTGCGAGTGTCTATGGACGACGGTAACTGCTCTCCATCATGGAACGCGTTTGCTCGTGTCTCCCCTTACTTTAAAGAAAAAAAGACGGACAAGTGTGACTAGAAACGCGCAATGTACGAATCATACAACGATATCATTGCAAATATTGCAAATGCACGCGATTTTCAGTACGCTCGTTAAAACAGCTTATATAAACGTGACTACAAATCAATCTCTACTTTAACTCATTACGGTAGAGTCTATTTTACCGTGGCCGGTTTTAGTAATAGGCTATTTATCATCGAGTCGGCTGTAGATAGTTTGAGAGACAGGTTCTATCAAGTGTTGACAACTACATATTGTGTCGCGTATTTTATTCGGAAGGTGTTCTTGAGGTGCTCTATGAAATTGGCTCGATCCGTTTATGGGATTATAATCCGTAATCAGATATGATAGGGGTGAAAATTGTCTGTGTATATGTGCCATACATCTTATAATCTGTACCAATAAGTCCTGTCATTGGACAATTTAATTTGAAAGTATCGTATCTGATTGTACTTTGAAACTTAGAAACTACAAAGTTAATTATTTTCAACCTCAACACTATATATGTACTCACGTCCACACCCAACAGAACTATTTAGAACCTAATCCAAAGACAGACATACAGACACATACCGAATCTATACCTATAGGTTTCGTTTTTTGCCGTTTAGCTACGAAGCCCTAAAATAAGTAGACACACAATACGCTACATAATTTCCCGAAAAACTCAATCGAAAACCTCACGAACACTCGAAATTATATAGCCCTCATAAGCTCATGACTCAAACGATCATTGTCTCATTTTCATCTGTAGCTAACTCTCTACCCTCCCCCCCTCCCTATACCCCCCTACCTATAGGGATACCTGAATAACCCAATAATTGTGTACATAAATCATTTGAACGACTCCTGATAATTCTCGAAGCAAAGTAAATGAAGGGTCTAAGAGAGGAGCGCGGGATCCTTGCCTTTCCTTTTTTTTTAATCATATTAATGGGGCGAGCGAGCAGACGGGTTACCTGATGGAAAGCAACTGCCGTCGCCCATGGACACTCGTGACATCCTAAAACTCGCAACTCGCAAGTGCGTTGCCGGTCTCTAATAGGAAAGTTGGGCTGGTGAGCTCACTCACTGAACGAAACACAGCACAACGCCGTTTCACGACAGTTTTCTGTGAGGCCGTGGTATCACTCCGGTCGAGACGGCCCATTCGTGCCAAAGCGTGGCTCTCCCACGGCAAAAAATATATATCGTCTTTCACTTATATACTAGTAATTATTTACGTTGAATTCTTAACTTTGGTAATAAAGAGGTTTTTTTTTAATATAATTTATAATTCAAACATTTCACCACAAAAAGGCTTTGTTTAAACTTTCAAAGAATGCCTAATAGTGACGGTTGTAACTATATACCAACAAATACTACAAATTTTGCTCAGAAACGTATAGCACCACCTTTCATGCCTTTTTCCTTCAAAAATTTCGGAGCCTTCTACATCAAATATAGTACATAAATCCGGCTCATACATAAAATGTATGCAATTTATCCGAAAACAGGGCTTTCGTAAATCATATGCAGCCGGGATATAAACCCCCGACCTCCACGCGCCAGCTGCTGTCACCTCCTCTTATTGCTGACCAGCTACAATACGACTCACCCCACACAAAAATAACCAGTAATACCAGCACGCAAAGTTCAAAATCCCAGTACCGGCACCCCGAAATGAACCCGTCTAGTTAACAATGCAAATACGCTTAACAAATATTAATATCACCCCTATTACGAGGCACTAAGGTGCACAATAATAATGCAATTTAGAGTTTTTGGTCTGAGTAGTTTTTGCCGCGAAAACAAGCAGCATCTGGGTAATGACATCTAAGTTAGCTTTACACATGTTTTTATGAACGCTTGTATCTGGTGTATGTCTGTATCTTTTTACATGTTGCAGCTACTTTGTCATCTCAAAAACAATAAACACTATTCTCTGACAATATTTCAACTGTATTTACCCGTGTTTTTTTTAACATTTACGTATTTTTTCGTGGAGAACTTTTTTGATACCCAACTTTTCGGCTGTTTTCCGGCGGTCGTGGTCACGGGTGGACTGAGGTGACAGGCGTCCAGTTTGTTGAAGTTATAAGAGTGATACTCGCGTAAACCTTAGCAAACATTATGTATTTTCCCGACTGTGCCAGAAGAAGGGTTGTGTTTGTCAAGAGTGTATGTATGTATAATTGTTTGGCACGCTCTGCAGCCTATACGGTTTGATGGATTTTAACGTAAGAGGTATAGTAAGAAACGTCTTGATAGCGCAAATGGCACTGGCACACAATAAAATAATTAAAAATCAACATGGTCGATTTTGTAAATATTGTATGCCAAAATCCAAAAGGTTCCAAAAAATTTTTTTTACCCATTTAGGCCGAGAGGGTACATCAAAATGAAGGGCTAGAAATATGCGTTCCTTGATGTTTAAATTGCAATGGTTCCTGCAGTCGAGTTTTCTGTTTTTCGGAAATTTTGCTTCAATATTTCTATTTGATGATAACTTTTTTGTAACGGATCGTGTCATTTTCAACAAAGAACCTTCAGAAAGTTCTTTTGGTTGTCGTTTTTCATGAACATATAAAATATGTCGGTTAAGTTCTCTCACGCGGCTGGCAGCCCATACAACCACCAGCCCATCCGTGGCTTACGCCTTATAATTCGCACAATACAATGTGCAATTATTATCTAGATCGCGGCTGTCAGTCGCGTTCGTAAGTCGCGTCCGATCAGTATGTTTTCCTCTTTAGAATTTGAGAAAATTGTGAAACTCCAGTTGATTTTGGTGCGTCCGTCATCCGTGAGATAGAATCCGTTTCATGTCCAACACTGTGTAAATAAAAATAAAAAAAGGTTATTCCAAAATGTCTCGACCTCCTTTTCGCAGAAACATCACCGAAACATTACTCTCGCTAGACTGCACATTAACATAACCCATCAACGTAAAAACGTACAAAATTTTTTGTACTTCATAGTAATACTATATAACGCCCGCTACTCCGTAGCGCCATCATTCGTTTATTTCGCGGAAACCGTACATTATTTCGGACTACATGTTATGTCATTTCTCGGGACCCAAAGTATTTCCGTACCAAATTTCAGTGAAATCGGTTTAGCGGTTTGAGCGTGATGAGGTAACAGACAGACAGGCACTTTCGCATTTATAATATTGAGTTATTTTGTCTCGAAGTAACGACGGTAAAAATTACGCGGTTGGTATACAGACAGTGTATGCTAGTACCCTGATTCTAATGCACTTTTATTGTAACGCTAATACTATTGAAATATGTATTTTTTTATGATATTTTAGTGGGGCAAACGAGCAGATGGGTTACCTGATGGAAAGCAACTACCGTCGTACATGGACACTCGCAACGTCCTAAGAGTCGCAAGTGCGTTGCCGGCCATTTATGAGGGTATAGGGATAGGGGATTAGGGAAGTTGGGCCACCGGTAGACTTACTCACGAAACACAGCACAACGCCGGGGTATCACTCCGGTCGAGCCGGCCCATTCGTGCCGAATCATAGCTCTCCCACGGCAATGAGCACTTAATGGTATGTCAAGACAACAAAAAGAATGTTTGTTTGATATAATTTAAGAATTAATATTGTTTTTGCTGTTCGAAATTCAAAGCAAGCAGCTTTTTTATAGATCACCGAACCCTTAATTAGCTTAACCTTTTTTGTCAAATATAAAAATACTCTATATATATATATATGAACGGATATGTATATAAACGGATCGAACAAATAATTTTCCGCCGGACTTTCGAGTTCGTCCGCTCCACTGACCGCGGCCCTTAAAAGTACCCGAGCCCTGAGGCACTTACTGGAGGGGGGAGGGGGGCAGGCCCGGGCGAAGGAGGGGGGGTAAACACTTCCGTTTACATTCGGCGAGTAAATATTGGCGCGTCGTGTTTGTGAACTAGCGCCAGATGGATCGGCGTTTGCTAGTAGCTGTATCGCTCGATCCCAATTGGAATTACAAGGATATAAGTCAAGCTACAAGCACGTTTTGGTTCAGAAGAAGGCAACACCAGAGTGACACGACACGATACTCCAAGTCCATCGTAATAATAGACTAGTTCCAAAATTCATAACTCTAATAATTTAGTGCATTATGCTTTTTAGCAATATTCCGAGATGTTTCGTGGAGTGTTGCTAAAAAATCTTAATTTGCTATTATATTATATATATTTTTACATAATCATCTAGGTTTGCCCGCGACTTTGCTGACGTTTTTTAAAAGACGTGTAGCCTATACTCCTTCGCATCCTTTAAATTAAGTGTATGTCAAATGAAATTAAGTGAATGACAAACAAACTTTCTTATTCATAACATTATTAAGGATATCCATATATGATGATGATGATGATGATACTACACAGTAGAAATAAAGACATAAGTGGAAGAAGCGGATAATTAACATTTGACAAACTTCCGGATTTTTGCGTTAATGAGCGCTTTGGACCCTGTGTAGATATTCTAGCTAGATGAATGAAACATGTAAGTTACAAGATTTGTCAAAATTTTATGGGAAAAGTATATACTCGAAGGTTGCAAAATGCTGGTTGTCCGCTTCTTTCATTAATGCCTTCAAATGTGTACGGTAGCACAGTAGGATGCAATATATCATAGTGTCACCCCCCCCCCTCTTCCCTCCTCCTCACTTCTCGAGCATCCATCATAGATATTGGCGTCTTCCCATCACCTGTCTGTGCTCAGAGCTACTAGCTTTGGATGTGCTGGTTACAAAATTCAATGTTAGTTAATGTTTATAAAAATATACGTTTAATAAATGATATCATCATTTTCATACAAGCATCGAAAGAGATGGACTCAGCGCCATCTTTGCCCAAGCGTCCTAACGCTCATATTATAATCACATACGTCGTTAATCTTCCTGACCAGAAAAACTTCGTTATAAGCCCCGCTTTTTTTTAAACTGACACGCACTATGCCCTCTTATATATTTACTAAACATTTGTTGTTTATAACATTTAGACATTATGAAGAAACAATAAACACCATATCTATTATATTATTGTATCAAGACAACAATTTTTAACAAAATAAAAGAAATCCGTAGTGCCACGTCTACGTACGTAGCTCTACGGCGTAGCACGTCTACGAGAGTGCCTACGACGTAGCGGCGAGCCCCGCGAGGCCGGCACACGTACACACAGACACATACATAACATGTCATCCTACGTACCTCCACATGGATGACACACATCAACGACTTCACACCTCTGTCAAAAGGCGCACAAAACATTCTCATCTGTAACATCGATGGGCATTTCTTTAAGTGATTGTTCTGTACTGTACGTTGGCGCAGGTTATTCGGAATAATAATAATAATAAATTTATTTTTCTCACCACAATAATTACAGAGCTACACTCATATCATTACAATACTAAATAGTTCAGACTTTGTGGGGAGACTGAAATCTTAAACTAAGCATTGACCCGCTGGTATTTTAAGACACCAGGCCTCCATCCCTGTTACAAACATTTCCAATTTTTAAATATCGTGATTAAATTAGCTATTAATATATTAATATAATTAAGGAATATTATGATACTATTGTATATATCGTGGTAGAAAACCAAACATGCAAAGTTGCGTAGTCTTTGTTTGATTTGAAGTCGGACAAGTCGTTCCTATCGGGGACACTGAACAGTATAAGTTATTTTATTAAATTACAACACCGTTTTAAATCACTAAAAAGACTACCATTGAAGGCAGTGTAATTTTCTCATGTCATATGGTTTAGTTTTCTTAGTTTGTCTGTTTATTTGTATCCTTTACTAAATATATTTGGTACAAAAACTAAAATAATACTTTGCTTTTTCTTTTACCCTTAAACCAAGCATTAATTTAACTTAGCACCATGACTGATCATTTTCTCGTTGTATCGGCGGTGTTGGTGTGGCCCCGCGATGCCTCTGCGGTGCCCCCCGCGGCGCCCTGGGCCCCAGGGACAGAGGGGCAACTTCTCACCTTACTCCGACACTTTTATTTGATACTCGTAAATTATATCTAACGCTTTACTTGTAGGCTAAGAGACGCGGCACTGCACTTTTAGTATTATTAATTTCGAATTTTATAAATAACCAAAAAAACAAGAGGACGGCACAAAATACTGATACTTTCAAATCACTGTGTGAAAAAAGTTAGCGCCCTCTAAAAAACTTCTTTTCATATTTAAATTTATTTAAAACTTCATTTCAATAATAAGTTAATCAGTGTTTTGTATAAAATAAAAGTCATCCATCAACTTAGGTCTTAGGTCTTCAATTATTAAAGAGATTGCTATTTGAGATCTAACACGCCAGTGACAAAACCTCTTAAACTAACAAAGAACTCGAAAAACTTTGCGAACGGGGATTTGCTTAGCGAAAACAATCGTTAGCCCGGTAAAGACTCTCAAGTGCTTAGATTCAATTCTCGAGTTGTAAAAAGTTCCAGATCTCAAGACAAAATTCTCGAGGCTCGAGATTTCCGAGTCTCGAGTTTCTCGAGATTGCCCGACACGGGCCGGTTACGATATAGAAATACAAAACTTCACAATAATTACTTCACAGTAAAACTGCAATTTAAGCTTTTAATAATTAGAAAATTATGCATTAGGAAAATATATTTTTCTTGCTATTGGCTGGTAAATGACTGGGCACGGTATCCATACTAATATTATACATGCGAAAGTGTATCTATCTGTCTGTTACCTCTTCATGCCCAAACCGCTAAAACGATTTTGCTGAATTTTTATTATGGAGACATTTTGAGTCCCGCGGAAGGACATATGATACTTTTAATCCCGTTAATTATAAAATTTGACGTTTTGAGAGGAACTGTCAACAACTTTGAATGATACTGCAAAATAATTTTATGTGCAATCTAGCGAGTAACATCAAAAATGTTGATGTGCAATCTCGCTATCACAGTCCTCCGAGAACGTCAAATATTTGCCTTCTTCTTACCATATTTCACCATCAGGCGTTCCGTCCGCCCGTTGACCCGAGTTAAGCTATACAAATGACCTGTGCGGGTTTGGCCCGGGTGACCCCTGTCACTGAAGCCCGAGGGACTTCGCTGCGGTACCAAAATAATTACAAGTCAAAATAAAGGGGAGCAAATTGTGGTATCCCTCCAAAAACAAGACGTGATCGACATCAGTAAAGGTATAAGTCTATTATATTACCCCAATGGCTCAGTGGTTAGAAACTGTAGGGGATTTAGCTTACCTAAATCTAAAGAAATTTTAACATTTGTGTCATTGTACCATGAAGGAAATTGAAACAGAGCTATTTGACGGACCTACAACCCGGTCACAATATGTCAATTCCATGTAAGTAGTGATCTGTCGGCTGGGTTTGATGTAAGGGAACCAATTTACTTAGACCCGCAATCTGGATCTGTTTCAGCTTCTGTCGGCGCATCCACATTGTCCGTATAAACCCGAGCGGACTTCGGGCGTCATCGGCTGCGCCTGCGCATCGCGTCGTTCGCCCCCACCACTCGCATTCGATACCTTTAATTCCATTACACCTTACATACTAACATATACGACGAACTTACAAAAATAATGCGAGTTCTAAACACGATTAGTGTACGGTTCAGCAGGTCGTTGAACTCGTACGTTTTGCTCTCTCGTCATATTTATAGGTATAAATGTAATCATTAATATAGAAATAAAAACACATTACTATCAAGCATCAGCTGGGTGTTATTTAATCTCTATCATCACTATCAGCAAGCATATCAGCAGCACCCAGCAACCAGCATTCTAACCTGCATCCTAATATCCAGCATCTATCATCCTAGTATCTACAAGCAAGGTTAAACCCCTACAATTAGAGTAAATCCAATTTCTCAGACGTATTGCGGTCGAGTATAACTAAAATTAACTAATATGTTAACAAACTCTGTGGCGCAGTGGTTGAGCGCTTTGGTAGCTCACGCCGGGGGTCGCGGGTTCGAATCCCGCCGACGAAACAAAAAAAGATTTTTAAATGTTCCTCGGTCATGGATGTATATTAAATATGTGTATCATATAATAAAAATCTTAAATATGTGTATAGTACAAAAGTATTAAATATATTTCCATTCTCTGGTACCTGGTTACTCAGCACTGGGCCAGACTGACGTGGTGTGCAGCGTCCATGGAAATTATTATGTTATTATTATTATTAATATTCTTTGTCCAAAGTTACACCTTTCGAAAAAATCTCTACCAAAAATGCAAGCTCCTTGAAAACTACTTCGATATCTAATCTTAGAATATAAATTATCTACACTCTACATATGAAAATAACTCCCCGGTTTTGGTAACGCTGGCCGGATTCATAGAAACCAGGCCTGTTACACAGAAGTAATTTTATAGTGCCCAAGGGTGTGCGCAGTACATAGGAGCGCTCTCTCTTCCTTTACTCTTATAACCCAGTGGCACGGATGACCGACACGACTGGCGAGAGATCAGGCGCAGGGACGACTTTTAACATGTCCATCCGACGCATGGATAATCTTACTTGTCAGACAATCAGGTGATCAGCCTGCGTTATCCTAACTAAACTTGGAAATAACGTATTTCCAAAGCGGGAATCGAACCTACGACCACCGGGTGAAGAGCCGAGCTCTGTACCACTAGACCACGGAGGCGTACGGACCCTACATATAGACGTAGTGTATGTAGACTGTAAACGAGAACTAACAGGTGATTAATTAATCACTAATTAGTAAGATATCTGTTAATTATTGGCTGGTGAACAGATTGTAATTATGAAAGTTGAAGTGAAGTCGCGGGCAACAGCTAGTTGTTATAACCGCGTCGTTTGATCATTAGTTGAGGACAAAACTAATTGACTACTACAAATAATAAGGATTAAGGACCTGTCTGTAGGCAGGTGCTTATAGATAGAATAGAAAGATACAATTCTTAAATAATAAATAATGTTAAATAAATTTGATAAAAGCCGCACACAGAAACATTCGAAGAATATAAAAATTTTATTGAATACAAGTTAGACAGAAAATGTATGTTTCGAGCGTAAATCATAAATACTAATCTTAAACCTTGTCTGAAAAACTAATTGGGGTATTGAGACAAATCTGCCGATATTTAAGTCTTGATAATCCGTTCAGTGATTTCGAATATATATATTTAGTTAACTTTAGGAGTCATCATAACCTGTGAAATAAGGAATTTCTGAAAAAACGCAATGTGTGATATAAAACATCGAATA
The DNA here is from genome assembly GCA_026546445.1 of Cyclargus thomasi. Classification (NCBI taxonomy): domain Eukaryota; kingdom Metazoa; phylum Arthropoda; class Insecta; order Lepidoptera; family Lycaenidae; genus Cyclargus; species Cyclargus thomasi. Next base: position 3,328,698 of record JAOTAV010000027.1, on the reverse strand, counting down.
CTTCGATAATAATATCTGATGTGGTTTTTCCTACCCGATTAATATACAGCTAATAATACGCAATTACTCACACGTGTAACACAAAGGCTTATATTGATCAAAAATTGAACGATCACAAAATGGAAACAGGAAAAAATAGAAATTAGAAAGAATGGAGGTGTTTTTATTTAAATGAGACAAAATCCGCGGTGCAGGGGCGCAGCACCGGTGGCATCCGCCAGGGGTGCTGCAGGGGCGTCTAATGAAGAGGGTTGCGCGCCCCTGCCGGCACGTGACCAGCACCAGCGAAGATATACGGAGATATATAGCACAGGTAATGACTGCGAGAGCAGGCTCATAAATTACATTAATGTGATGTCTACGTGATCACGCTTATCGTCTGTGAATTTCGCATGTCGTAAAGAAGCTCGTTTTCATGGAAAATTTTGTAATATACCCTATTTAAGTAAGAGATAACTAATTAATTTACTTTAATGATATTTAGGGGGCAAGAGAGCAGACGCGTTACCTGATGGAAAGCAACTGCCGTCATTCATGGACACTCGTGACATCCGAAGAGTCGAAAGTGCGTTGCCGACCTTTATGAGGGAATAGGGGGATTAGGGAAGTTGGGCCACCGGTAAACTCACTCACTGAACGAAACACAGCACAACG
>JAOTAV010000027.1:3309717-3327944 GCA_026546445.1 Cyclargus thomasi | reverse complement strand
GTAAAGCGGTAGAAGCTTTACTAAAACTTCGGATGGAGTTTTGGAGGGGAACACAAAATAGCACGTTTCTTGAATTTCTATCACTTGTCCACACTTGTGCATAACAACGAATGTTTAATATTCGACATTCTACCATTATCACACATTAAAAACGGAAATAACACAAATTTAACTAAAAATACAAAACTCACAACGTCACTCTCAGAAATCCCCGCCAAAACTCCCATAATACTTTTTATTCTGATTAAATGTTCCCGTGAGAAACGGGTAATCTCATAAACTATTATTTTAAAAAAAATCGTAACTTAGTAACTCTACTCAAAATACAATATAGGGTTCTCTTTTTTATGATATTTAGGGGGCAAGCGAGCATACGGGTTACCTGTTGGAAAGCAACTGCCGTCGCCCATAGACACTCGTGACATCCGAAGAGTCGCAAGTCAGCCTTTATGAGGGAATAGGGAATGGGAATAGGGATAGGGGAATAGGGAAGTTGGACTACCGGAAAATTTACTCACTGTACGAAACACAGAACAACGCTGTTTCACGCCAGTTTTCTGTGAGGCCTAGGTATCACTCCGGTTGCCATGCCGGCCCATTCGTACCGAAGCATGGTTCTCGCACGGCAATGGGCATCCGTATTATGAACTTGAGTTCGGAAAGTGTCTCATTGGTACACGCCTCCACCCGGGTTCGAACCTGCAGCCTCTTGAGCGCGAACGAAAGATCTTACTCACTAGGCCAAGGGAGCTCTACATAGATAGAATTTAGAAGCTAACGGCCCCTAAATCTAATAAGAGATCAATCTTACACAGATTTTGTGGCACCTCACCGAAGTCATATAAGGCATGAAAATAAAATTGTCTTTTGTATTAAAATATCATTTTGAATGAGCCACATTTAGTTCCAAAAACCGTACCGCAAAAATGACAGAATCTTTTTTTACTTCAGAATCTAATTTTGCAGTGGGAGAGCCATTCTTCGGCAGGAATGGGCCGGCTCGACTGGAGTGATACCACGGCCTCACAGAAAGCTGGCGTGAAACGGCGTTGTGCTGTGTTTCGTTTAGTGAGTGAGTTTACCGTGGCCGAACTTCCCTAATCCCTTGTCCCTATTCCCTATTTCCTCATAGAGGCCGGCAACGCGCTTGCGAGTCTTCGGATGTCGCGAGTGTCTATGTGCGACGCCAGTTGCTTTCCATCAGGTAACTCGTCTGCTCGCTTGCCCCCTGAATATCATAAAAAAAAATATTTCTACTTTTCCGAATGATAACGTTAAGTCGATTCGATTTTCAAATAATTCCATCCTCGGTTGCCATGACGACCGCGACGTAGATGATTATGAGTGACACCTCGTCACTTATCACGTTCACGTGACAGGCGGAGCATTTTACGGGGTTTTCCTCGAAATGGAATATTAATATTGCCCTCAAATATTTCTCTTTAATCCTCAAGGGGGTTTATATTTGGTGTATATTTTAATGAGTATATTATATAATAATAATTAATTTTATATAAGAAAATAATTAAAAATATCAAACGTGAAAAATCCTCAAAATATATGTACCCAAATTAAAAGTCGCTGGCAAAAGTGTCGCATGTTCTTTTACGGTATTTCAAGTACTCCATATTATGTTAAGCTAGTATTTCCTCTCTTCTCCTCAAACAACTTCAAAGGCCAACGCACTTGCGACGCCTGTGCGACTATAACTTCTAATTATCTAAAAAGCCCCCCTAGACAAGTGGCAAGCGATTAGCGTTAACGAAAATCGCTTGGCGTGTTTGTGTATGGGATTGACATTGTCGAACGAAAAGTCACGTGATCTAGTCGTCGTTCGAGAATGTGAATACATACATACACACGCCAAGCAGTTTTCGTAAACGATATTCGCTCGCCACTTGACTAAGGAGGCACTTTGCTCATTTACCTCTATAAATCTAAAAATACTGTTAACATATTGAGATATCTATGTAAGTTCCTACACGGGGAAGGCATAAAGCCAATTGTTAGCGAATTCTCTCCCGATTTCCGAACTATATACAATAAAATATCCAAATAAAAAGGAAGCCACAAAATAAATACAAGTATTTTCGCTTCGTATCTGGAAGTTAAACTGATTTTCATATTTCCAAACGTTGGACGAAAACAGTGCCACAACTCAGTCTCTAATACTAAAGCGTACTGCATTAATGTGACGTGGATGTCGAGAAAAAATTAACTGGATATGCCTTACAAGACTTAGCATGGAGAACGCTAAAATATGACGGTGTACGCTAACGTATAGATGTAGTCTATTTCTGCGACGTTTGGACGTTTTAGCATCGCAAAATTGCTACAAAAAAACACCTGTCCCCGCTGTCACTATGAAATTTCTTTAAAAGATTTTTTCGACGAACAGACGGACTTCGAGATTCCTAGAGCTATACAGAACGAAATAAAATTTAAAAAATGGAGCTTGTCTTAACCGCAGGTTCAGGTACGTGTTTAGAACTGGATATCTTCTAAAGTAACTGCGATAGAGACCCCAAAGCTCTGCTTAACTTCCAGATCTTATAAAATGACATAAGTCTGGCTATCCCTGGTTTACACGTATTAAGTAGATGAGTAGGTAACTAAATTTTAACTTAATTCTAAGTGATTTAACTTTGCACTTGCTACTTAATTTTGTGTTTACACGAAGTTAATAACATAAAATTAAGTTACAATTTAGTTACCTACTTATCTACTTAATACGGGTAAACCAGACATTACTGTATAGGTATTACGTTAAATCGTTAATGAAATGTCGCTTAGGACAAAAAAAAAGTATGGAAATGACTTAAGCGTACGCGACGTTTTGTGATTGGTGCATGAGAGATGTGACAACGTTTGATGATTCTACTCCTAACTCTGATGGTTTGAACAAGCAAAAACGTTTAGGTTTGGCTATTATCCTCCTAGACCTAAATATACTTAAGATGGATAGAAAAATATGGATATAGGTTTACGGAAAATTCAATCATCAGTGAGTGACTTCACCGCTGCTTATACCTATTCCCGTAGCCTATTGCTTCAATCCCGGCAACTGCTGTTACAAGTGTCCATGACGACGGTTGTCGCTTTCCATCAGGTGACCCGTCTGCTTGCTTGCCTTTTAATTTTCATAAAAAAGGCATATCCAGTCAGCGCACATCTGTGTCTAGTATTTACGGCGGCTGCTTACCGCGTCCCGGGGCTCGTAAAATTCTATCGGCCGATTGTGCCGATGTCCGGACTCCGGATACGTCCGGATACATCCGGATATACGTTACATAATTAAATCCTATCACTTAACTATATAATGACAAAGTTGAAAATAAATAGAGCATTGGAAGTTTTAAAATAGGTTAAGAATATTGAATTGGTGGTAGGGTTTTATGACATAACTAGCGGTCTTAACAGTTGTCCTGACGGTCTTGCATGGTTTAAATTTTTAAAAATTTCATCAAAACCGGTTCAATCATTTGGGAGAGGTTCAGTAACAAACACGCACACAAAAAAATATATATTTTAAGATTTTCTAATGAGAAATATTGAGAGATGGGAGACATCCTCACCACGATGAGTGAGTGTTGCCGTGCGTTACTCGCGCTTTGCAGTAAAGAGGCAATGGCGGAAGGTAGACTGGGTTGGTTTAAGACTTAAAGAAATTGCTATTTAGTAATAAGCCCGCCTTTGTCTACTTTAAAATTTGCATGGTTCGTTGATTCATCACGTTTTCGTAACAAACGTGATGAATGAACGTACCTTAATAATTGCAAATTAAAACAGCGTCAACATTTATTTTATTACAAATAAAATATTAGTTATTTTATTAAACTTTACACATTCAACCGCTGTTGTTTCGATACATATTATTAATTCTAAAATCGTTAATAATAACTTGCAAACAAATATTATGCACAAACATTTGTGAAATGCGACAAATTTACAGTCGTAGATATATATTTTTTTATTCCATTTCGGTCATCATCACGAGACAATACATTTCATAATTGAACCTCCAGTTAATATTCCAACTAACATTTCGTATACGTTAACTGACTATATAAATTTCGTTTCCTAATATATTTTACTGCTAATTCCACGAATCCGAAAACGTTGGGACTTGCCAAAAACACAATGACGTTCTAAACAACGAAATACAAGCCCAATATTTTGAAAAGCTGTGGTGATTTAGCCCTGAATAAATAGCTTAAAAATATTATTGTATTGTTTATAAGATGATGGCACAGTATGAGGACTGAGACTGTTGCCAAATCGAAAACTGAGCTAAACAGCGCCGTCTACAATTTGCATGGAAACGGGTTTTAAACTTATAGTGGAAGTCCTACATAGCCGGGCTGTATCGTTTCATTTCATTTCGAAAAGTAGGTGAAGAGGTTAAGACTTTAAGTGAATTGTTTCTTAGCTGTGCTTAAATTTTATAATTTTTTAATCGAAGGAACCTAAACAAACATGAGATCTTGGTACGCTAAAACGAACAACATTTGAAATTTCGTTTTAAATAAAATATGTAAGAAAACTAATATTATCCAACGTATTTTGTAAAGTTTAATTATTTTAGGGATTAATTTCCTCATTCATAAAAATATTTAAACTGTTTAATTCATCAAGAATCGCTGTTCCTTTCTGTCCTGTGAGGTTTTCAATATTCCAGAGAAGGACAGTGAATATCGATCACTTAAATACTGTTTATATATGTATTTTTATGAATGAGAGAGTTATTTAGTAACTACGAAATAATTTATTGAAACATACAGCTAACGCCATCTAGTATTATTTAATTATATTATTAAGATTATGGTTGTATCAAAAGTAGATACATGATAAAACTAAATTTCGCCCACAACTCCATTGCCCCGAAAAGTGCTTATCGGACGGGAATCGTGCATTTTTCTGAAAATCTTGAGACTCAAAGTGTGCACACCAAATTTAAACAAATCCGGTTTATGGGTTTTAGCGTGAAGTGGTAGTTTTAATAGACTTCCGATTTATTATATAATGTAGATAAGGATATGGCTTTAGGCACACCAGAACAGGATTTACACTAGTCTAAAATTAAACGAACATAGGTAAAAAATATCGCAGCATAACCCATACACATCACACATAATAAAAAAAATCTCGTCTATTGTATCTCATCCAAAAAGTGCGTCACACAAATTTCATGATTTTTAGACCCCTCCAACCTATCCCTACTAATAATCCCTATAGTGACGTCGCAAAGTTTTACACTTAAAAATGAATTTACCTAGAAATAATAAATTAAAAAAAAACTGATCTCACTAGCTCTTGTCACATCACGTCAAACACATCCCGCAAAACACGAAATTTTTAAATATCCAAATTCGCGCGTTCAGTAGCCATTAGCGCGTACGGCGTAGGGTCAGCACGCTGGCAGCCAGCAGGTAAACAGAGAGACATTAGGGTGTATTAGCGCTGAAATATGTCGGTGGCGGTAAATTGTCTTACCCCCGACGCCCATCGACAGCGCTGAAGGGTAGCGTCAGCAGAACACAAGGGGAACAATTCTGTTTTGGTGAAATTACAACCATTAAGTTCAATAACAATAAATTAATTAAGTTTTTATTATTTATATAAAGTAATTTTATGAAATGGATAAATTGTTAAACTATGTAAGATTAAAATATAAAGACTTTGACGAATATTTGTACTTAGTTAAAAGAAGTTGATAGGTCATCCAATGTTTGATTGTCGTCACAAAAAAATTACTTTAGTAAAAAATGTGGTTAAAAGTTGCACCAAAAATTTGTTTTATGCGCGGGAACCGTAGGTATATTTTTCCGAGATAACGTTATATGGGAGTAAAAATTGTGATATTCTATGTCCTTCCCAGGGACTCAAAGTATCTACTTACCAAAATTTTAGAAAAATCTGTCCAGTTGCTTGGCTTGAAAGTTGATACAGACATACAGAGTTACTTTCACAAGCGTTTATTAGATTAGGTTAATTTATTAAAATTCAATAAATTTGCAAAAAAGCGTTGCTTTATAAATTTTTTAAAGAAGTATTAAGCAAATTAAATCAGAACGTTTCTGCTGCCAGTATCGACGTCTCCCGATTCGTCCCACCGAAAATTTTCGTTCGAGCCGTTTCTAAAGCGCCTTTTTTAATCTCTATAAATCAAATTTATGACTTGTGTAAGCTTTGTGTTTTATTTACCCTTTTATAATTCTCCCCCCAACCCCTCACCCCAGGGGTAGCAGGGGTACAGGGGTGTGAGGTGTCGGCCCAAGTGATATAATCACTTTACATTATTTTAATTTTATGTATTTTGGCACTCAAATACAAATATTTAATGTGAATAATGATAGCTTTACCAAATAATATTTAGTTAGTATTGGATACTGTAGAAATATATTATTGTCTCAAAGGTAAGTTTTTAGGATTTGATCGACGCTATCTTTTTTTGTCACGAGACTTCATAATCATTTCCAAAATGTTAATATCGATTTCGCAATTCGAATGGGATTCCAAAAAACTGTATTTTTTTTACTGGGAAAAAATATTTGCAAAAAAACTCCTGTAGTACTTGTCTACAACTTAATAATTTGTCTACAAAACTTTTTACTTTGAAAGCTAGTTTGTTTCAACGTCAAAAAATTAAACAATCTGAAAACTTCTCTTTTACAAAGTCATTCATAAATGTGAAAAATCAGTGGACATGGAGCGACAAGAGAGGGAGGTAGAGATCTAAAAAATCATAAAATAAATAAATAAAAATAAAATTTGTGTGACGTATTTTATGTGGTCCCTAATCATCGTTTTAAACTTTAGATATTATAATAACTAGTACTACCCCACCAAGCTCCAGTTTTCGCGATGGGCGTCAGACAATTAATTCTGTGAGCCACGTCTTGTATGATGTTTGTCAAGGGAACCCCGATCCTGAAATATTGGTTCCGTGAAATATGTGTGGGTGTATTTTTGGGTAATTCATTATATTGTGGGTGTATGAATTATTGTGTATTGAATGTTTTGTCTATGTCGTATTGGCAGCCTCGGTTTCGGCTGGAGTGGGAAACCACATGAAAAATATTTATTAGGTCGGTCTGTAAAAATTGCGATATTTTATTTTTTATGAAATATTGGCGTTTGCTTGTGATTACTAAACGGGGTGTAAACGAAGTAAGTGATAATAATCTCAAGAGAAAGCTGCGAAAGTAACAGCTCAGAAAGCCAATCATTTTTTTTATGATTTGTATGGGCGCTTGCCCCAGCCCCAAGTGAATTATGATTATTATGATATTGAACTCAATATAAGGGCTAACACAAACAAACAAACCTTAAGTATAATATCACTTACTTTGTTACAGCCTGTACTAATATTAATTATAGTGTGATATTTTACTGTGTTTACTTTTGACTGTGGGATTTGCGGAAGCATACCAGAGAGTCAAAGCGAAATTTTCTGCTGTATTAAATTTTTGTTACTTATTTACTAAAAAAAATTTAGAGTCCTAGCATTTATGTTAGCATCTATTTTTACACTATATAGTCATTAGAATAAGGTCTTAAGAGCCTTTTACAACTAATTAATGTTTTGTGAAAAACTACTTGCGCTATTTAAAAAAAAATTCAAAATCTAAAAAATCGTCATGTAAAATACACTTTTAAATAATAAAATAAACCTAAAAACTAGGCCGGTAAAAACGCCGTATTTCATTAAAGTACATTACAGTTAAAACCCGCGTCACCAGAGCGCGTATAAATCTGCAGTACCGGGCGAGCCCCAGGAGCGGTGATAGACGGCGACTGACGAGACGACGGGAATGGCCGTACGGAGCCCACTATATCATTTTTATTACATGCCATCTTCATTTTCATATTTCATATTTGCATTCCGCCCCTTTTAAGCGTTTGTGTGAGTGGCCGGCGCGTCAAATTTTGAATGTGTTCGACACATAAAAATGGCGGCCATTTTGTAAATAGTTCATGGTAATTTGTCGATTTGGGTTTTGAGGTTATTGAATTTTTCTCATTATAATATTGACCTATTTGTGTAAGATCGGGGGCAGGTTTTAGAGGTTTTCTGATTGCAGTTTAACTTTTTAATAGCACTGTTCGGTTAACGTTTTTTCGTACTTAATTGGTTAATCAAAAATATTGAAGTTAAATTAATGACTCCCAACTTCTTTAAGCAAACTTGAGATACCGTGTAATGAATAATTTTTAATTTTAGTTTTATGGCGGTAGATTTTGATAACCTTTCCGCGGCTTTGCAGACTGAAACCTTATAAAACGGAGCCATACCTGTTAAAATAAATATTATATTCTGTGACGATAGAATATGTAATTATAAAATTTGCGGATCACGGACGGAAAAACTTTGTCATTAATTCTGGACCATTTGACATAATTGCAGGTCAGACGAAAATACTATAATATTTGGATAGAATAGATCATCTTTATAATTTGTTACTATCGGATCAAATCTGTGTGCCCAATAGTTACGGTGTGACTTTAAAAAGATGGATTTCATTAGATTACCTAACAATACATTCTGATAGAAAATGGGTATGGGAAAACCCTGCTTTGCCAAAAATATGTTAGATAAAATTAAATATGTTAGAAAAAAAATATGACAGCCTTAAGAAAAAATCGGCTTAAAATAGTGCTTGCTCTGTGTTGTGACGAATAAGATGACTGGAGGCCCAATTTATCTGGATGATATATCGAGCATTAATGGGGTACATAGATCCACAATCGGGCTCTGTATCAGCTTCCCTGATTGTACGTAACACCTAATTGGTTTTCAATTTCAGTCGGCAGTCAAAACTATAATAGAGCGTCCATATCTTAGTTGGTAAGACTTTGCTTTGCATGCGAAAGGGTGCAGGTTCGAACCCTGGTGGAGGCGTGTACCAATGACACATTTTCAGATCTCACCATGCTTCGGCACGAATGGGCCGGCTTGACCAGAGTGATACCACGGCCTCAAAACTGGCGTAAAACGGCATTGTGTTGTTTCGTTCAGTGAGTGAGTCCTTCTTCTGTAATCCTCCTTTCCCTATTCTCATTCCCTATTCCCCTAATAAAGGCCGGCAACGCACTTGCGACTCTTCGGATGTTACGAGTGTCCATGGGCGACGGCAGTGTCTACCAAAATTCAACATTATTGTCCTTATAGTTTTGAAAAAAATTGGCTGTGACATGCGAACGGACGGACAGGTCAAAAGTATAAGGGCCTTTGCTTTTTGGCTCCGGAACCCTAGAAATTAATGCTAGCAAATCATAAAAAGTTTATTTAAAAATCAAAGAAAAGGTATGCCTTTTTCTTCCTAAAAATAACCCTAAAATATCTTTAATTAGTTTTATATAATCAGCTGTTAAGCAGTTTATTCAGGTTTGCTAAACAAAACGTTATCAGCAACACTAAGCAGCAGGTAAGCCTCACATACACATATCAGCCGAGATCGAGTCTCCGCCACCCGCATAAACATCGCCTAAATACCTGCTGGAGCCGTTAAGGGGAGGACTAAGGTAGAGCGACACCGAACTAACTTAGCATTCGTGTGGAAGTTGCTAAGTTTTAGTGAAACTTGTACGGATTAGAAATAAGTTAAAAATGTTGAGGATTTCATATGATTTACATTCATAGTCGTGTATCGAGTAGATTAGTATTTGCGGGTTAAATGCTTTGTAAATTGATTCGTACATTTTTCATCTTTGAATAAACTACATATTTTTGTCTAAATACTTATCTATAGCTGTTAATTTTATTAATATTTTAAATACTTTTAGATTAAATATTGTAATAAGACAAAACTACAAAATTAAGACTTCATCTACAGCGAGATACTGCAAAAAGAAAAAAAAATGACGATAAGAAAACCCGCCAAGTGCGAGTTAAACTCGTGCACGAAGGGTTCCGGAAAGAAGAAGAAGGGAACATAGAAAGAAATTGGGTAAACATATATCTTAAAGTTTTAAATTTATAAAAACGTTTTAAATTTATAAAAGAAAGTTAAAAAATAAAAGGGATCTTCAGGATTAGGCCTAGAATTTGAACCAATGCCCCTCCGAACTTAAGCTTCGAACAGCTGCCGATGACTATCGCGTCGTTAATTCTCAATATAGTAGTAATCAAGGAAGAAAATAGCAAAAACCATAACTGTTGTACTAGAGCCACACTTAAATATTAAATTTATATTCATATAAATATTATATTTATTGTTCTAGTGGCAACAGAAATACATATTCTGAGAAAATTTCAACACTCCTGCTATTACCGTCTTTGAGATACAGCCTGGAGATAGACAGACGACAGACAGATAGACAGATCAGGACAGACAGGTGGATAGGCAGACATCGAAGTTTTAGTAATAGAGTCCCGGTTTTACCATTTGGGTACGGAACCCTACAAAACAAAAACCGTAACATTATGTGAGCTTAATACACTAACGACTGATTTTTCAATCATCTATATAGATTTACTATGTGATAAATTTTATCTGAGGAGTAAACTTGACGTGTAAAGTAAACGTCAAACTGTCATTTTGAGGTGAAATATATCTAATAATAAATAGACTTTTAAAATACCTTCTATTTTCAGTATAATAACGCTAAGCCCGCCGGCTTCGCCTTAACAATGCAGTGACCACGAGGTCCGAGACAAAAACTGCAAGTGTACAGTCCTCTTTACGAGCACCAGAATATAAGAGGTTTTAGCGCAACTAAACAGATATTAAATTCACCGTGTACCGGCTTTGGTTTGCTACATTAGAATATTTCACAGCACAACGCTTTCACAATATAATGTTTGATGCTAGTGGATTTGGAAAGTTCTTATGTTATTTCAGTTTAATGTTGTTTAGATATATAAAAATGTTATAGATCATTAACAATCCTTAAAAAACTAACGCTTAAATTAATAGATAATTATTAGCGATCCTCTAGCTCTTCGGTTAGCTGTCGTCACATAGCTTTATTCAAAATATACACAAATATTACATTCAAACTGATAAAACTTCTGAAAAATATTATTCGGTGTGTCTATTGAAAAACTAAATTTTTCAATAGACTCACCGATTTTCGCTTTACGCAGAGTTGAAAATGAGATTTTGTGTTGACGACTTTATGACGCTAGGTCGTTTTCGTTGAAACGATTTTTTTTATGAAAATAAACCGAGCAGACGGGTTACCTTATAAATATAAATGGAATAGGGAATGGGAATCAGTTGAGTCTCCAGTAAACTCACTCACTAAACTAAACACGGCACAACGCCGTTTCACTCCAGTTTCCTGCCAGGTCGTGGTATCACTCCGGTTGAGCCGGCCCATTCGTGCCGAAGCATGACTGTCCTACAGCAATTTGCATCCGTATTATGTACTTGAGATCGGAAAATGTCTCATCGGTACACGCCTCCACCGGGGTTTAAGCCTGCACCCTTTCGAGTCGAGAGAGAACGAACCAAAGGTCTTACCTGCTAGGCTACGGTTAAAATCAACTCTGCAACTTTATAGTGTATTTTATACAAGGTACACCCTAAATCATTGGTTGCTTAACCTCTAGTCCAAGGACTAGTAGTCCTTGTTTTCCATCAGTACAGTCACATACAATGTCATCCCCCCTTATTTAAAAAAAGTAGGTACGAACCCTGATTTCACACTGTAGGGTCTATTTTTCGGCCATGTGAGGCAGATCGTGCTAGCACACAATTGAAGACATAAGTGGAAGAAGCCGATAACTAACATTTTTGGAACCTTCTAGTATATACTAATTATTTCCTATAAAATTTTGACAAATCTTGTAACTCACCTATTTATCTAGCTAGATGTTTAGCCATACATTACACCCACGTTATTTTAGTTTCAAATAATTTTTCGGGTCCATAATGGTCACTTTTGGACCCGAAAAGTTATTTGAAAAATTAAAGTTCTGAAAATCCGGGAGTTTTTTTAATATTGGTTTCCTGTTTCTTCCACTTATGTCTTGAATTAGCCTGACTTTTTCCTGTTTACACCCGCTACTTAACGTGTACATCTAGCAGGCGCGCTATAATTCGCGCGACGGTCAAACAAACATGCGGATTTATTGTTATAGACCTGAACTGAGTCTTGTTAATTGTCCGGTAGGGTGGCCACGTAGCTAACAACACGAGGACTAGTTAGAAGTTATTAAGGGAGGTATAACTGGTTAATATTTTTTCTAAGTCTTAAAACCATAAATAATCATGCCAGAGTTTATTCATTAAGGTCTGAGAAGGTCTACTGGAGTTGCAAAGCTTGGAAACAATTTATCAATTTAAAATCATGTCCATTTTTATTAGATTACGGTTTTATGTAAATAGTACCAAACACGTAACATTTAAAATCATTTCTTTTGTTAAAAACTCAACTTTCAACCAATAAGCTACTTGACTCATATTGAATTTCAATAAACAAACGCATATTTATAGTAAAACTCGCCCTACGGAATCGTATTTCAAAAGCTTATGATTGATAAATAAAGTCGAATTGAAAATATTATTTTATATGTACTGACGAAAATACTTCCGATTAGGTTGTGACGTCATGTCAGTAGTTGTTTAATGTCTTTTCATTTAAAAATATTAAAAACATAATGAACATTAAATTAATGAATAAATTAGCATGAAATTAGCTGAAACATTTATATATTTCAGCTCATTTCATTTTTGTTTAATGCTTATGACACTTTGGACTTTAGACTTTTCACCTAAAATGGTTATTAAAATATAATAAGTTTTAAAATTCATTTGAAAAATAACAAAAAATAGTTTTTGTTTTTTTTATTGTAAGCTCCGACTGTCGACCTGTCTCACGTAGATTGCAAGTTGGGATACATTTTTGGACAAAGAGTACCAAATACTCCTGTGACGTGTGTGACGTCACACTATGGCGGATAGTAAACCCATCGTGTTTTTGGCGGCATTTGAAAGGCGAAATAATTAAATAACATTCTTATGGGTTTCTTTGTTATACAATATTGAAATAATAGTTTTTTTTGGTGAAAGGTATGATTATGAAACGATTAGCACGAATAAAAATTTGTTCAAGTAGCCGATTTAATGACTAACCATAGACGCAACATCCGATAAACCCGATAAATAGAAACTCTGAGCACATGTCGCAGTTAGATAAAATAATTGAAGACATAAGTGGAAAAAGCACTTAACTTACATTTAAAAATCTGCCGGATTTTTGCGAAAGTGGGAGCTTTAGGACGAGGAAAATGATTTGAAATTAAAAAAATGTAGATTTGATATATAGCTAGATATATTATAGATAATTTACAGGATTTGTTGCAATTTTATAGGAAAAAAATAATTTTTACTCTGAAAGTTGTAAATTGTTAGTTATCCGCTTCTTCCACTTAATTCTTCAATTGTCTGTAACTTTTATTCCAACATGGTCACACTACAAGTAACTTACAAATATGACCCATAAAGCAATATTCGCGCACAACATTAGTACAAATGTTTACGTCGTAAAGTGTTGAGCGAGCGTGAATCAGGCGCAGCGTAAATCCGTCGCCGCCCGCCCCCGCCTCCGCCCGCCCCCCCGCTACATATGGCGCTAAATCAGATCGTGCGCCCGCGCATCAAGTGTACTATGTACATGACGTTGGAATTTTCCGGGACAGTCTCTTTTTCTTTTAATGGAGAATATTGGCATTCGTTCCCGAAACAATTCCGTGTATTAGAGCGTCCGTATAAGCCATTTTGTTCGCACTCGAGAGGGTGCGGGTTCAAACATCGTTGGAGGCGTGTACCAATGAGACATTTTCCGATCTCATGTACATAATACTGATGCTCATTGCCGTGGGAGAGTCATGCTTTGGCAAGAATGGGCCGGCTCGACCGGAGTGATACTACGGCCTCACAGAATGCTGGCGTAAAGCGGCGTTGGGCCAAGAAGACTATATGACGAAATAGCTAGTAACTACGTTAGTATTATGTATATAGAAAATAATAATAATAATATATATGGACGCTTCACACCACGTCAATCTGGCCCTGTGCTAAGCACCCGAAGAACTTATGTTACAGGTACCAGACAACGGAAATATATTTAATACTCTTCATACTATACACATATTTAAGATTTTTATTATACGAGTATAATACACATATTTAATATACATCCATGACCCAGGAACATTGAAAATCTTTTTGTTCCGTCGACGGGATTCGAACCCGCGACCCCAGGCATGAGCTACCAAAGTTCAACCACTGCGCCACAGGGGTCGTCTAAAGTAAGAAAGAAGAAGAAAGAGTAAAAAAAGAAAAGTATCTTATGTCCTTTCGCGGTACATAAAATTTGGTATGGATTACCAAATTTTAGCAAAATAGGGTTTTGCGGTTTGTGCATTAAGAGGACACAGACAGACACGCCTTCGCATTTAAAATATTACTGAGTATGGACATTTCCACGGATTACTTCCCTCATAGTCACCGTAAGGCGGTGTTTACACTCGGCGTGAGATCGGCCGACAATTCGTCATGACGAGAATGAATCCTTCACCACTTACTCCCGCGAGGGTGTAGACTTAGATATACTTAGATAGTGCTATTTTAATCAAATCAAAAACGCTTGGGGCCTTCGCGTCGTTCAAGCGTGTTCCCGCGACGGATGGCCACGCTGCGAGATTGTTACCCGATAGCCCCAGGAGAAGCTGTTATGTTTTTCGAAAGTGTGTATGTATGTATAATTGTTTAGCAAACTCCGCAGTCTAAACGGCTTGAGGGTTTCTGGCTTAAGAGGTGATTCGTATTTACTATGAAGGTAACACTAGATATATCAAAATGTAGAAAAACAAAATGACAGATTCTTGGCGCCAAATTCGTATATTACAAGGGTCCGTGGCTTTTTAATTTTCGAGCTTGTTTTATAATGTTCGTCCGTTCGTTCGGTCGTGGCGGACGACTCGCATCACGCAGTGTTGCTCTAATAAAACCGTGAATTATAAATATGGGTACTCATACTTTAAAATTTGTGAAATAAACTGACATCACCCGTGGCAACAAATTTCTTAAAATGAATTATCTTTTTTGTATACCGTAAAAATGATTTATCCCACGGGAGAATTCGAAACGAATGCTATCTCCACTGCCACCTCTATGCTTCTTTAACTCTTTAGGCCCACCATATGCAATGATTCCGGTTGAATCTGACTGAGCAGTGTCCGTCGGCGCCCGCGCTCTCTGACGACAGACAGACGACCTGACTCACTGCGCCGAAAATGCACAAACAGTTGTGTTACAATGAAATTGTTCCTCCATTACTTGATAGGAGTGCATCGATTTGGTTCCTGCGATGCCCCTGTACCGCCCGCACTGCACTGGTCCATGAAGGTCGAGGACGTCGTGGACTACATCCAGCAGAAGACGACACTTCACCGGAGGAAAGTCGAGCGATCTATTCCGTGTCGACTTTCGAAGTGGATGAGTTCTTGCCGATCCGATCCGGGCGAGACTGCGGAACGAAGCTGGTTATGCGTTAAAGGCGAAAGAAATTTGTGTGATTTGAAAATTTTTTTTTTTGCTTTCAACGCTGCAACTTTATAACAAATATGTACACAATTTTATAACAAATATGTACACTAGTTTCTAAAGTATTTAAAATATCGATACCTTACTGCCTCAACCTTGTATCTTAAAAATGGCTACATTTCATTGGACAAAAAAACTGATTATATTTTTTTTCTTAGTAATTGTACAAAACTAGACATGAGGTTATTTGATAGGTAACAATTTACTTACTAAATAACTTCATATATATTTTGGTACAGTTACTAAGAAAAAATATATAATCAGTTTTTTTTTGTCTCCTGAAATTTAGTCTTTTTTAAGATACGAGATTGAGGCAATAAGGCACCGATATGGGTCCGTGATGCCCAAATTAAATGATTTTAATTTGAATTAAACAGTTTTCTCTTGCTGTATGGACGTATAGTTCTGTTGATGAGTTAGTACATGTACTCATAATATACTGGATGAAAATGCATATTCCGTTTAGTTACAAAAAGTTACAACGTCCCTGCGCTTGCGAATCCGCGTGAGAGCAATTCGTAAATACCCGCATATTTGCGCTTTGATGATTTTACGGAAGCAAGAATTAAATATAAGAATATTCCGGGGGTTTTAATTAGGTTTCGATAGCACAATCGACGTTTCTAATTGGATAATTCAAATTAGTTGAAGTCTAATATTAGCCAATAGGCGTTTAGAGTCGGCTGGCACAATATTTGAATTTCGCGCATTTTGTTGTTACGCGGTATTTATAAACTGTTCTTACGCGGTTTTGTACGCGCAGCGACGATCATTCATTGTAACGATAAGTCATTGACGCCCAAAACTCCGGCGTGCCAAAGTTCGTTTATGGCGCGAGAATCGTACTTTCTGGGATAAAAAGTATTCCGTAGTTAAGGCCAGTGGCGTAACTACAAGGTGGCAAGCCGGCAAAATGCCACGGGCCCCCAATCGGAAGGGGCCCGAACAGCCCCCTAGACAAGTAGCAAGCGATTATTTTTTACAATAATCGCTTAACGTGTTTTTGTATTGGATTGACATAGTGGAACGAAAACGAATTTGCCAAGGGCCTCGAGCGGTATAGTTACGCCACTGATTAAGGCATCGAATTAGATTTTTTTTAGGCTTCAATAAAATTGTTTAAAACTCAAACTATAACAATCTAGTTATCAATACAATAAATAACATTTAAATAACTGTCGTAACAATAAACACAGATTTAAATCCGAATAATTCGAAAATAACAATGACGATACTTTATCGATACTAGGCCACCCAAAACGTGAAATCCAAACCGAAAAGCCCCCAATTAATTGCAATTACATTGGAATTAAATTATAATGACAATTATGGTATATCAAAAACAGAACACTGTCCTTATTATAATTAAAATAATTACGGGACAGACAAACAGAACCGCAGTCAAGTGCAGATGCGCATTAAACGGGATTCATTATCAACAAAAATGAGTTTATATTTATTTGCGGCGAATGTCAAAACGGCGGGCCTGGCGGGCCTGGCGGGCCTGACGGGCCTGACGGGTCTGGTGGTGTCACGCCGAGCTAGATAATAATGATGTCCCCTATCGACGTCACTCATATCGATAATCTCTGCGTTATGTTATACGTACAACAATGTGACCAACAGTTGCTGTATATTGTCAATCGTGGTACTTATGGGAGATTTTTTTTTTCTTCGGTGGTGAACACTTTACACCATGGCGATTCGTTGCTTATTGCCATAGAATGAATAGAAAGCAAAAATAATGGCACACTTATTCTGAAAGTGGAACAAAAAAATAAAAACTGACTTCCACAATAAAAAATGATAGATGATCTGAAAAGTATTAATAATTCTTTTTCTCTGTTAGTGCGTTATAAGGATTGGCCTAAGCCTCAACATTACCATAATCAATCTTTATAACTTTGAAGTCGGCACCAGCTTTTACAATTTCTGAGACTCTTAACATTAAACTACGCTTGAGGTAGCTGGTACCAACTTAAAAATTATATGGGCCGGCTCGACTGTAGTTATACCACGGCCTCACAGAAAACTGGCGTGAAACGGCGTTGTGTCGTGCTTCGTTTAGTGAGTGAATTAACCGGTGGCCCAACTTCTAATCCCCTATGCCTATTCCCAGTCCCTCATAAAGCAGACCGGGAACGCACTTGCGACTCTTCGGATGTTGCAAGTGTTCATCGGTGACGGCTTTTACTTTAGGGGGCTTAGGAATAGTAATAGAACACAAATCGACGAAAAAGTTATCTGTTTGTCTGTTTATATGTTTGATTGTCTGTTTGTACCCGCTAATCTCCGGAAGTACTGAAGTCGATTACGTCAGGTAAGACCACTAGCGACATTCTTAGTCAAAAAACAGAAAACGGCAAAAACAAAAAAAAAGTTTTTTGTATGAGAGCCCCCTTAAGTATGTATTTATTCAGTATTTAAATTATTCAGTTAGTACTGTGGGTACATTACGTGCAAAAATTTCAACATTCTAGCTTTTACCGTTCTTGAGATAAAGTCACCTGTATCTGAAGACAGACAAAATAAAAATCAAAAATCAAAATCTTTTTATTCAAGATAAGTACTTTACATACACTTTCTGAACGTTGAGACTACGGCGCCTACCACCGGTTCGGGAACTAACCCGGCGAGAAGAACCGGCGTAAGAAACTCGCACGGGTCCAT